>OY747124.1:115689758-116141747 GCA_963556465.1 Berberis vulgaris
TTACATAAGCGTGGATGAAACATGCTTTCTCATATGGTGGTACGAACATCACATGGGGGGAGAGAAATGATATGATATCACATGGGAAGAGAAAACATATCAGTTTAGTACGGTTTTGTGTGCCAGGATTTCATTTTTGTTAACTTCGACATCCACAAGTCATCAAAATTTGATCAAATGGCAAGTGCCAGTGGGCGTGTGCGGTTTTCAAATATGTTGAAACGGAAGACGACTATGGACTTTTTATTTATTTATTTATTATTATTATTATCCCTTAACCCCTCTAACTCTAGATGCCGCCGACTGGGTTCGATCTCATGACCTAGTGATACCATCCACCACTGCTCAACCACTGAGCCATCACACCTTTGACGACTATGGACTCTCTAAGAGTAAGAACTTTGGACATGGATAAATACACCTAGGTTTATCATACTAGAAAACCAAATGAGGAAGGCAACGAGATTTTTCATACTAGAAAACTATTCAAATGATGAAACGAGGAGAATTTTAAGAAGATACGATTTTGAAAATATATTAAAGAAGTCCTGTAACTTGCAAGTTGCAAGAGAGGAGGAAATATTGTGGCAATAAAGCTAATGTGGGAGCTTTGGGAATGACAATATGGGATTTAAATGAGGATATGGCATATTGTCCATTTAAATGTGGTCTTGTATTTAAAATTTAGGCTAGATTTTTATCTTATGGCTACTTTTGATGTGGTAAGTATTGTCCATTTATAACAACTATTGAGTAAATGCAACACATACGATGTGATTTGATAATCTCATCATTATATTTGCTTTTTCATAAAATCAAAGTTGGAGCACCAACCAACTAAATCAAATAGACCCATTTCGGACAATGACGTTGTTTCAGTGTCACCATTGTCAAGCAAATCTGTCTCCCTCGGATTTCTCTCTTGTACATGTCATCCAATGTCGTCAACCTAGAAATTTTGTCAAATGGTATTGTTGATATTACCTCATACCATAATCGTCTTTGGCATCCTAATCCATAACATTCATTGCTTAATTCCTCTAACAACTTAGTATACAAATATTGTCTTTATCAATTTACATGAAAAAAAAATGAAAAAAAAAAAAAAATATATATATATATATATAACAATAATAAAACTCTAAAGAGATATTTTTCTTCCATTCCTTTCCCTAAAATACAAATCAAATCCTGAAATTAAGCTTAACAAATCCAATGCCAAACACAAGCAATACATCAATCACTGATCTTCTTAAAATGACTTCCTTGCTGTTGAAGACCATGTGTTCCTCAAATCACTTCCTTGTTTTTGAAGACCACAAGTTTGCTAAATTATCCAAAATATGAACTTCCACAACATCTTAAGAAATCCCTAAAGCATCACATTTCCAAGACTTGGATTTGTTAATCCTTGTTCACAAAAGGTTTAGGAAAATGAACCAATCCGCTTGAATTTAGTTTAGTATGTCATGGATCCTTGGGTCACTTATCAATGGAATCCTAAGACAAGCAAGCAAACTCGCATATATAATCACCTTCTAGAGTCAATGAGTCGTGAGCAATTCCTAATATATGCCTCTCCATAGTATTTGGGATATATGCTTAACAACAACAAGATCTATGGAAGTTAGCTAGTGGTAGAAAAGTTTTCTAAGATCTGTGCACCAAAACATTGTTATAGAAGCTCAGACCGTCAAAGAATGTTATATCAAAAGTACGCCAATGGGGGTTTTTGAGACACAACATAGCCTAGATTACCCAACTCTAGGTTGTCTGAGTCGTGGGGTAAGATGAGGCATTGGCAATTGCATTGTGAGCCACGGTAGAGTCGTGGTGAAGCCGGGGCGATTCATCATTCATATGTTAGAGGTTTGTGATTCATTAAAATACTCCGTTCAATCCAAAGTTAAATTTTATTAGCCACCAGCACCCCAACAGCATAGAGCCCAAAACAAGGTGTACCATTGCAGTAAAAACAATGGGGGAGAATTAAGTCAAGGCGAGGCTACTTTGTGGAAAATAAGAGCCCGGAACAGGCCCTACTCACAACTTAGCAGTTAGCACACACGTGTCTATGTGAGAAAGAACATGTGGCACACGCTTAGCCAATACAATATAAACGATTAATCATCCCCATAAACTTGAGGCAGGTGTTAGAATACATACACTCTAATAAACACTCTAGGATGCACCATAAAGCGTTAAGATACATTTGTTTAAGGTAGTTGTCGTCTTGTAGACTATGTAACTTTAGATATAATTAGGATGCTTCATAAAACATTAAGTAAATAAAAACTTAGCATGTTATGCCAAACAATTAAATAACTAGCAAAATGTCATGTCAAACGATTAAACATTGAAATCCATGATAGCAATATCTTACAAGTTACCACAATTAAAATGGCAAACACTAAAATTACCAACTGAAGCAATTAAGTTTTCAGGACTTGTGTATATATGCAAGCTTTTGTCCTCACCTTAGCCAGCTTTTCACACATATGAAACTTGGGCCCACGTATCATGTCATCACCGCCACAGTTTTCATGGTCCAGCAAAAAGCTCCTCGATCCATCTTCCCTGGAATTCCTTCGACTCACCTGAAATCTCAAATCCTTAGGCATCAACCGCTTCCTGGTAAACTTATTAGAATTTAACGTATACCGAGGTCCAGTCTCAGTACCCACATTAAGAACAACAGTGCTGCCTTCCCCTGAAGAGGAAACCTTCCCTATCATAAACAACACAATCTGAACTATCCGCCTTTCATCACCTATCACAAGATCAGGCACTTCTCCAGAAACTTGGAAATCAAAACCCAGTCCACAGGCAGCACATAGAAGCTTTGATACCTCTATCACCTCTTGCAACATTGAAAGGAAGCTAAAAGTACATGACTTCAATTTTACACTAAAGTATCCTACTCCCGCAGCCCGGACTGCATCTTCAATGAGAGCAGACAACAATTCCCCTCCCTTCACCATAGTATTAACAATAGCCTTCTGCTGTTCTGTTTCAAATTTCTCAAACTGTAAAATTGACAGAAAGGCATTAATCTCACGACTAGGCTTAATCAACTCTTTTCCCATCACCTCCTGAAACGCACCCTTTGCCGCATTTGCCTTCAAAGCCATCTCCGTAGCATTCCGCAGAGCTACATTGTGTTCTAAAAGCTTTTCCTTCACCAACATACTTTCCTCTACTACTGCCACATGCGACAATGCCATCGCAACCTGATTAACCACAACCTCCACAATCTCAAGCTCTTCTGAATTCCACCCTCTCTTCAACTCCTCCTTCAGAAGCAAAACCAACATTGCATGACAATTCCCCTCATTTGACAATCCTTCCTTATTCCTCCTGAAATCCGAAACCTTAAGCAATGGCACTCTAACAGCAATCCCTGCTCCCCTCCCCATCATCCTCCTCAACCCTGAATCCGTTTTCAAAACCCTAATTCCCTTTTCCGCTACAATCTCCATTACTTCTTCATCACTCACCGGAATCAAAACCAAATTATTCTCTCCTCCATCTCCATCCATCATCATGACTCTGTCAACCAACTCATGAGTCAAAACCATCACGGAATTCAACTCATCCGGCATCCAAACCCCGCAATTCTCCAAGAAAATAACCTTAGACAGCTCTGCAAGCGTCGACTTCAAGATCGTGTTTCGATCGAGCGATTCTCTAATCTCTCTGGTCAGCATTCTCACAAACTTCCCCTTCTCCACTCTCCTCTTCATCACCCGCAAATCTCGATCCATCTCTTTCGTCTTCTTCTTCAAAAACTCCTCCCTCACCAAGGCAAGAAAGAAACGGGGAAGTAGGGTTACGATCGTTACGCACGCAAGCACGGCGGTGAGCGACTTGAGAGCGGTCAGCGTCGCCAAAAGCTGGTGCGATCTTGAACCGTACGTGTGCATCGTGGCGAGGTGATTCACCGCGCAAAGCACCACCAACACAGTGAAGTGAGTCATGGCGTAGCGGAATCGGGAGACGCGAGTCAGCTTGGAGAAGTAGCAGATTTGGATCGGAATGGAGAGGTAACTGAGTGCGATGACCAAATCGCAGAATCTCTGCAATGTGACGATGTTTTCGACGGTCCAGAATGCGTGGTCCGTTTGGGCGGTCTGCTCGCACGCGCACGGGAGGTCGGTTGACGGCATTGTTGTGGATAGAAATGGTGAGTGAGTTGTGGAGAAGATGAAGAAGAAGAAGAAGAACAAGGAGAAGGAGACATTGTGAGTGACGAAAGATGAGTAAATGTGTTCAATGAACCCAAAGCAAGCAGACGAGACGAAAGGAGCGGTTTCGAAAATTTGAGCAGATTTGCCTTCTTTGATACCACCAGTTGGCACAAAAGCTTCTTCTATTGTCTTGGGTTCTGAGCGAGCGACCGCTGTTTTGACGAAGATAGGATGTATACGTGTTGGAAAATGGCGAGGTTTTGTTCTTTGTTGGCAGGCAAAGCAAAATGGAATTGAGATTGAAATTGAAATGGAAGGTGTTTTGTGGGCACTCCATTCTTTACTAGGCACACCCCAATATTTTATTTTTATAACAAAGAAATTGGAAAGGAAGGATTTTGAAGCACATCATTAGAGCCGTTTTGGATAGTAAGGTGACAATGTCTGCTAAGAACGGTATGCAGCTTGTCTAGAAAGCCAGGCCAGCAGGCTCCATGCCCTTCATCTTTTTAGAGATGCCCAATTCCCTCCGTTCAAACACAACCACACGGCCAGAGCGCTACCCTGACGCTAGGGGCCTGGCTTTTTAGATTTTTGGGAGCGATATAATACAAGTCAACGAATCATGAAGAATTGTGAGAGCTTCAGCGTTGCTACTGATAAAATGTCCAATAAGAATGTTGAATCCCATAATCGAATATACGACATAATTACCAAATAGACAGTGAGGTCGGATGAGCTTAATCTTGACTAGACTCGTCAATGGATCGGATCTTAATTCGAATTCGATTCAAATTCAATGTATTTGATAGAAGATGGATTTTGGTATTCAATTAAATAGTTCGATTATGATATGAATCCACTAACCTGTGCACTTAATTACAAATATGGATTTGAGCATATCCGATCTGATTTCATCTTATATAATATATATTTTATTATATATCCGTTAAGATAAGAAATCATATATGGATTTAAGTATTGATAATCCGTTGGATTATTTGAATGAATCGGATTTAAGCTAATCCGATTTAGATTTGGACTTGTTTATGGGTCTAATCCTAACCATATCTTTAAAAATTGATAGTAGTTATTTCCAAGTGAATCCACCAATGTTAAGAGTTAGTCCATTACAATTATCGTAGTTGTCGTTCGGTTTGGTAGATGAAATTTATGATCTAAAAACATCCACAACAAGGAAGAGTGGAAATGCATAGGGATGATAATTGTATAGGTATAAAATCATATGGCAAATCTAGCATCTTACAAACACAACATCGAAGTTAGGACTTGGGTGTCGTTTGGGAGGACATGCCTCTGAGAATGTGTGCTCTCTTAGACGGATACCCTGCAAGACATTTTAACAAGTGTCATGTGATTTTTTCAACAAGTGTCTAATACATTTATACGTGTTTTTAATTATCACTAACAAATGTACTTGTACGTGACCATATTACTTGAAAGACAGCGACTACTCCTACTAGTATATCCTCTTTTTTCACACCACCAATAAATATGTATAACAGAGAAACTCAAACTCAAAATGAAAAAAATGCAAAATAGGGTAACTTTCAACTAATTTAAACCATCAATCGAGACCGATTATCAAGCTCATCAAAACACGAAAGTTATAGTACTATGAATTATCTAATAAACACAACTTAAAATCACTTGAAAATGTTTTGAAATGAGCAAATTATAATCATTTTACTAAAGTGGCTCAAATTTGTCCGAAATTTTTTTTGTTCGCAGAGTTCATTACTGGGAATTTGGGATAACCCGCATTGTGCTTGCATTTCACATGGAACTTGGCTAACTGTCGAGGAAATGGGCGAGGAAACCAACGAGGGGGGTGGTGTGACCGCTCATTTCCCTCGCGATGCGCGCGGCTATTCATCTCAAGAGTGCTGCTGCGCATCGCGAGGGGGATGAGCGGTCACACCACCCCCTCGCTGGTTTCCTCGCCAGTTAGACTTTTTGTTTCACATGGGACACTGCGGGTTATCCCAAAATCTCCACATTGTGCTTTGCGTTACGAAAAATGAAACAGAAATTCTAGGAAGCGAGGGATGCTCGAGATAAGCGAAACTGCCTCGAAATGCGTGGAGTCAATCTCGAGGGGATGGGTTTCCCTCGCTCCCTATAAGGGCTCAAAATGAAATCACAATCCTTTCAATAGGGCACAGGCACAGGCACAGTACTACCTTGCGGGTGTGGGTATCCATAGCCCCAAAGGATAGAAATTGGAAGTTTCACTTCACCATCGATAGATCATCGCCTGATAGCTGCTTTCATTGAGACGGATAAGGCAAAAAAGATGCAGTTGTGTGACTAGCGAGCGAGCAATGGCACTTCTCAACGTCTCTTCTCCATTCTCTTCCAAAATTACTCCAAAACCACGTCCCTCCCTCGACAAATCTCACCTCTCCAAACCACCACATTTCTTCTCTTGTTCCTGCTCCCTCCCTCACTATCCTACGCACCATGAACAACCATCAAAGGTAATAATATGAACATTAACTGGATTTTACAAACCTCCACACTGGGCTCACATTAGTCTTTTCTTGGTTCCAGGAAACTTTACTTTCTTCTGTTGGAGAATCTGTTGCTAAAGCAGGTCTTCTCTCAGTCCTCTCTGCTTCTCTATTTTTCGTGGATCCCGCGCTAGCTTTCAAGGTATTCAATCCATCCCATTAATGTATCAATCTTGATTTTGATTCAAATTGAAAGAAATCAAGTTCTGAATTGTACGCGTTGGTGAAATAGGGAGGAGGACCTTATGGTTCTGAAGTGACGAGAGGTCAAGATTTGACTGGGAAGGATTTTAGTGGCAAGACATTGATCAAGCAAGATTTCAAAACAGTAATTGCCAACTTCATTTTTGTGTATTTTTTTATTCATTTAGTATTTGTATTGTTCATGCTCCAATTTCGATTCAATCTTTTTTTGTTACAGTCCATACTGCGGCAGGCCAACTTTAAAGGTGCCAAGTTATTGGGAGCTAGCTTCTTTGATGCAGATTTAACAGGTTGTCTTTCTTGCTCTACTACAGCACAATAATTTTTTTTTTTCTTCTCATGCTTGAAAAAACCAATTCGCCTGACATTTATACACTTTGTCTATGACTTGTGAAATAGTGCAATATTGCATGACATATTGACATGCTACCACATTATCCATTGCAAGATAGTTCCTCCTTTAAATTATGTATAGTTCCTCCTTTAAATTATGTAAGATTTTATGTCTAAATCTACTGACACTGATTATTTTGCCCTATCATCAAAGTTAATACTTCTGGCCAAAGTTGGGTTTCGAATTTTAGCTAAGGGTGTTATAATAGCCTTGTGGGCAGGCTCTGAGGCTGGCAGCTTTGTGTGTGGGCGAGCTCAGAGGCTGGCAGACTATCATGTGTGGGCGAGCTCAGAGACTGACCGGCTACTATGGTCTTATAGTTTCCACATCGCCTAGGTGAGGGAAGAGGATATGCTATATATGTGCGAGGTTGGATCTCCTTGGTAGACGCGTATGAAAACCGTGAGGGAAGGGTGAGAGAAATGCTCTAGAGGAGGCGGAGCCCAATAGGCCTTTGGATCCCAAAGCATACAGTATTGTACTATGATGAGTGTGATATGACGCGTTTTTGTGGTCATGTTGGGTGTGCTGGTACGTGCGGTCTTTGTGGTCATGTTGGGTGTGCTGGTACGACTCATTTTGGCAGTCTTTGTGGTCATGTTGGGTGGCCAGCACGCTCCTGGCCTATTATGAGGAAGGACGCCAACAATTTTATAGCTATGATATGATGGCCTGTGTATTTTATCCTACAATATTTTTTGTAAGCAGATATGTGATGGTGCAAAATGAGAGAAAATAACTAGTGAAGTTGGGCATGAATTTTTGCTGTTGTTTGGGGGTGAGGGGAGATGGGGAGTCTGAAAAAAACAACAAGAAACAACATTTGGTTCTAGGACTCCTTTAATTTTTTTGGTAGCAACATGAACACAGATTTCCCTTCAGGAAGAAGAAGAAAAAAAACATTAACCTATCCAGTAGAGTAGTTGCTAACTGTGGCAACATGATTGCATGATTTGCCTAAGGAGAGTTTAAAATTTTTTCACTTTTGAGTATGTGATGAAGCGAGCTTAGGTCAGTTGTGCAAATGACTCATTGACACTGAGAAAATTATGCTTCACTCATATACTACTTTCATTCAACCTCCTCGATGTGTGCTAGAAACCTATACTGTAATTCCATGTACTTGCAGCAACTGATCTTTTACTGGGAACATCTGTATTGTGTATACAGGGGCTGATCTGTCTGATGCTGATCTCAGGGGTGCAGATTTCTCTCTGGCCAATGTCACCAAGGTAAGTGTAATGAATTCATCAGGACTGCCATAACTTGAGTCCTCATCAATAAATACCATCACTTATAAGCCATTTTCATATTTTTCTGTGCTTTATATACCATCACTTATAAAGTACATATAGAAGATTATAAGAATAAAATTTACCCATTTCATGCAGGAGCTGATTAACACAATAATGCTTCTGATATTACAATTGCTTTCCTCGTGTACAATCCTTTCCAATGCAAACTTGAATGATGAAAAGCAATGTACTGGAAAGTGAAAAATGAATCTATGTGCTTAAAATGGTTCGTCTCTATGTGGGTAGACCTAAAAAGGGTTGCAATCTCTCATTTTGGGCTGTGGAAAAGTTATTGTAACGGTTTTAACGCGCAAAATCTTAAATGTTCTGACCTATCACAGAACTACGATACTTTGATTGTGTAAAACCACTGTTAGTTTTAGTTTGGTTAGGAGCACATATGAAGTGTGCTTAGTATAATTTCAAGCACTTCAAAGTGATTGTTTGACTTAAAGTACTTCAAATCTGTTCTCCCTTGACATTCCCGTTCTGCACTGAAAATGAGATAACTCTACTACGGGGTTTAAATTTAAAATGATCACCTTTATGCACGTGGATATGCAACCTGGTTCTTTTTAATTTTTAATTTTTAATTTTTGCAAGCATGTCATGGTGAAGTGTCAGTTTTAGAACGTGAGGGGTGGATATGGAGGCGGAGATAGAGGTAATGGTCATGGTGATGAACAAGACGAAATGAAGGGAAGAGTGAGCAAATGTGGAATACAAAGCTAAGGTCGGGATGCGGCAACAAAATGTGATGCGAGGAAATACAGTTGTCTATGATGGAGCCAGGCTACAGAAAATCTGGGTGCATTTACTATTCCCCTTCCTTTCCCTGGTGTGGTTTGCATGATGTCTCATGCTTTCCAACCATTGTGTACACAACACAACACAACACAACACAAAGCTTGGCTCTCAAGCATGACCTCTCACATTACCTATGTTACCCTTCCTCTCACACATGAAAAGTAGTCCTCTCAGTTTCAGCCAATTAGATTGTAAAAGGCGTTTACCAGTTTTGGCAGCTCAGCAGAGCAAGTAAAATGAAAACAAACTACATGTGACACGAGAATGAGATAGCCAGGTTACCAATATAAAGAATAGTCCTTTTCTCTAGCATATACTCCTTTTCACAGTAAAACCTCAAACCCTTTAGTTTAATTTCACTCAGTTTTGACTCTAGCCTTGCGTTTATGCTCGACGAACAAGTAGTAGCTTCCAGGATGTCAAAGCAAATTACACCAGATAAGCTTGGAAAAGATTTATGCAAAGCATTGACTATTGCAGGGTTAGTGGTCTACTTGGTCTACATTTTTGTTTTTAGCCAACTTTTTGTTTCGTCTACAAAGTTTTGGAAGACTTACTTAGTCTTCAACCAGCAAAATGAAATGGATCCACGTAGTGAAACCAATATAAGTCACATTGTTTTCGGGATAGCAGGTTCTTCAAGTGGATGGAAGGAAAGGAGGGCATTAGTTGAAGCATGGTGGCGACCAAATATAACCAGGGGTATTTTGTTTCTAGACAGAGCTCCAAAAGAGCACCTCCCATGGTCTGCATCTTCTCCTCCTTATCATGTATCCGAAGATGTTGGAAAAATCAAGGAGTACAACATGCATCCTAGGCCAGACTTGGTTCGAATGCTACGTGTGATCTTGGAGACCTTCAGGGAAATTAACGAAGGCGTGAGATGGTACATAAGGGCTGATGATGACACAATTTTTAATATTGATAATTTACTTGAGGTTCTTCGGCGGTATGATCACAACAAATACTATTACATTGGACAGAATTCTGAGGATGTTGTGCTTAACAAGGACTTCTCGTTTAACATGGCATTTGGAGGAGCTGGATGTGCTCTGAGTTTCCCTCTTGCAAAGGCACTTGCAAAAAATTTAGACATCTGTATCAAGAGATATCCAAACTTACACGTGAGTGATCAGATGTTACAGTCCTGTATATCTGATTTAGGAGTCACTCTAACTCATGAGAGGGGATTTCATCAGGTAAACTTGCAGACCTTGTGTTTTCATTTTTTGAGTCAGGTTTTATACCTTTTGAACCATGTCTTCCTTCAGTGGTTTGAATCAACGAGTGTCAATTAAGAGTACTTACATTGATATTCGATACAGATTGATCTACTAGGTGATGTGTCAGGAATGTTATCAGCACACCCACAGGTTCCTTTTGTCTCTCTCCACCACCTCATCCATGTGGATCCCATCTTCCCTTCCATGGATCGTTACCAAAGCCTGAACCACCTCATGAAAGCTGTCAATGTTGATCCCTCGCGTTCCCTACAACAAACCATCTGCTACTACAAGGAAAGCAACTGGTCCTTCTCCATCTCGTGGGGTTATTCTGCTCAAATATATGAAAAAATTCATCCCCCAAGCTACCTAGAGAAACCTCTTCTAACATTCTCCCCATGGAAGCCCTCGCATAACCCACGTTTCATGTTTAACGTTCGACCTCTCTCTATTGATCCATGTCAAGTGCCCCATTCCTTCTTCTACAATTCGACAGAGCAAGCTGATGGAAGTCATATTGTTATCAGCTACATGCGAAGATCACCGCGCAACCTACCAAATTGTTTGTCAATTGGTAACCATTCGGCTGATTCGATCATGAAAGTTCGAGTTTATTCTCCAAATACAAGACTCAAATGGGTGAGTATGTTTCAAATTTCAAACCCTGTTAAAAGCTTTTATATTTTAAGGGATTCATTAAAATATCCCGCTCACCAGAAAAAGAAAAAAAAAATAGTACCATTTTGTTTGCCAGGGAACTTAACATGAAAGAAAATTAATTTTCAGGATGGAAGAAGGGAATGTTGTGACATAATCGGTTTATTTGGGAAATCCATCGCCGAGGTTAACATTAGAGCATGTATGGAGGAGGAAATTGTGGCATAATTAAGTAGATCGTCTGAATTGGACCCAAGAAACGGAAATGGACCAGTTCCTCTCAAGATCATAGCAGAAGCTCTGCTGCAGGGCCCAACCCAGATTTATCATATTAGCATCCATGCGGGTTCTAAGCATGTCCAGCTGAGTTTTGCTTGGAAACAACAGATCCACTGTATGTAGAATCGTATATGTTGAAGGGACACAAGTGGTGTCACACTGGATACTTCGCTAGTAGACGATAAGATTGCTGCGAACGTCAACCTGTATTACTTTATTAATTCTGATTTTCATATAAAATATAATAGATCTATGTTATCAAAAGAGAATTCATGTTGTCACTCTACAAAACTTGTAACTGAATTTTGATCAGAAATGAAACTGTCTGCACTATGGTGTAGGGTCTAAACCCTTGCTCCACAAGGATCCCAATAATCAGTCAGAGTCCATTATGTATTTTGTCTATTCTAAAAAGAACAAAGATATTTTCAAAGAAAGATCACAGCTCATTTACGAACTTTACCCGATTTATAAAAAAGTGTTGAGAGTGTACCACCTTGAAACTAGGCTTAAGAGTTGACTAATTCCAAATAGAACCAATGTCCAACGGACTACCTCCTCTTCCCCTGTGAAGATCACATCATTTCTTGCATTCCAGATCACCGAAAAGATAATATAAAGATGGAGCTCCCACAACTCCTTTGGTTTCCTCTTAAGTGAAAGCCTCACAACTCCACGACTTGAACACATCTAAGCGAGAACTTTGCATCACCCACGACGTCACCACAAGAATGAGGAAATGACTCCAAAACCCATTGGGAAAGGCTTTTAGGGATCTTGTTAAATTCCCAAGTTTGACAATATACTTCCATTCATACCTTTTATGTAAGTGTTCCTTCTTGTTTCTTAAGCCAAAATTTACACCAAATTTTGCATAAGAGCTTAAGAATAAGATTCGTGAAAGATAAAAAAAATAGAGATGGTGATTACGAGGTATAGATTGATAAGCTGGCGTAGTTGACTATCCCAAATAGGTTGAAGATGGAAGAGTTTGCCCATATTGAAATCTTGCTGGTTGTTGATTCTGCCCTTTATATACTTGAGTTGATTGAACTAATTAGGATTGGGTTGAGAAGTAATCCTTGAAATTGATGTGTTTAAGATGGTATTTGCTACATGTTTCCCTTGCAGAGGGGCATAACGACACTATTACTAGCCTGTTTTTGTTACCTAAACCTTAACATTAGAATCATCTGCATTTCAGCAGACCTTCATTCTTATTTCTCTCCCTACTTTTTTTGGCAGGTGAATTTGAGTAATGCAAACCTAGAGGGGGCACTTACTACGGGAAACACGTCCTTTAAAGGTTCAGTTATAACTGGAGCAGGTACATTGAAAAAACTCAGTTTTGATGTTTATACTGCATCCCTATCAAAATAACATGTAATCTCGGGAAGAAATATGGATGCCAGTATGCTAAATTTCAAACAGCATTAACATACTTGCTGATTAAGTTCAACTAATTAATTACAGAGCAACCATGGGTATGGGAATGTAACTTGGTGTTAGACGCCGATTTAGGTTCAGTTATCAAACAGGTCATCTGGCCAAGCTGCATATGGCATCTTAAAGCGTATGTTCCAGAATTGAGTACTTATTCACAAAATGACTTGTAAAATACTTTATTTAAGGACAAGAAAGAAGGAGCATTTGTCTGCACACAATTTTCACATCTTATACTTGAGCTTCAAGTAGTGTATGGGAGCGGATCTCATCAGTTGATCAAAGTTATTCTATAGAAAATTCTAACCCTCTTAGACCAGTCATTCTTCACATTCAGTCTCTAAAAGAATAAACAAACTTTAAAAGTACTTCGATAGGTGTTCATGTCAGAATATCTAACAAAGGAGAATAGAAACTTCACGTTCAAAGTTCATTCTGCATACCCTGATTTGGAAGGCTATACCGAATTTTAACCATTTTTTTAATGTTTAGATTTCACAGACGTGCCCTTAAGAGATGACCAAAAAGAATACCTTTGCAAAATTGCAGATGGGTAAAAGTTTCTTCCCTTTTAAATGCATCAATATCTGTAATTTCTTAAGACAGCTAATGCATCAGATCATTAATTCAAGTAATTGTTCATCAGGGTGAATCCGACCACTGGAAATGCCACAAAGGAGACGCTGCTCTGCAACTGATACTTGACTAAACACAATACTACATTGCAGTTTTCTCTCGGCATTTTTATCTTCTTATCATTTGTGTACTACATATAAGTGAGTTAGAATGTTGTTGTCATTGTTATATAAAAGTATGATCAATTTTCGTTGTTACTTTATTGAAGATCATCATTTCTGTATTTTGTCATAAACCAAAGAACTAATATCCTTAAAACTTTTTTATTGACTTGTCTCACTTAAAAACACCTTCTTGATATCACAATCACTGTTCTGGCGACATGGTTTACCACTATTTCCCCCACTACCAGCATAACTTCACCATGATCTGCTATCATTGACCAACATCTAGCTCCCTTTTGCCATCAAATCTCTATTATATTCATGTCTCTGGCATCCCTTGACAGGAGTGGATGGAAACAGAGTGCGGTGAAGGTCGTGTTCTGGTTGTTATTGTAAGGGTACAAGGAAGGTGGTGATGATGAGGGTAGAGAAATGTGGTGATGGTTGTCTTATGTGGGTAGATGGTGCGGTAAAGGGTGATTTTTATAAATAACGTGAGCGTTAGTAAGTATCTGGGTGACGAACATAAGGTAGGATGCGGTGAAAACCGTGAGGCGAGGAAGCATGGTATGCATGGTGGAGCTAGGCTACAGAAAATTTGGGTACATTTACTATTCCCCTTGGTTTCCAACTTTTCAAGGTGTGATTTGCATGATGTTTCATGCTATCCAACCAGTGGTGCACAACACTAAGCTTGGCTCTTAAGCATGACTTCTCACATTGCCTTTGCTATTTCTCATCTTCTTACACATGAAAAGTATCCCCTTCCCATGAGATTATAAAAGGGATCTACCGTTATGGGTAGTTCAGCATAGCAAGTAAAATGCAAAACAAACTACATGTGAAGTGAGATAGCCTGGTTACCCCCATAAAGAACGATCCATTCTCTAGTCTTTTTGCAGTAAAATCTCAAACCATTTGTTCTATTTCTCTCAATTTCGACTCTAGTATTACCTTTATGCTCGACTAACAAATGTTAGCTTCCAGGATGTCAAAGATAACTACATCAGGTAAGCTTGGCAGAGATTTATGCAAAGCATTGACAATTGCAGGATTAGTGATCTACTTGGTCTACATTTTTCTGTGTAGCCAACTGTTAGTTACATCCACAAAGTTTTTGAAGACTTACCTAGTCTTCAATCAGCGCAACGAAATGGATAATTATCACAGTGAAACCAATATAAGCCACATTGTCTTTGGGATATCAGGCTCTTCAAGTGCAAGGAAGGAAAGGAGGGCACTAGTTGAAGCATGGTGGCGACCAAATATAACCAGGGGTATTTTGTTTCTAGACAGAACTCCAAAAGAGCACCTCCCATGGTCTGCATTTTCTCCTCCTTATCGTGTATCTGAAGATGTTGGAAAAATCAAGGAGTACAACAAACATCAAAGGTTCATTCTCCGAATGCTACATGTGATCTTGGAGACCTACAGGGAAATTAACGAAGGGGTGAGATGGTATGTAAGGTCTGATGATGACACGATTTTTAATATCGATAATCTACTTGAGGTTCTTCAAAGGTATGATCACAATAAGTACTATTACATTGGAGAGAATTCTGAGACTATTACTTCTAACAGCGACTATTCATTTCACATGGCCTTTGGAGGAGCTAGCTGTGCTTTGAGTTTCCCTCTTGCGAAGGCACTTGTGAAAAATTTAGACATTTGTATCAAGAGATATACAAACTTACATGTTAGTGATCATATGATGCAGTCATGTATATCTGATTTAGGAGTCACTCTAACTCATGAGAGGGGGTTTCATCAGGTAATCTTTCGGATCTCAGGTTTCTGAGCTTTTGAACCATGTTGTTTTCCATTCCCTTGTGTATATATATATATATGACTACTTACTGTGATATTCAATACAGATTGATCTACATGGCGATTTGTCAGGTTTGTTATCAGCACACCCGCAGGTTCCTTTTGTATCCCTCCACCACCTCGACCGTGTGGAACCAATCTTCCCTTCCATGGACCGTTACCAAAGCCTCAACCACCTCATGAAAGCTGTCAAGACTGATCCCTCGCGTTCATTACAACAAACCATCTGCTACCACAAGCAAAGCAATTGGTCCTTCTCAATTTCCTGGGGATATTCTGCTCAAATATATGAAACAATTCATCCACCAAGCTACTTAGAGAAACCTCTACTAACATTCTTCCGATGGAAGAGGTCACCTCAACCACATTTCATGTTTAATGTTCGACCTCTCTCTAGAGATCCATGTCAAATGCCCCATTCTTTCTTCTACAATTCCACAGAGCAAGCTGATGGAAGTCACATTGTTATCAGTTACACACGAAAGGCACCACGCAACCTACCTACTTGTTTGTCAAGTGGTAATCATTCCGCTGATTCAATTACGAAAATTCGAGTTTACTCTCCAAATACAAGACTCAGCTGGGTGAGTGTGTTTTAAATCTGAACATTGGGTTATCCAGTCTTAACTTAGCAACATGTTGCTTGCAGCGGAACCTAACACTAACAATTTTATTTTCCAGGATGGAAGAAGGGAATGCTGTGACATAGTCGGTTTGTTTCGGAAATCAATTGCCGAGGTTAACATTAGAGCATGTATGGCAGAGGAAATTGTGGCATAATTATGCTAGTAACTTGGCAATTTAAGTGGGTTTTCTATGCAAGGTTGCTAAGCAAACAGTACAAACAAAAGGCCTAATCCTAATTTTCTTTCTTCTTGGAGTTATGTATTGAACAATCATGTAGTTCTGCACAACGGGGTGGGGGTTTAAGTAGATTTAACAACAATCAATCTATTTTCAATTATAAGGTTCAGTAGTAACACTTTCCTATGGATTGCATGTCATGCCCCCGAAAATTCCAAAATCCACGTAGGATTATCCGTTTTCCCAAAACTCGAGACGTGAAATTCAATAACAAGAAACATTTAGCAGCAACAACAACAACTTAAATATAATTTAATTACTGAAACAAATAAAAACTCTAACCCGAAAATACTGACGTTGCTAGCTCCACTAGCAAAATTTCAGTAACGCTGCTCAAAAATCTCTAAATCTGAAAAGCTAATCGGCTACATTCCCAAAGGAATGTACCCAAGAAGCAAAAGCTCACTTGGGTCAGCAATAAAGCTGGTGTGAGTAAATCTTCATCCAAAAATCAATAAATTCACACGTGATAGCATCAAGCTAAACATAAACAATAAACAAACACACCAACATGTAGTTCCTCAATGAGGCAAAGGTCATGCAAGAAACACACAGTTCAAAGAATTTAGTTCCTCAACGAGGCAATCATATCATCATCCTAATAAATAAATATGCATTTACTTGTATTTACGCTATAGAAGTTGACTATGGCAAGTCTGACCTATAGAAATATTAGTGGACTTGTCATCCTGCATGAAAAGGATTAGAAACAATATAACATAATTTATTCAATTTTTATTTGAATTTGATTCATCTTTTAACGGAATGATCACTTAGACGATACCAAATTCGCACCACCTCCATGCCGAACATACATGCCCGTATGTCTCTCTCATATAAAGGAGGACTACTCCGTCATCCATGCCCAAGTGGGGACATCACATACATGCATGCATCACGGATACTCCTAACTATATGAGTACCAAAAACCACTATTGGGCTATCAATGCGCATAAACTCACGTCACATTTTTTACGGATAAATATCAAAGCCTATCTTAGGAATAACAATTCACCTCATTTCCGCAAGACTAACCCGAAAGTTATTTTAGTTTCTCTAGTAAGGAATGTGTGCTCTAACTTCGCAAGACGACCCGCAGGTTATTTAGTTTCTCTAGTAAGAGGGGAAATAATAAACAAAAGAGGTGTGGTAGTTCTAAGTGATACAATTTCAGGTGATTTAAAGTTTTCAGGAAATCAAAGTTTATCAATATCATTTATTGTTATATCTCATTTTTCTTTCACAATGACATTTTGTCATTTATCAACCCATTGTATCGAGGAAACATAGCATATTCATAAATCATGCTCTATCACCACATGGCGATCATGTGACATTTTGTCAGTTATAAATAAATCAATCCACCCATTCTTTTTGGGATAACATAACCATTTCAAGATGCATACATTCAGAGGAACACAATTAATCTTAAATGGTCCTGCATCAGTAGAATCAATGAGACATAAAACCTAGCAGCACAATAGTGCAATAACAAACAGTCAACACTACTACACATAGGCTAGCTTATGAGCTTAACGGAGGATAGCCAAATGCTATTGTTTATTGGAAACTAGGCCTAGAAAAGACTTAATGATTACAATCATACAAATCAGATACAGACTTAAGCTTACAAATGCACAAGTGAAATAACATATCGATGTCATTTGATGGATATATATATATACCTAGTGACTAGTGACAAGTGTTTGTAAATCTGCCAACTTGCTCGGATGCATTGGCATGTAAATTAATAAAAATAGTTTAAGAGAGAACTAATCATCAGGAAGAATACAAATATGCCAATGTGAGGTTTGGACATACCAATACAACACACATAACTTAAGTTGTTTGAAAACACCCACTTCTTCTAAGTCATCAAATCCCAAAATTGTGCTAACTCTGCCCCTCACTTCCATAGCACCCATAGAGTTGCAATTGGAAGTCCATTCTACAACCAAATGCCAATGGAGGATTCCTCAGCCAATTGCCAATTAAGCCAAACACTATGTTTCCAATGGAGGACTAGACACCGATGTCAGTGACATAGATGGTATAGTACCCCCCTTCAAAATCAAATCAGTCATTCATCAACAGCAACTGCAGGTAGCTTAAACTGCAAAGGCTGAATTCTCAAGTGGTACTTCTCTTCTACTCTGAACCCATCAACATGGCAATCATGGTTGCTGAAAACCCTCCAATCATCCATCCCATTTCGTTTTAATCAAAGTCATCAAATGAAACCAAGAGCCACAGAACCACATCAATACTTGACGATCTCCAAGGTAATCATTTATGTTGGCAGGCTTGCTCTACTTGTTGTAAACTTCATGTCAGTAACCATAAAAAACAATATCCCCCAATTATTCAACCCCTTTTCTACCTTCAAGTGAACCCAAGCTACAAACTCGGAAAGTGTTTAAGCTAGCTGCAACAGAACTTTACTTCCGGATCACTACATGTCCTACATCCCCTACCCATTCTTTGTAACCAAATCACCTCATATGAAATCCAAAGAGAATTCAGAAACCCCTCTTAATCTATCCACACATATATAACTTGATTTACATAGGATGATTTTATCACCCTTATCAATACCATGGGGTTCTTAGCTGAAACTTCATTGTAAAATTGAATAAAGTACTTAGTTGATGACAATCTGTACCAAAGCTTACAAATAGATTTGAATCTAAAACGGGGTTGTATTGGTAACCTCGCAAAAATCTGAAGAACCACTTCTTCCGGAAGACATCCATTACAGATTCATTGCAAATTTATATAAATAACAATCAGAACAAGCGAAGGGATCAAGGAAGTGTAGATGAACTGAAGAACACTAAACACCTTACAAATAGGTATGGTTCGATCTCCTAGTTGAGTGAAATGTTCAAACTCTCTGATCTTTTGATTTCCATTGTGTAAGTCTGTTGTGTGTTTGAGGACTGCTGAGGTGGATCTTGATCATGTAAAGCCTGTCTACATGGTTTCTTTTGACGCAGTAGAGGAGAAATATTACAGGACAGAGTTACCTAGTTGGTGTTCTAAACTGCAAGAACTACATGAAGTTGAAGGTTGTCCAACTATTCTAACAGAAGCAGATTATTTTTCACCCGCATGACTGCAATGCAACACTGCAGTGTGGCAGGAGTACTGATAAGAAAACCCAAAATACAAAGGCATTCTCACATCCTTATCTACTAATTCTCCAAACAAAGTCATATCCACCCAAAAACTGATCCAGTGAAGATGTTATCACCTCAAAATAAATTACACACATCTTCACTCCCTTTCTATCCATACTTGCTCAAGGATGGCCTTCACAAGATCTCAAAGATGCCACATACTGGTAAGCGATAAGGATACCTTAATCATTATACAAAAACACTAAAGCAGTATAGCTTTTAACTCCATTTTTTTTTTTTATAATCAAAACCTTTTCAAAATTCATTAAATCAAAAGCATGTAAACTACCCCACAAATCAAACCAAGAATTATATTCCTAGTTTAAAATAAGATAAAATAAAACAATATCTTCTCTTGATCAATAAATAAGAGCCTTTTTACTTTCAATCTCTGCTGTAAAAAAAATACTAACACTCTTTAACCCCGAAATCAAATAGACGAACTACAAACATCTTAAATCTCCAAGATCCCTTTAAACTCAATCAATTCTGGTGGAACTTCTCTCCAATATACTACATGATCACTTTATCAACTTTATGACTTGCTTGAATTAAACACACACTCCAAGTGCAATGCATCAAACAATCAAGAACAAAAATTGAAGAAGGACAGGATAGACTACTCAATCAAAATGAATCCTAACTAACAACCCTCCCAATCGGATCTAACAAGCCAAAACCCATGAAAAAAATAATGAATACACATTACGAACAACAATAATTTCTCAAACCCCATTTCAGCATAGAACAATTTCATTCAATTCTACCTACAAAATCAGAAACTAGACAATATATGTTAAAACCAACCATAAAACAGAAAACTAACATAACAAAAAGAGGATGATAAAGAGAACAGTGAGAGATGGAAGGAAACCCATATCAAGAATCGAAAATGAACTCACAGTATAAGTGAAAGAGATGAAGAAACTCACAAACCCCACCCTCAAATCCTAAAAATCACTAATTCAGTCAAGAAACAAGGATTTGCAAGATACAGGGAATAAGAAAACTCACAGGTCAGTAGCACACAACCCTCGACAAACCAGACCTCTCTCTCATCGCAACAATCATCTCGCCAGACCACTGCCACATTGCCAGCAACCCATCATCCTCACGCCTCCCTAGCCGTCGTCGCCGCCGAAGAGAATAAGAGGAAGAGCAAATCTCTTCCAGTTGCACAAGAGAAGGAAAATGAGGGTTTTTGTTTTATATTATGGGTGGCTATCCGCCCTCACAAAAATTATGAGAGCACCCACCCTTTAACTCACCAAATAAATCCTAAAATATTGAAACCTGAATTTAATTAAATGTAACCCTATTTTATTTCATTCAAAATAAAATAAATTATTTTTATGAAATTTAGGGGTATTACATTGCACCTTTTGATCCCAACGTCAACAATGCCATCTCTTCAACTCTCAATCTCGCAACATTGTCTTCGAGGTGCCTTACAATTCCATTTCAAATTAATCAAACCGGGATAGATCAAGGAATAAATGGATTGAAGTCTTTCAACATCTGCAATAGTAACTTTTCAAGAGAGTTTGTAACCCAACATAATATTAAAGACTTATGACAGATGATATCACTTGTTTGAACTTGCAGGGACAAGCTATTGATGTCATTTAATCCTACCTAATAGGCCCAACTATTAGCCCAAAACCCAAGACTCCTTGAATTAGAAGTATTAATGGACCTAATTGCAATAATAATACTTTTGGGCCAAAGTAGAAACCTAACCAAAGAATGATTGAACACCTGAAATAGTAGTGGAAGAACACAAACAATCACTGGTACATTTATCTCACTACTTCAACTTAGACAAAGATTTTTGGATTGATAGTGTTTTACACTTCTACCTCGCAAAGTTCTCTGCAATGTCTCACTTAGATAGATATATTATCACTATTATTTGATACTGTTAGTATATATTCTCAGTCATATTGTTAAATGATTGTTATTGTTAAGAGTTGAAGTATTGGACCTAATCACCGAGCCATATATAAGCCACTGGTCACTCCTCCAGTTTCAACTAAGAGCATCTCCAGAGGTAGGCACATATAAGCTGTTTCCTCCAAAAAGCCTCTGCAATGAGGCTTTCGAAAGTTTTCGGTATGTGATAGAAAGCCGATCGAGTCAGTAAATGCACAAAATTTTGGCCAGGAGAGGTGCGGTTAAATTCAAACAAACAAGACGGTAAATCACATCTAGAATGCAATCATGACGTTTTATGTCTTCCCCCCCTTCCCTTGCACGTATTGGGTCATCGGCAATTGTGGACGCTCTAACATGGTGATGAATGAATCATCTAGAGTACTGCTGCTTTCCTGAAGCAAGCAAGAATTTCTGTTCACATGTTACAATATATTTAAGTTTTCAAACTAGGGTCTTGCCACTAGCTTTTCAGTTTCAATATTCCCCATCAAACTGCCTTGGACATGCTAACACTGTTACAGTGTATAGCACCTCTATTCGCGGCAGGATTAGCATGTTAGCCACTATACATAAACTGTTTTGCATGATGAAATAATCCCTAACATTTGTTTTATGCATAGATTTGCTCCCAAATGTTCTTGCATGGAACATCAACATCTCCATCAGTAAAGTGAATGGAAGGTAGGATGTAATGAGTAGGTGATCTGTAAGTCCATATAAAATACCATAATCATGACCTAATATAAAAAATTAAAAATTCCAACAAGCCAACCTAGCTAACCGATCAGTTTCAAACATACACTCAATAAAGAATACAAACCCTGGCATAGTACTGATTTTGAAGAGAAGCATACTAATTCTGGTTGGACTTTGGGAGATTGAAAGTATGGCAAGGGAGGGGAGACCGGAATACCAGATACTAACAATATATGTATGCCTCTTGATCAATGTTCTCAGAGAGAATGAACTATATAACGACATGAATCAATATATAGCTATAAACTTATATACAGAAAGTTATGTAGGCATTGATAATGCAATTAACAGCTAGCAATATATAATTGTACAGGAATGTAAACAATCATAACATAGGAAACCATATACTGTTCAGCTCAAATGGAGGCTAACTAAGAGTATGCATATATCATAACCAAAGCAAATCCCACAAGAAAAGCTTGTTCTTTTGATTCCACGCACCCCGCCCAATTACAAGATTTCTGTCTCAATCTAAATTGAGTGTTGATTTGGATTAATAATGAGGAAGATAAAATGTTATCTATGCCTGAGCCATAACCATATAAAATGATGATGAATAGTGTCATATAAAAATGAATACCGTCATATACAAAAGCTTGTATATATGTTTATTGTGAAATAGTGAGAAACATTACAAGAAGAAAGTTCATGTTTGAATGTATCATGCATATTGTAAACATTAGTTAAGTAGGGAAGTAACAGTCGATCTTGCCAAAATATTCAAGGTTGAACTATCTGAATAGAGGTTCTTTTAATTACTCCAAGCCTGTCTCCCTCTGAATTATATATACATGTATAGACAGACTACCATGCATGTAACAAAATTGGGCAACATTTATTGATTCGGAAATAGTAAACAAATGCATATCTGATTGACCTCTTAAAGCTTGGACTTGGAGCATAGAGAGAATTGCAAAAATTGATCTCATTTGTTCGATCTATTCTACCTTACTATCCTCGATCGTCGTCCTCTATTTTCACTGTTTTGCTGGAAGAGTAGTCCAGCCCAGGTGTAGAGATTCGATGTTCATTCTATATGAAAATTATAGAGCACCGTATCAGCTATATATTTATGGATTTGCTGCCACGAAAATAAGGATGCCTAGAATACACTTTTGAAAAGTATTTCCTCTCAATCCAAAAACAAAAGCTTTCTACACAATACTATAGAAGAAGACGTGAACGTGACTTTCTTATTAGCTATATATATATATATATGCTTATGTTTTGGCGACATAAATGAAAATGGCAACTTAACAACCCTAACTGAAGTTTCCAACTTCACCAAATGTTTACTATATATTATATAGGACATTACACAACTTGTAATTATCATAACACAATAGCATTTATTCTTTAGTTAGGTGTCTAGCTAATAGCATGATCTTGCCGCATTCAAAAGTTAAGTAATAGAAATTGTTTCAACCACCATAATCAAAGTTTATTGATACTGAAATCATCAAATCAAACCAGAGACTTTGTTGACATGTGTAATTCGTTTTAGAAAAAAAACACAGAGATATAATTAAGTAGATAGCGAATGTTACATTCTCAAAACTTAGATGCAAACAAGCTGATAAAATCTGTTTTTTTTCTCATTAATAAGCTTTGGTGTTGTATATGTACATTAAAATGGATGTAACACAAGAAAAAATTATATAAATCAATACTCTATACATCTAAATCTAAGGGGATTCAAATTCAGAATTCTAGGGTGTGTTTGATTTTTTTTTCCCCATGAAAATGGTTGAGATGAGAGAGCAAGTGGGAAAAAGTTTTCATCCTGCAGTGATGATCAAGATAGCCATGTTTCTTGTGTTTTTCATACGAAATTTTTCTTAGCGCCCTAGAGATTTTTTTCATGATTTGAGAAAAGATAGGTGATGGGAGGTCACAAAATTCATGCTCACTCCCCTCCTTTCTCTCATCTACCATGATCTTTTCACTAGTTTAAGTTTTCTATGAAAAACAAAAATTAAACACTCCCCTAATTTAAAAAAAAATTCGTGTACCCGTTTTCAATGTTTGATCAGAAGGCTCAGGCCCCAACCTAAGCTCTAGGTCTAACTGATCATGCTTGGCTGAACCTTGGACCGATTTCTTGTTACTCTTGTCAAACCCACTATCTTGATGACTTCCTAATACTTGATGGCGATCTCTCTTTGAAGACGGTGGTGTCTCAGCAAACAAAGGGAGCTTCATGGGTGATACATGATCTTCATCCAAACCATGATCTTCTGTGGTAGGTGTGCTTATACCTTCTTCAGATGGATTATTCGTTGCGATAACAAGAGATAGTTCATGGTCGAGGATGGGTAGTTTAAGCTTGGCTCTGTCTCTTCTATGGATGTTCATGTGACCACCTAAAGCTTGTGCATTAGAGAAACCTCTCTTACAAAAAGTGCACTCGTAGGACTTAACATGGGGTGATGATGAGCCTTGTTGATGATCTTGATCTTCTGATGTTGATGCCAAAACTACTTGGTCTGGATCTTCTAAGCTTGGTGGATCACTGATCTCCTTGTTCATGATTTCATGAAGAAAAGAGAGAGCTGGCAAGTAGGGTTGTTTGGTCAACTGGTTTTTAATTAATCTGAACTTTGGCCTGCTTTTTTGTTCTAAATGAATGACTACTCTAATCAAATGCATTAAACAAATGACATACTTAATTACCATTATAGCCTTTGCAGATGCTATCAAATCTATATACAATGATAAGGTTCAGCTTGACAATTTATCATATGGTATTGTCTTACTAGGCTTTTCATGGTGTTTAAACTGATGATTAAATTATACATATGTAAGGGAAGCTTCTGAATTTAATTAGTAGTAGTTAATTACGTAGCAAAGCCCCATACTAGCTTATTGTATATATGTGACTAGCTACAACCAACATCATACCTCATGCGCGTTAAGCTTAGTACATTGTATGTAACCATTTCATAAACATATGTTGTGTTTGATGAGAAAACCCCCAAAAACATATTCTGATATATGTTAACGGGCGAAGACGACAGCACTATTGTACTAGTTGGAACTCGATCTTTCTTATAAGAATTATCTATTAATTTACTTGTATTCAATAAAAAATTATGTTTTTTTTTTAGCTATTGTCAAACATGTTGTCCATTTTTAAATCTTCAAATATAAAGGGGCATTTTGGTCAAAATGTAATGTTACTCACAAGTGTATGATGATATTTGGCACTATTTCTATGACTGACCAGGGTTGTGAACCAAAGTCGTTTTTGACTATTTCCAATATAATTAGGCCCTTTGAAGTTTGAAGGGACTCTTCATCGATCAGATCTAATTCTTTTTTGCCGCCCTTATGAACCAAAGTCAGTGAAGAAGATTATATGATTATTTTGTTCAATTTGGTTGGGAACTTAGTGAATCCATGAAGTCATAGAATACGTCAAAGTCGAGTCACGTCAGATTGGATACTTATCTTGTATCCAAAACCGATAGTATTTCTGTGACTTCAATTCAATAAATACCATTTTATCATGGAAATACAAATCTGTAAGTGTCGAGTGGTTTTCTACAATTTTGCCTGGTCCTATAGATTTAGAAGTGTACCAGAGCCTCTGCTAACCAAAATTATTATATGCCGCAATTTGGCTATTTTTATAGAGGAGCCAAACACATTTTCCATCTGGTTCATCCGGGGCATCCGCAATTTTTTCTAGTTTCTCAAGTTTTTGGAAACGGGTGAAGTTTTTCATTTTGGTACGAGCCTCCAATGATCAAGTTAATCTCAACTTGAGAGTGGGGTTGTGCGAGGAATTTGTACAAAAATTTACGGAAAAAAAAACCCGAATTTTTTTTTTTGAAAAAATTGTAATTTTTGGTACTTGGTTTTTTTTATTTTTACGAAATTTAAAGAAAAAGCTTCGAAAATTTTCAAAAAAAAAATGTAACTTTTTCTTTCGCCCCTTCTCCTTTTCGTAATTTCAAAAAAAGGAAAATTTCGACAAAACACAATCCTTCTTGAGACTAGGGTCGTGGGAGGAACTTTTACAGAATGTCCACTTTGTAAAAGCCCATTGGGCCTAAATGATAAGAATATTAAAATTCATCTCCCTGACCTGGATTATGCCACTTGTTTTTTGGAGCATTTTTTTACTCCGCCAGCCTCATCAATTCTGAGTGCATTTCAAGTGATTAGCACAAACTTCTTCTTGCAATAGATTGTGATAATGGCAAGCAGCGGCAGCAAAGATGATGGAGGAAGATGGTCTCTCAAGGGCATGACTGCTCTCGTAACTGGCGGAACCAGAGGAATCGGGTTTCTTCTTCATACCCTTTAATGGAAATTGATTCTTTTAATTTATTTGTGTTTTGGTTTTGTAAATTTACAGGTATGCAGTGGTTGAAGAGTTAGCTGGTTTTGGAGCGACCGTACACACTTGTTCACGCAATGAAGCTGAGCTGAACAAGTGCTTGGAGGAATGGAACAGTAAGGGTTTCCAGGTTACTGGTTCAGTCTGTGATGTTTCATCTCGTGCCGAACGAGAGAAGCTCATCGAGACAGTCTCCTCTACTTTTAATGCCAAACTCAACATCCTTGTGAGTTTTTCATACTCATTTGATTCAACAACTTAATAAAATGAAATTGGGTATCCATTTTATGCCAAATTAGTGAAAATTTTAGTGATCATAATGTGAGTTTTTAGTCTATAAATATTCAGTAAAAGATTGTGTCTAGTAAGGTATGGATTCATCCAAGGACTGTGATTTTGTTTTTTGAGTTAATTTCAGTTTCTTGATTTTAAGAAATTTTTTGGTGTGTACAGAAAAAATGTAAAAATTTCGAGAATACATGAAATATATAATGAATTTCGAGAGTATTAAATATGTGAAAAAAAAAATAATATGCAACTAAATAAATGTACAGAAAATGACTTTTAAGGTCTACAATTATAAAATCAAGGGGTAGTTTAAGTAAATGTATTAAACACATTAAATGAAAGGGTTTTTTTTAGTTTGGCATTCATTAGTTTTTACCTATTAGAGTTTGACCATCGTTTTGAAAATTATTTGAGTCTAAAACTCTCGTTTTCTAGCGAAACCATTGAGTCCACGTCATTGACCGGTCAATGTTGATTTTTGGATTCATTTACCCCTACCTTAGGTTAAATCATAGTTAAGCCCAAAATAGTTGTTGAAGAATATGAGTACTAAACACTAGTTATTTATAAAACTGTAGGGGTTAAATAATAATTAATTTGTGTTTTTTTTATTGTGTACTAGATCACACAAGTAAAAATAAATATAAATAAATAAATAAAAAACACACACAAATTAATTATTATTTGAGGGAATCCATAAATGTTTTTTTTTCTTCAATTTTCTCCGCATAAAACGAATTAGCTTGTTTAAGTCATTTTAATTAATTTGGATAAAAACATAAACTAAATGTTTATTTTTCACTCTCTCTCTTGTTTCCTTCATTCACTCACCTATTAACTATTTTCTTCCTTTTCATTTTCATGGTGTTATTCTTTTTCTACATGAAAAACGAGTATGCGGGTCATTTCTTTGAAGATTTTTAATCAAGATGGCACAATAGTAGAGTGTATATTTGTAGTACTAGAAAATGTTTTCGCAAAAGAGTGATTGCCAGAGTAAAATTTGTTTGTGTTTGGCAACACCCAACCATTGGATCATTTTCTATCTTTAAATTAGAAAGTGATAGATTTTTTGCTCAATCTACATTTTCAGACTTTCTAATACTTCCATTACTAACTTGTATTTAGGAGATTCATCTACAATGTAGATGAATCATTTAATGTAGCATTTACAGATTACCCATAATAATTGAACATAAAAAAAAAAAATCACAAATTAATTATTATTTGATCCCAACAGTTTTTGAATAATTAGTGTTTAGTACTCATCTTCCCCAACAACTCTTTTGGGCTTAACTATGGTTTAACCTAAGGTAAGAATAAAAAAGTCTGAAAATTAATTTTATCGATCAATAAACGTAGACTTAATGGTTCCATCACAAACGAGGGTTAGACTCAAATAGTTTTTAAAACGAGTGTCAAACTCTAATAGATATAAACTAATGAGTGTCAAACTCAAAAAAAAAAAAAAAAACCTAAATGAAATCAAAATACCTAAAATTAAAAAATCAGTGGGTAGTTTAAAAAATCGATATATAAGTAGAAGAAGTAATAATTAGGAAATTATGGGGTGGTTTCAGAAATCAATAAATAATAACTAGAAGAAACAAAAAACCTCGAAATTTTTTGAAAAATCCCTCACAAAAATGCAAATTTTTCTTTCACCCTTTTTCTTTTCGTAATTTCAAAAAACAAAAATTTCGTATAATTTCTTGAAATCACAATCCTTGTATTCATCTGACCAAGGATTGTAATTTTGTTTTTCAAGGTAATTTCGGTAGGTTGATTTTAAGAAATATTTCATTGTATATAGAAAAATGTATTAATTTCAATTGTAATTTTGAAGTTATCAATATAAGTTAAGCATTTTAAACACTTACATATTACATAAAGAGTACCACGAGACTCGTAATGTCATACAAACTACATATTGCAAAAGAATAATTTATATAACAAAATTTTAATACTAAACTAAGATTATAACGGATTAAAATATACCGACATTGAGATTGAACTAATAAAAAAAAATATTTCGGTTTCGAAAGAGGTTGGAATTGCATTTGATGATTATACATAAATTATCAACAAGAAAGAGGTTGGAATTGCATGGGTATAGTGTTTTCAGCCATCAGGAAGCCTCTAAGGCTTTAATGTGCTTGCTTGATTGATTGACTATGTTGTAGGTAAACAATGTGGGGAGAAATATAAGGAAGCCTCCGATGACTACCAATTTTGATTCAGTTTACCATCTTTGTCAACTTGCTTACCCTCTTTTGAAAGCTTCTGGAATGGGAAGCACATTGTACATGTTCATTTCTTCTGTTGCTGGGGTTGTGGCAATAAACTCTGGAACCATTTATGCTGCAAGTAAAGGTAATATGCATGAATTGTCTTGTTTCTTCTTTCCATGTGTGAGACCACGGTTTATGTCTCGCTGGAAAGGTGGTCATTTTATTTTTCAGGTGCGCTAGCTCAATCAACTCACTAAGAATTTGGCTTGTGAATGGTATATTAAAACCTCGCTCGTCCTCATAGAGAAGGTAAAAGAAACTCTTACCTTGATTCTGTGCTTTTCGAATCTTCTCCTACCAAGTGAGTCCGCTTCATTTTCAACCTTCATACCCACTAGACGCAACACAGTCCTCAATAAGACCAATAATACAGATACCTCCTTCTATGGATGTTTCAGTGATCATTTCTGTGAACTATACTATAGTTATTTCAAACTCATTTATATATGTTATAACATCAAGGACTGAATTTGAAATTGAAGTTTTGCTCCCAACTTAGATGCTGAAGGTTTACACTAAGTTTGCAGCAAGCATAAATCTTTATTTAAATTTCAATTAACAGGAACATGATTAGTATATATATGAAACTCTTTCAGGATCTTATAGTAAGTAAATCTTTTAACATGGAGTTTTTTTTCATCTAAAATATATAGATGTAATGCTCTACCTTTAACCTTGTTCTAAATTCGACTTCTTACACTCTTTCAGTTGCTGATGACAAGGGATTTGTGGATAAGATAATTGCTCAAACTCCTCTTCGACGTGTTGGAGATCCAAAGGAGGTTTCATCATTGGTGACCCGCTTCCTCTTACATTACTGGGCAGGTTATTACTGTTGATGGTGGGATGATATTGAATGGCCTCTACCCTACACATGACTAGTAACACCATATAAACAACTTCTGTTTGAGATTACTGTTTATCTCTTTCATTTATAACGAACATCTGTGTACTCCGTTTACCATCTTTTTATTTAAGACACCCTTATCTGCCAATCAAAGCTTGTTTAGTTCGTAACATGTGGTTTACAATAAATGAAATGCAATCAGTTCTTGTATATAAATAAAAAATATCTTTTTAGAATTTTTTTTTTTTTTAACAAAACTCTGGGATTGCTAGTGGGCATGACAGTGAGTTCTCAAACTGGGGTGAGGGATTCTTGCAAGGTTTTCTAATGAAGGAAAACTATGGCGTATGCCAATGTGCCCAATCTCTCTCCACTTTCTAATTTGATCGAGTTTGGTGGGGCAGAGAATAGTTTTGAGTGCCTTAACTGAAGATAGCAGAAGCGTAATACGATTGATGGTCTAGTTGTTTGGTTTTGTTAGGCAAAGTTTTGATTGATGCGTGAAAGTTGTTTTGATTAAATGTGTTTTATGTTTTGTAGTTTTGCTAAAATGTTGCATACAGATTTATTTGCCCTTCCTGTTTTCATTTGCAAAAGAAAGAAAAAGAGTCGCTTACAAGTCACCCTTTATTCGATATCATTAGCTAGTTTTGGACCTTTTGAACGAATCCACAAACGTCATTTTCTCTAGCTTTGATTTCTGAGTTATATAGGTTTTGTGTTATCAATTAAAAAGCAATCTCAGCTGAACAATAATTGAATTAGAGAATGATGAATAACTTAATAATAATTCAATTAAAAGACTGAACAAAATTGATCGACCAGAGCTTATGTACAAGGAATTGGCTTTTCAGTTCTTCCATTAGCAAAATACCCTAGTAGTAGTAGAATCAAACTCTTGTCACCATCGAAAAACTTCTGCCCCTGGAGTGTGATCAAAGTGATCGAGTGTTACTATTACAAAGTTTTTTTTTTTTTTTTTTTTTTTTTTGAGTTCAGATTAGCTGTTAACTGATCAGTCATTAAGAAAAATGCATTTGATTATTCCATAGCAAGTTAGACGGAACACAATACACATCTTCCTGGCTGGTTCAAAATGTTACGCTATCTTGTTTGGGTGTTTCTTTGGGTTTTTTGACACTTCTACCGTTTCTATAAATGGTGTTTGTGGTTGTATTTTAAAAAAAAAAATTGATAAATTTTGTAAAAAATCTCCTAAAGACACCCAAACAACGCAGCGTAAAATCACTCAGTATAATCTTGTCCACCAACTTATGATCTCCAGACAATACATAGGGGTGGTGGATTCATTGTTAATTAGTAACTTTTAGCCTCCAGTGGGTGGGTAGTCAAAGTCAAAAAATTGGCGTAAAACATATCATTGTTAAACCTAACTTAATATCCAACCTAACCTTGATCAAAATTTTACCAACCATTGGTGTGGACTTGTGCACACGTGTTGATTCACAAAATTTACCAACCATTATGAGAGTTTATAATCCAAAATATATTCAAAATCAAATGCTATTTCTGAGACAATATTACCTTTGTATTGAATAGTTTATTCACAGAGCCTAGATATAAACCGTATAATGGTAGATAGAATAATTAATCTTTCTTAAAATTGTATTATATGTCTTTTTTAATTATGTATTGAGCGACCTGCTTCTTGGAACATATCCATTGTCCTTTTGTACCAGTCACAAATCAAAAAAATTCATATATAATAAGCATTATTGTGTCGAAAGGATGCATGATAAGCTAATCCAATTATAAAATTAGTGTCCAACAACCAACTTTCAGGCCAACCAGGTTCAGGTTCAACAATCAAATAACAATTTCTTTGCTAAATGACCTTGTTGTTTCAGAGTCACTTTCTCGGTTATTGAAATCTTAATTCATGAAATGTAATTTGAAAACCTTTAAATACTTCAACTAATTCAAAGGTGAATCAATTTATATATTAACTTCAATGGTAATGTCAATCAATCTGGCCTTGTGTACCAATAGGTGTTAGCTCAATTGGTAAAGTTGTAAAGAATGATGTACAATTTTTAAAGCCCCGACTCCGATTGAAAATACACAAGAATCACTATTTACCATTTTCAAAGAATGCCAGCCTCTTCAAAAGTCATATGGTATATTTGCTTAAACACGAACTATTTATATTTGCCCTGATGAATTAGTTTCAATTCTTCTTGACATGTACACAGAACACACATAAGCCAAAGACTATCGTAAAGGTGGCCAATGTTAATTTGATGCTTAATATTGAATTTTGTAGCGTACCTTTATTTCTCAACCTTGTATCATATTTATTATATGAGAGCCCTTATTCGGCTATGTTCTTAGTGGCGTGGTTTAGGAAAAGATATCGATTTCTTTTCCTTGTCGATGTAGAAGAGCTATCATGCTTGACTTATACTCTGATATTCATTTTCAGTACGACTTATACTCTGATATTTGACTCTTTTTTTTTTTTTTTTTTTGAAAGACAAGCATGCCGTGGGTGGATATAAAACTCAAGACGTAGGGGTTAAACCACTACAGCCTTTACTATCCAACTAGGCTACCATTGGCGATATTTGTTTTTTTATATGAGTCAATGTGTTACTGGCCTGCCTATCTTAGGTCAAACTCCAAGATACTTGCCTTATTTGATCTTACAAGTATTGAGTTTGACCATATAACTTATAGGTTTAATAAGACATTGCTGATTGGGTCCAACCTCCTAATATCAATAGGTTTTGAAGTATTCTAAATTGGACACTCATTAAGCTCATTTTACTTTGTTGACGAAATCATCGTGACACTTATACGGTGCAAATAACTGGTCTTGTATCACCGCGCACAATAAGGTAAAAAACTAGGGGAGATACTCTAATTTTGGAGCAATTCTAGCCGGCTTGATTTGCTTGCCTAATCGACTTATTTACACTTTTTATCCCTCCTCTTTAAAACACAATTACAAACACTTTAAAGAGGAGAGACAAAAGAGCACTTCTAACCCGTCAGACAAGCAAACCTGGCCAGCAGACCATACTTGCTTGAATTTCTGCTAATTTGGATCTGAAATGAAACAGGTACGGCATGGGAAGTGCAAGTGAACCAGAAATCTTCAAAAGTCGAATTAAATTATTCAAACTTTAGGACCACGGGCAACCTTTAGTATTCAGAATTACGAGAGCGCGAAACGTGTCCGTCGTGATAATCAAGGTCTCATTTGGTATCTACGTCAGTGACACGCGTCTAAACTTGCAACTTCCCGTATGGCAGATTTTCTTAAAGGTGTCAAAAACCTGGGACAGGTGGGCCCCCACGTGTCAACAACTAACTCGCAATACAGTAATCTTTTTTATTTATTTATTTATTTTGCGATACAGGAATCAACCTGGGACCTACTACACATTATTCAAATGGGGACGCGAAGCATTGCAAGTTGCAAATGCAACCCCCATCATGTCCACGTGTCAGAATCTGGTGATCATTCGAAGACAATCCTCTCCAACGGGTGTGATTTCACGAAAGCTCATTAAAACGAGGTTGAGTGAGAGTGGAACACGTAGACCGGATGAGCGAGGACAAAACCACGTGGTTGAAGAAAAGAAAGAGATTAATGGCTGAGATGCGTTGTTGGGTTTAGGAGGAGGAGTACAATGCATCGAAACAGCTGTACGATGACGTGGCCCGTGCCCGTGCCCGTGCCCGTAATAGTTGCCCCTCCCATGAAGTAGAAGAGAATAATAGAGAACAGAAAAGAAAAGCCTTTCTTGTTTCCTTTTTTTCTCTCCACTGACTAAAAGAACAGGGCTTCTGTGTCTCAAAGGTTTTTGTTTCGAAAGAGAGATGACTTGAAACCTGAGAGCTTCACAGGTGGGAGAGATATTTCTTTCTTTCACTCCTTTATTCAACTCTCTCACAACAATCAATCAAGAAAATAATTTTTAATAATAGTAAGTAAATTAATGGCGGAGATTTGTTGCGGAGTTGTAACAAGCGACAACGAGAAGGCCTCCGTTACTCCTTGTGAGCCGAGCAGCACGAGAGTTGCTAGAAGGAAGAGGATGGAGATCAGGAGATTCAAATTTGGTTCGAATTCTGTGATTGATTCTCCCCCTCAGGTTGAGGAGAAGCAGAACAAGAGGCAGAGAGTTGGGACTCCCCCACAATCACAGGGAAGTGGTGATGAGAATTTTGTGGATGATGAGTCAAACACCAACTCGAACGAATCTTTGGTTCTCAATACATCAAAACTAGTAGATTTAGATGGGTATCCTAATTACGGTATAACTTCGGTGATTGGACGGAGGAGAGATATGGAGGATGCAGTGGCTGTTCATCCTTCATTTTGCAAGTCAGTTTTCCAGATTCTTTCAAATTTTCATTACTTCGGTGTTTACGATGGTCATGGATGCTCTCATGTAAGTTATTATAACCTTCTCTTTTACAATCGAGAATCGGCAAAGCAAAATTTGTGTAATACTAATCTGAACGTTGTGCTTTTTGTATGCATGTAATTAGGTGGCGGTTTTGTGCAAAGATCGGTTGCATCAGCTAGTAAAGGAAGAGCTTGAGAACAAGGAAGTGAGTTCCGGATGGAAACAAGTGATGGAACGGAGCTTTTATCGAATGGACAAAGAAGTGATTGATCAAGGAAACAACGTCGCCAGTGGTGCCATTGTTGTAGAGGCCCCCAAATGCCGGTGTGAGCTTCAAACACATGCTGGATCTACTGCTGTGGTTTCCATTGTTACTCCAGAAAAGATTGTCATAGCTAACTGTGGTGATTCTCGTGTTGTACTAAGCCGCGGAGAGAAGGCTATTCCTCTTTCTATTGATCATAAGGTGAGGGATCACTCTCTTCTGGTCTCTCGACAAAAAATTTGTTAAGCTGGATGAGCAATTACGAGTTGTTTGGCTGTTTTCAACAGTTTTGTTTTAAACATAAACATGGTTTTCTTTATAGCCTGATCGGCCTGATGAGTTGAAAAGAATCCAAGATGCTGGAGGAAGAGTGATCTTCTGGGATGGGCCTCGAGTGCTAGGCGGAATGGGTGCTCTAGCCATGTCAAGAGCAATAGGTGTGTGGTGATAAAATCACTTTTTGTTTTTGTGAAAGTTTTACATAACTTTTGTAATCCGAGAATGCGAATTCTGATAATGCTTTTGTGAAAAATGTCCAGGAGATGGTTATTTGAAGCCATATGTGACTTCAGAACCTGAAGTTACTGAAACAGAAAGAACAGATCAGGATGAGTGTTTGATACTAGCAAGTGATGGACTGTGGGATGTGATATCAAATGAAATGGCTTGTAGTATTGCTCGGATGTGCTTGAATGGCAAAGGTAAGGTCATAGGTGGAGGTGGTGGTGGTGGTTCTTCAGTGAGTGGAAGCTATGGGGAGAGCTCGGACAAGGCATGTTCAGATGCGGCAGTGTTGCTCACCAAGCTAGCTTTGGCAAGGAATAGCTCTGATAATATCAGTGTGGTTGTGGTTGATCTCAGGAGGAAGACAAGCTTGTAGTAGAATTGTAGTTAGAGCCTCGTTTGTGTTCCACTGACTCTTTGACCCAAAAATGGCTTTGAGTGATTGTTTGGGTCCTTTTTAGCACCAGAAAGAAAATCTGGTTTTTGACAGTGGAGGTTTTTGAGAGGCATGAACATGGAAAAAAATTTGTATAAATCTTTTAAAAAAAATGAAATGAAGTTCTTTTTTTTTTTTTTGGGTTAGTTAATTTTTTTGGCACTACTTTTGATTTTAATGATGAAAATTAATTGTTGCTTTTTCCTCTCTCGGAAAGGCAGAGATGTGGGGAATAGTTAGCGAGGTTGGCAAAGGCAAAAGGTGATGAGTCATGGGACGTGGTGGGTGGTGATGAGAAGATGAGAAAAGGGTCCACATGTTCGATATTGGGGCGATTAAAAGCGGGCAAGGGAAAAAGAATCCCAAAGGGCGTAAACGTGGACAGATTTGATTTGGGAATGTGGTCTGTCTCTCTCAATCAATTTTCTTTCTTTCTTTCTTCTGTGCAATAAGAAATGGAGGTCTGTGTATGGTGGCCACGTGAAGTGGACACTTGGAAGCAATACGGGTCTTATCAGCTACGTGGTGGTATTTATTGAGGCACAATGGTCCACTTGCCGATCAATGTATATGTCACTGACGTGTCCCTCTCTGTCTCGTTGTTGAGTCGTTGACAGAATCAGAAGAGTTGTTTAGTCGATTTTAGTCTTGATGATTTTTTGAGTCCAAGACTAGTGCAGAAAATAGGAATGAATGTTTCGTGGTCGTGGGTTAAATTCAACATAAACATGAGAGGGATACATGACATAATTTTTTATGGAACATAAAAACGGAGAGGGATTATGAAAATTACACCAAGATTTAGTCTAATCCTCAGTATGCTTTCAACATGCTATATGCATGCATATAGCAAACATGCATTGCAAAAGCTTTTAACAAATAAATAAAAAAATTTCAAACAATTTTTTCAACCATGTTGAAAGATATTGTCAAACCATTTTTCAGAAACTCAACAAATGTTTTTTTTTTTTTTATTTAATGTCAACACTTTACGTAATCCATATATGCATCCTCTATCATTTTGATTGGTATGTGATCATTTACAAAGTGCGGGTACACTACAATACACAGAGTGCTGGCCCGAGACAACCGTGTTGGGAGTTCTCTAAAACAACTATTGGAAAAGGAAGCCCCCCACATAGATAATTTTTTTCATTTGGATTTAGGAAGAAAAAGATTAATTATATGCATGGATTAAACTAATATTATACCGTGCATGTCAACTATGGTCATGGGCCCTACTCAAAGGCAAAGGCGAAAGTTGACTAGCTATTGGGTCGGGCTTGGGAAAAACAGTTTTCTTATATGCAAGTGAAGAGCTTGTAAAACATGGGTGACTACCAGCTTGCCATCCGTAAGTGTGACCATCACTCTATTGACAATCCAAATACTGGTAACTGTTTTCAAAACATCCGAGCCTGCTATTCTCATGGTAACATCAGTACATGGTTTATTCGGCTCAATATCCCTTCATCACATGGCCGATGGAAAATTAAATATTGCAATTATCTGTTAAAGAAATAAATCAGGACGCAAAGCAAAGGAATGGCCACCAGCAAACATTTCACCTTGCAGTACCTCTGAAGTAATTTTTCTTCGATATAAATTGACTGGGTATCCATTTGTTTTAAGGAATTATATATGTATACTTTTCATGAATTATGACACTGAAGTTGGAAGCTAAAAGAGCACAAAATATCCACAGGAAAGCCTTTCAAAGAGACCTAAAACCACAACCTGCCTACTACTAAGTAGATTATCAAATACAGAAGATGAAGAAATACACCTTTTTAAGTGCCATATTCCAAAGAACCAATAACTGTAGTCTGGAAAAAAAGATATATTTCTGCCTGTTAAACTCCTTGTCATCAAATTTCAGCGCCTTCAATTTTCGTTAACCCTCATCAGTGCCGAACACCCTGATATACAAAGAAGCATTATTAGAAGTCAACCAATCATATCCCCGTCAAGTGCCACTACTACAGTTCCTGCGATAAAAATCATAAGTTTGTTCCTTGAATTTTCTTGCATTAGTCAGTATTTGAAGTCAATTGCAAATTCAAAAGAAAAGGCGTGGCTGGTGGTGGTGTGCGCAAGAGGGAAGGGGGTGGAAAAACTTCTGTCACGAGAACTGTCAGAAATCAAGTCAAGACCATTCCATGAAACCATTTCATCTAAGGTAGCAAAGCCAATACTCAATTGTCATACTCGAGACAATTAACAACCCAAGAACATGAGATAAAAATAAGATATTAAGAAGAATATGAGCCTTCCCTCCATCAGCCCACACAATTTCCTGTCTATTTTATTCATTTATAAGTATTTATTTTCAAGACAGAATCACAATGTAAATCCAAAACCATTCAATGAAATAGTGGTGGAACCTGCAATCAACCCTGTCCCAACACAATCAATCGATAAATGGATGAAAGACAGAGAGAGACCTATAGTAAAAGAAAACATTGTGCAAAGGTTGAGTTTTTCCTGCTCTCTCTCTACCCCCGACTCTTAACATGTGAGCAGAAAGAATGAAATAGAGGTGGGGCCAATGCCAAGTAGCTTAGTTGGTAAGACTTTTGTCGGATGGTATCACCAGTCCAAGGTTTGACATGGTATGATTCTACAATCCATAAAAACCCTGCTTGCTTTTTGAAAAAAAAAAAAAAGTGGGAAAGAGCCAAACAGTAACAGAAGTTAGGCATTTCCAACGTTTGGAGGGTATTTTGAGATCCAGTGAGTAAAACATTTATTCCAACACACCCCCGCTTACTTTTATTTCTTTCCAAAATAAGTATGATTCCAAGATTTGAAGGACTTTAGCCAGCAAGTCAAGATTTATGTCTTCCAAGGTCTGTAGTGGCAAAAACAATAAGTGACATTTACATGAGAAACACCAGCAAAAAGGTAGTGATGGAATGGATCACATTGTAATAGCGACATGTGAGTCTCTCAGTGTTCTATATGAGATCAATGAGCCATAAGTACAATAGTCTCCTATCACTGGATTGTATTCATCCTTTTCCTGAACTACACTGATTGGATGCAGTAAAAAGGGGAAGAGAAAAAAGACTTTTCGTTTGGACCTCTTTTCTATATTTCCTGAACCACATTGCTCCTTATTTTAGAAATAACTGATCTGTGACAAAACAAAAACACGTGTGCATCAACCAAACGATCAACATGAACTGGTACGAACCACAAAGGACAATTATCTTGTGGTAGCGAGGCGTGCTATTTTATTACCAGGATCCAAAAAGACATTAGCAGTTAGCACATAAGTAATGTCAATGAGAACATGAATAATTGGACTACCATTTTCTTAACATCATAAATACATGATTGTGATTGCATATACTGCAAGAGAGAACAAAGTTGTATCAGAAGATATGAAAATTACCAGTCCATGCAAACAAAAGTTGACGAATAGTTGCCAGACTTGGGTGTATAACAAACGGTGTTGATAATCGTGAAAATCAGCACTGCAAAATTTTAATGAAAACAATGATTGTAATTAGGAAAATGGACAAGGCATGCAAAAAAAAGGTCCTGACAGACCAATGTGAGGGAGTATCAACTTACCCTCCATATAAAGGGAAAAAATTTAAGAGACTCCATGGGAAATGATACCCGCAGTGAGCCTCCACTGTCTCCAGTACTCTCAGCACCATCCACATCCACATCCACAGGGTCAACATATGAGGTGATAGCAGGCCCAAGAATGGTAGCAAAGCCAAGAAACAAAATTTTGGCAGGGTGAGCATATTCAGAAGTCAAACCGAATGGTGTAGCATATCTGAACATCATGCAATTGAACCTATTAGGCACTGAGAAAATAAGCAACGAAAAGTTATGCTTGAAGACATTATATGTGTTGTAAACTCACTCATGATGGACACTGTGGACATGCTTGTACAACCATTTTGTGTGAAATTCTATGGCCCCAATAGAACACAAAATCTTCCAGGATGAAATAGAACAATATTTGTGATAAAACCACTTTCCTGAAGAAGGGAAAAAAATCTATAATACAGGAAAAGAATGGACACTAATTACTTGGAAACCAGTTATAAAGGAAATGCAAAATTAGCATCTAAAGAATGAGTGGGTACCAGGATGGCAGTGGCAGACTACTTTGCATGCCCATGTATCTGAAGACTGGATAAGAGAAAATCATAACTGGCAAGTTCACACAAAAATGATATAGCAATAAACGTAATATACATCTTTCCTGAGCTGCAGGAGTGTTATTTTTCGCCTGCCAAAAATCATAACTTATTGTCATGTGATACATGAGAACCCACACACGAGCAACTATGAAATAGAGATGACCATAAGAAAAAGGTTATAATTCAAGACTGATGGTCACTTCACTTAGACATACACAATAGCAATAATGTAGCTTAGTGGAAAATAACATAATAACCTAAGAAACCAAGTGAAAACAATGTAGTGCGCAATACTTTATCTTAGTGGAAAATATCGGTTGTGGACACTATGAGTAATACGAACTACTAAGCTTACGATAGGAGTGGTAGGAAGGTGATTTAGTTCCTTGCCCTATATGTCATTCTTTTAGGAGGCTGTACGTAGCAATCTTTTGGTATGAAACCATGATGCATAAATCCTCGAGAGTTTTATGCTTTGACTGAAAGTTTTGAACCTACCTCAAAATATTCCTTAGTGGACACAGCTAGAAAAGATTATCATCTTCCTCAGGGTACTAAATGATGGTCACATGAGTACACTACAAGAAAGAAATTTTATCTTATTTTAATTTTTAGAGGGTGGGTAATCTACTACATTTTGGATCTCCTACAAGTGGTTCCAGTCTGAGCTTGTTGTTAAATAAATTGTCGGTTTCAGCTTAACATCAGATGAATGGAAATTGGACTACTCCCTCAACATTTTAGTGGCAGAACTAGTAACTCTAAATGTTTTAAGTGTCAAGTGCAGCTCATTAGTCTTACGACAAGTACTTCTGTATCTATATGTTAATCATTTTTCCCTAAGAGTTCAAAACCATATTTTATGCAAGGGTAGATGGAAACCTGACTACCTGAGCTCTTGTTTCATCATCAACATGCATTCAACTTTAAGTTACAGAGGCAGTTCCGATATTTTAACTAGGCTCTTTTTAATAATATATTACAACTCAACAGAATCCATGTAGCCTTGACCAGACTTTCCATAATCTGGATAAATGATTAGATGTCATCTTCCCAAGCCCAAAGTTAGAATGTTAGATGTCATCTACCAGATTTTCCATAATCTGGTTATAAGGTTAGGTGTCCACCAATTTTCCATAATCTGGTTACAAGGTTAAATGTCATCATCCCAAGCTCAAATTTCATGTAGCTCTTACTCAGATTTTAGTGTTGCTTTGCCATAAGAAAGCAGCCAAAACCTAAAGCTGAATACAGAAAACTATAGTGCATATCGGGACAATTAGCAAAGGGAAAAACCATTGAGCCATGTAAAATCCAAGAAGCTAAATTACCACCTTGTTCCAAACCCAGTGAACAACACACAGGAGGACATTTTCATTGATTCAGAGATGATTAGCAAAGTCAGCTTTCGGAATTCAAAAATGACATATAACTGAAAATTAGGGGAAAACCTTATAAGATGGTAATCAGCTCAGTTAATTTTCCATGAAATTAAAAACAAGAAGTGGTGCATTCCTAAATGAAAACTAGTTCATATTGAAGGTACCCACGTTGTAGGTAATGTAGAACATTCAAGATTAAAGTTGTTCGAAGAAGACCCTCAACGATTCAATATATCAATATAGATATAGAATCGATACGCCTTTTATAGTACTCGACCACAGAGGTTAGAGATGAAGTGAGCTCTCTAGGAAATTAATAATGGATTCCATGCGTGAGAGAGGAAGGGCACTTAACAGTTATAACACAAACAATTCTTGATGCTTAATATGTATAGTAAGTGTGACATATGCTCATGATGCAAATCCTATAGTGAGTGTGTTCTTGACTTACAAAAGTAACCTCGCGTGTTCAACACAAATTGTTCTTAGAAAATAGTGTCTTGTTACATGGGTCGATACTGATAGTAATAGCTAAATTCAAAGATGCATTGATATAGGAAAGGAGCACATGACACCATGACTAAGTCAATAATTGCAATAAGCATTTCTCAAATCAATATTGTTTGCATCTATTGCCAAGACTAAATACCCAAAAAAAAATGCCAATAAGTTATGTCCTCAAAGAAAAAACCTGGATCTAACGGGAGTCCTGACAAGAAAAATACACTTTCAGGCAGAGAGAAACTTCCCAGGCAAGCCAGTTGAAAATCACTGAAATTATTCGTCAGAAACTGCCAAAGAAAAAAACAACAACATGAGTAAACTGAAATAAGACACGTCAAATGGAAAATGGACACTTCAATAACATATAGAGAACCGAATTGAAAGAACACACAATAAAACCATGATTAATCTTGTGGTCATCCTTTTTGCAATTGCATCATGCAATTAATCAAAAGTTGTTGCTACTACTCTAAATAGGGATACTTTCAACCATAATACACAAACATGGGTAGATTTCTAAGGAACCTAATGTTCAGTTGCACTTTTTAGTATTACACAGTACAATTAGACTTAGTGGACTGATTTGTTTCCGGGAAGATCAATGTGAATTGTCAATCAGGAGGCACGGACCACTAACTATAAGAAAAAGTTTCTTGCCCTACAACTCTACAAGTTAAAGTAGAAATGAAAGTTTATGGTCATCTGGACCTTTTGTGAAAGCAAACTATAAAGCATTTGAATTGACAACACCTTCTTAAACAAAATTGAAAATGCACATCCACATCTTGCTCAAACATTAGACAGTAAAATTCAATCCAAGTGTGACTTTCCCTAGCTAATCCACATTGCTAATTAAATATCGTAAATTCCAAAGTAAAGCCACAAACATAGGAATTTTATCAATTGGTAAAGCAAATAGCAAAATCACAAACACGATGATAACAAATTAAGTTGCATTTGATTGAAGTGCAATGCAGCCAACCGAAAAAACAAATCAAACAACCAAGGAATGAATTCCGTAATATACGATAACTAAAGCGAATTTGGTAACTAAAATTAACTATAGATAAGTCGTAACAGTACCAGCCATCCAGATTCAAGAATATACGACATTAAAACCGGCGAGAAGAGCAGTCTCTCTCTTTGAGAGGAGAAGCAGACGGAGAAGGTTCCAGGAGATGAACTGAATGAGAGATTTCGCCCTACCGCGATTCGAAACGCACCAGCAGTACCGACTAGAATGTGTGATATTTTACAGACCGTCCAATGTCCATGTGCGACGGACGAGACCAGTCCACAGCAATTTTATTCTCTTTTTCTTTTTCCTTCTCTCTCTTCCTCTTCCTCCCTTTTTTTTATTTTTTTATTTATCTCTCTTAGCCCTTGCTTGCTTTATTGACTTAGCCCCACCATTTCAAACCAGGGACCCCGATTTCTTTCTTTATTCCCGTTTTGCCCCTTTATTCCGGGCATTCAAATATTTGAAAGGTGTCAAGTATGTATTAGCTTCAACAAAAAAACAAAAAAAAAAAAAAAACAGAAGAAAAATGTATTCAGGTCTGTTTGGTTGACCATTTTTTTGTGGGAAATGAAATCCAATTTTATGTTATGTGATTTTTTTGTTGTTGTTTGGTTGTGTATTTAGCAAAGGGAAAAGAATTTTACATGTAATTAGTTTTCCCATATCTCATGAGAATCCAAATTTTTAGCCTCTCCAAATATGAAATTCACAAAAACGGTTTTTCAGTTCCCATGTTTATTTTCCATCTTACGAGACAAATCCTAAAATTTTACCGAGTAGACATTTAGTAAACAATATTACATGCGTATGTGACTCTAGAGGACATTCCTTAAGTATCATTTTATTACGAACATTTGGTTCGATAGCCTATTGGTTGATGTTTTACCTTGTGTTTATTCATGCTCGATGCCACTTCCATCCTCATTCTTAATCACATTCTTACCTTTTTTATTTTTTAGGTTCCATTTATTTGTAAACTTCCACTATGCCCTTTGTTACCATATACGATGGAGCAAGATTTGAATTTTATAACGTGTTTTTTTTCTTCTTCAAAAATTGGGTTGTTGACCCTTTTTATTTATTTATTAATTCATGTCCGAATGCTACATGACTATCCTATAGGATTAACCAAACCAGACCCGAATGCTACAATATTATTTTCACTTAATGTCCCCGTCGCCTCCATCTCGCATAGAGACTTGCTTTCGCTCCGGTCCATCGCCTCCACCTTGCATTAAGACTCGCTTTCGCTTCGCTCCGGTCTAGTCCATCTAAGCAGTTGCATTCAATATCCGAAGGCTTATCAACGGCAGAGCAAATGTGCTCCTAATAATTGGGCGAAAACTCACAAAATCCTAATTGTTGAGTTTCAAATCCATTACCTCTCACAAGGAGAGTGGATGTCCAACCAACTAAGCTACGATTGGTGAACTTATAACGTGTTAACATTATCTAATCCAACATAACGCTGAGCTCATACACGTAAAATGACATCTACACTACTCTCAAATTGACAAGCAAAATCAATCATGATCATGTACATGTAGGTACATGTATCCTACCGACACGGAATATCATCATCCTCATTCATGGAGATTTACGAAGAGAAATTTATGCTAAATTCAGTTCGAAAAATCTGGCATCTCTCATTGGGAGCAACAACTATATTGCACCGATCTAGACTCTTAGTAAATTTGCACTATATGGAATCTATAATGTCATATGTGCATGTCAACATAAATGGAGCATTGAACGAATAAACAGACATCCAAAATCGCCTATATACAACAATGCCTCCATTCACCTCTCTTACTCTTGGACACACGTAAATGTTAGTTTGTCAAATTCTATAACGTACAATTTTGGACGACCAAGTTAAGCCTCGAAATGTCCTCTGGTAGAACTCTCTGTCATGAAGTTTGTGCAAGGAAGTCATTTGCGAATATCCCAAATTCATAACAATTATAGTTGCTATGATTCCCCTGCAGTCATACTTGATGTAGTGTGCATGTTCTTGGTACGTGTTCCCCATACTTATTCTGATACTTATCACTCACAACCTAATCTCCTTTTAACTTTTTTTTTGTTTACTTTTACATGTTTATGCCTCATTTATTTATTAATTCAACCCTTATGACTTGTTGATTATCTATGATATCTACTATTGATTCAACCCCGATCTTGACATCATTTGATAAAATATGGTTAACATCCCCAACGAATTAGTGACAACTAGTTGATTGTCTAAAATAACACAATTCCAGTTACACTGAAATTTCCGTAATAGCACAATAGATTTCAAAATTAAGATTTATAGTATTTCATAAATTATAATTTGTTTATGAGTGAGGCTAGGAAATTGAGTTTTGTAACTATATTTTGCAAACAAAATGATGTACTATCATTAGAGGAGTTTTTTACAACCTTGAGATACACAAAATCTTTGGAAATTTCATCATTTTTTATTCGATTCCATAAACCAGCTCACTTGGCTTCCAAAATATAGGACAAAAATATTATGGGAAATCATGATTCCTAGGTGGCAGTTTCGTACTTTCCCCAAGTCTTCCCTTCCCGCGTTTCTATATTTGCCTTAAAAATAAATTGACAAAAAAAAAGGCAAAAGGGTCAGACAAAGAAAAGAAAACCCCTCTTCTTCTTTTTTACCAAAGCAAAAAGCCGCAGCCTTAGCCTCGCTGTACAAGTCACTTGCACTGCTCTTCAAATACAAAAATACACTCGCTCATAAAGCTCCCCTCCCGAAGAAGAGAAAGAAAGAAAACACTTACACTTACACAGAAGAAGAGGATCCTTTCAGTTCAGATATATTTCTTTCAACTAGTTCATCAGATTCTAATTTATCGGTGATCTTCTAAACCTCTTCTTCACTTCATCTTTTCCTTAAATTTCAGTAAAATTCGCCTAGATTATTAGTTTTTCTACTATTGCAACTTGATGAAGGTTGATCAGTGAGTGCAATTGTGATTATTTACTGAATTTGGTGAAGCGATTTTGATTTTGATTTCAATCTTGATTTTGTTTCTCCTCTTAACGGCTGAATTCGATCTCGTTAGTTATTATTTCGGGGGATTTATACTTCTTGCACTTTTGTTTCACTAGATGTGTTTGGTTACATGAAGAAAACTTGAAATTAGTCGTTACTGGATACATATTTGAGAAACTAGGTTAAACTACAGTGTCATTTTTGGCTGATTTCTTGGAAAAAAGTTTTTTTTAAGGGGTGGGGTGGGTAGGTCCTTATTAGTGTTCTCAGATTTTTTAGATGCATTTATTGTTGTACATCCGTTTTGTTCCTGGTGTCACGGTGATAGTGAACATCAGGTTTATATTGATGTGATAGTGCGATCATACTCTCGGGGTTTGAGATGGGAGAGACAAGTGTACAACGAATGTAGAAGTATTAATTCTAACCTATTTTTTCTGTAAACGCGCATTGCATTGCTCTTCTACTAAATTGAATGCTCGACGCTTATTATGGAATTTTGTCATAGAAAGTGCTGGCATGAGCACTTCATATTATGTTCATGAAGTGATTGGTTGGGTACGAGCTTGAAACTCCAAGTCATTTGGGTTATTCTTTATTTTTGTTCTAGAACCGCATATAACCATGGACTAGAGGACCACCTGTTGCTTAATTGTGGTTAACTCTCCAACATGTTTTATATCTCTATGATAAAACTTGTTCATTGAATTCAACACGAATTTAATAGTAGTTTCTTCTTTAGTTTGATTGCAACACTCATTATTTTTTTTTAATCTTCAGGTGTCTTATTTCGTTGTCGTTAAGTGGAAAAAAAAAACGGTTGAGATTTTTTCTTTACCATTTGTTGATGACCTTAGCAGTTGAAACTGACTCAAGTATGTGAGATATAATTGTACATACTGTGGTTTTTCTAATGTTTCATTTGTATTCTATTTGTATAAAGATGATGCAGATTTTCTCATTGAGATATTAGTACTCATTTTACTGTTGTGTAGATGAGTTATACACCATGAATCTATATGGTCCAACTGGAACTTCTCCCCAGAGATATCCTTTCAGCAATCAAGCCGTTGGAAGAGGATGTACTGACACAAATTCCTATCATTAATGAGTTCACAACTGCTGTTAATTCCACAGAGAGTCTGAGAGGTAATTGTTTTTTTAAAATATTTTTTTTTTTAATCTTTTTTAGTTTGTAATCTTATTCTTTGCCTTTTTATGAAGAATGCACTTGTCCTGTTTGAAACTTTTAATCTTAGTATGTAACAAGGAAAAAAAGATTGATTGTTAGTTTTATTTTACACAAAAATATTTTGTGAATATTCATAAAAGTCTAATGTTGATTTAGTTGTTTGAGAAACATTTCTTATTTTACGTGAGTTCTTGATCAAATGAAGTCTTGCCAATGACATGGAATGGAATACTAGACTCCAGTGGGTGCAAAGGAACCGGACTACTGAAATAGACCGGTCAGTTACACTTCTGAAAATTCTGGTAGGCTGAAACAGGGGTCCATGATCCCTTCCTGACAGTAAAAAATGACCAAATTTATCCATAACTCAGAGAGAATTTTGATTTTAAGATTTGTAGTTATTTCTGTTCATGCTAGAGGATCAAAAGTAAGATACTGGAAATATCTAAACAAGGAGGTCACTTCTTTTGTATACTTTCTATGAAATTCAGCAAATTAATCTCACCAATATTAGCACCATAAATATTCCTTACTTTAAAGTTTGAACTTCCTTATTTTGGAGGTCTGCCTTATAGGGGTTTGCATAGTGCCTTATAAGCTGTTTGTTGATGCCTATGCATTGAAGAACAAGTATGATTTCCATAATAGGTCAGTTGACATGACAGTCGGATAACAGTGTTGGAAGCTTTTCAGTCATCTAAGGCCTTGGGTTCGGGTTTCTCTTGTTTTAGAGGGTTAGTTTTGACTTTGAGAGACTTATTATCTTCAGAGAGACAAATGGAAGTTAAAAAAGGCGACTTGAGATGAATATTATTTTCACTTCTGGTGACTACACAAGGTTAGCAAGTTTATGTAATTCAGTTGCTCAACGGGCACGTCGACCAAAATATGTGTTGGAGCTTGTCAAGGACAAGCTCATGACTGAGAGGCATGGTATGACTATGCAAATGTCGACTGATGAGTATATGATGGAAGGGCATAGGATGCTCGTCCATGCCTTGGGCTTTGCTTAGTTGTCATGTTGGAGAACTCTAGCTATTGAGTTCTAGCCATGCGGATCACGAGAATAATCCAATCTTTCTAGTGATTCTTGATGGTCCTGAACTTCAATGTTTCCTTTAGGAATTTGCCCAAATGCTTAACATCCACTATAGAGGAAAAGCCTTTCTAGCTTGCCCTTCTTTGTTATTGATAATTGTTCGCTTTGTTGTTGTTTTTTTGCAGTATCCGGTGGATTGATATGCCAACCATTCGTTATGTATGGCTGCTTATATTCTATTGATATTGCTTCCCACGTTTGGCCTAGCCTAGCATTAGTTTGTGGGCACTCTCATGGTCTAGGATTGGCTTCGGCAGCGCAATCCCTGGGCTACTCATGAACTTATCTGAAAGGATAAGTCATGGGTCCTTCGATGCATCGGGACTACTTAGAGGGTATTCTCATAGAGGGAAGTGAGAATAGGTTGTTGTCTTGTTGAATATGGCTAAGGTCTGATTAATGGTATCGTTGGGCAAGGTACCATTCAATTTGTGTATGCCAAGGCCTTACTCATGCCGGATGTATATTGGCTATCTCGTATCTCAGGTCGAGTGTGCCTAATTTGGTTTTTGGCAAGCCATGGTCAAGTTCCTTGGATTGGTATCCTCACATTCGCGTATTATGAAGATTGGACTAGAGGCCTTAGAGAAGCCTTAGTCTCATGGCTCATCCGTGGTAGTATGTTGGATTCATATCGAGTATGCAGACTACTTGAGCTCTTTAGGTTTGTGCTAGCATTGTTGCTCACCGCACAGACCCTTCCATGGTCATATGATGCTTCCGCTTAAGAGTAGGTCCGTTACAATTAGATTATTTTTGTGATTTTTATGGTCATAACTCAATAGCTTGATGGATCATTCTCGTGATTCCGGGTGGTCTGAAGCTTGAGTTCTTCAACATGACAACTTAGCAAAGCCCAATACCTGTCAGTCAGGACCAAGTTGATGACAATCTCATTGAGCAATTAAATTGTTTTAGCAAGTTTCTTTAGTATATCAGTATTTGTATAGATAATATAACTCGTGGAATGACATACACATGCATACAGGAATATTGACTTTCACAGTCCGACAAATATGTTAATATCGTGATTTTACGATATCAATCTCGCACTTCCAAAATCTCACATTTATTTTCCCGCTTTTCTCTCATTTGCATAAAAAACAAAGATATTGACGGACAAAAGAAAACCTTTCTCTACTAAATTAAGCAAAGCCCCACCCTCTTAGACCGTACAATCACTTCACTACCAAATTGAGAACAAGAGGAAAGAAAAAGTAGATTGGAGACCAGTTACAGAAGGGGATAGTTCTGGATCTCTTGGGAGTAATTGGCGTGATTCTTTGTTGGTTCATTTCACCTTTCATCAATTTCTTAGTAGAGTTTGCATAGATTATCAATTTTGCTACCATTGAAACTCCATTTGAAGGTTGAACATCAGTAACAATTATAAAATTTTGTGAATCAAATTGTTTTTAATCTGATTTTTTTGTCCTTCAATGGCTGAATTCGACGAGATGAAGGTCGACCTATTAGTTCTTATTTTGGAGGGGTTTATGCCTTTTGTACTATGGATCCGTTAGATATGCTAGGTTACTTGAAGAGATCTTGAAATTAGCAGATAAGATAATGGATACATAAATCTAGGTTACTGCAGGGTCAATTCCATCATATTGTTGGAAATCATTTTCTTTATTGATTGATTGATTTGTTTATTTATTGTTGAAAGCGTTACTAGTGTTCTGGGGTTTGATTTGTTTGAGCTTTTTATTTATGTTTTGTGCAAATTTGTTGGATTTGCTTTTCTATAATGGAACTTTATGCCCAAATTACTTCAAGCATTCCAAAGAGAGTTTCCTGTCTTCAACCGAAAGTCACATTTTGAATGGTACATTGGTCAGGATAGATGTTTTTCTTATTTATTTCTAGTCTTACAAGTTTCAAATCAATGGGACAATTCATTATTTTTGCTCCCAAATCCAAATTCATTGTCATAGATGGTTTACCCTCTAGTGCATAGTTATCTGTTTCATGCAAAACACACGATTTATATTGGGATATGTAGTGTATTTAAGCCACAATGAGACGGGGACGATACAATCATTGTATCATATGGTCAGGGTGAGGCTTTAAAAGATTACTTTTGTTTCTCCGTTCCCTTGTTAACCTTGATATGCCTCTTTTAAGGTTAAACTAAACAAACTTGAGAGAGCTTTAGAGTGTTTTTTTTAAGAAAATAAAAATAAAAAAATGACCCTCGTACAAGGGGAAAAAGAAGAATGAAAATGTTTTCGACGGCATGGCTTCTTACAATTTAGTGGATTGAAGTTTTTGACTAATTGTGAAATGAGTGGTATTCTTTGTATATGGTAGTTGCAACCCTCTACGCATTGAACTATATTTTTGGTGCCTAGGGTCACACATAGCTTCTCTTTTTGGGCACTAAGTGACATGAATTGATGGTAGGCAATAGCTTACTTGTATTCGTACATGTTACTCAAGTCATATTAAGTGTTTTCTGGAACCTCCTTCCTTGAACAAGTCTTATACATGTACGTGTTTCAATAACTGCTCTAGAGGACCAACTGTTCCTTCCTTGACTGCAACAAGTTAATGTTTGTTATTTATTTATCTTTCTATTATTATTCATTTGTTTTTTGTGTTTCTTATTAGGTTATTGCTAAGGGAAAAAAAATTGTCTTTTTTTGACATTCGTTGACGACCTTGGAATTTGGAATTGACTCAAGTAGGTGAGATATAGTTGCACGCTATGGTTTCTCTATGTTTAGTGTTTCATTTGTATAAAGATGAGCTACATTAATGAATTTTGTCTTATTGAGACATTTGTACTAATGTTTTTGTTATGTAGAACTCAGAGATGAGCTCCTATAATGATCAGTATGGTGCATTGGAAGTTCTTCTCAAAGATATCCTCTTAGCAATTAAGCCTTTAGAAGAGGATCTGACAACCCGAGTTCATATCATCAATGAGTTCACAGCTGTTGTAAATTCTTTGGAGAGTCTGAAAGGTAATTGGTTTTATTTATTTATTTATTTATTTTTGTACCTATTTATTTTAAGTGTGTATGTAATCTTATTCCCTACCTTCTCTTGAAGACTGCAATTTTCTTCTTCAAAAACTCTTACTCTGAATTTGGAACAAAGAAAGAGATTTGTTTGTTGTTGTTTTTTTGTGTTACTGTTACTTGATGTATGAAGTATGCTCACGAAAATCTGATGTTGATATAGCCTGAGACATCAATTCTCGATTGGATCAAGACTTACCAATACCAAGGACATCATGATCATACTGAAAGAAATGTTAAAATTAAATAGAGGTTCATGTCATTGATGTCAATACAATCTGTTTGTGAATCACGATTAGAAATTTAAAAGTTTCGAGAAATAAATCCTCCATATTCTAATTCTATGCTCTTTACATATGCAAATATTGGTTGCCTCTACTGTCAAGGAGTGAATCTGTCATGTTTTAGAAAGAAAAAAAAAACTTAATGGCCACCTACAATAAGCTTTTCTTAGTAGACAAAGATGAGACGAAATAGAAGTAATACATTATCTGCCTTGTTTGATTTTTCAATATGTAGTTTGCAATGGTTAGAATTGGTGCTATTGGTTAAGCTTATCTATGCTGATAAGGCATGTAATGGTCAAGCAGGTGCAACTGTTGAGCCATTCGGGTCTTTTGTTTCTAATCTTTACACAAAATGGGGAGACTTGGATATTTCCATTGAGGTGCAAAGTGGTCCTGTTTATTCATCTACTGGGAAGAGACGGAAAGTGAAGTTACTTGGCGATTTACAAAGAGCATTGCGGAACAGAGGTAGCGTGTGTTTTAGCTTTTTTATTTTCAATTTCATGGCATTACTAGTTTCTGAACTGTCTTTCGTGGCAATAGTTCACATGAAAGAATTTTGTTTTCTCTGAAGGTTTCGTATTCTTGTCATTTATGCGTAGCAAAATATTCAATTTATTTTACTTTTATTTTTTTATTTTTATTTTTTAAATATTGAAGGATCAATATGAAGCAAGAATATATTATATTTTCAACAGTCGAATGTCCCACTTCTAGGTATTGCATCATGCACTGTTCAAGAAAGGAATAGACAATTGATAATTCATCATGGCCGCCATTCCCGCACCACCCTTCTTTCCAAACGAGTCCACCACCCCACCCAAACAATACAACTCCTGAAACACATTGTTATTTGAACAAACTTTTACCTGGGAATTCTTTCAATGTGGTAGATTTCTTCTTTTTCGATGGAACTTGAGCATGATGAACTGAACAGACAGCAAATGGATAATCTTTTTTTTTTTTTTTTTTTTTTCACAAAGGTTACTGTTTTTTTCCTATCTTTCAATCTGTCTTCATACTTAATTTTTTGTTTATATGAGGTTTGGGTTCTTCAAATCGTATCCCCAGAATCAGTTTTCAAGGTAGTAACTTGGAGTCTTGGACCCCATTAAAGTATACAAGAGGTTGCCTTTGGTTCTTATTTTCTGGCGGGTTTGTAGTTTCCTGTTCCATCTCCTTTACCCTTGCCAATTTTGAATCAAAATGTTTTCTAACCTTTTTTCTGGAGGCAATTTTGCACATTTTGCTTTCTTCCCTTTATCAAAACTGCGCTCCTACATTGGTCACTCATTACTCCATGAGAATAGGTGTCAGTGAAGTCAATACCTTTTGGAATGACATTTGTTTGGATTATGGTGGTCATGGCAGCAGTGACAAGAGGTGGTGTGAGTTGATAGCGCTGGTGGTTGGCAGTGGATATGGCAAGAGGACATGCTTGGAGAAGATTATTTTAAGGAAGTCAATAGATACTGAGTTTTGGGTTTGAAAAGAATAGAGGGGGGTGGGGAGGGGGGATTAAGATTTGTTTTACAAAGTGTTGCTTTAAGACCACATGAATCCATATGTTTTGACTGAATGAAATCATTATTTTAGGGTGATAAACCAATTATCGATTTTTGAAGGGGGTCATTCTAAATTGTTGTATAGGCGGTATATAATCAAAATAAACGAACAAAGAATTGAAATACAAAGCAAGAATCGAAATAAATCTAATTGAAAACAATAAAGAAAATAACTATTCTTTCAACCATCAACCGAAGAACAATGAACTATCCTCTACCTTATTATAATATCCCTAACTTATTTGGCAAGCTAATTGACCTAACTCTTAATAATTCCCTAACAACTATTTTGAGCTCTTACTTAATAGGCCCAATTATTAAGTAATCTCGCTAAACTACCCATAATACTGCTTACATCAACCTCACCTGGTTGAAGAAACTCGTTCTTGAGCTTGAAGTCGAAGAAGTCTGATGAACACAAGCAATCAGTCACAGAACACAGCGCGAATTAGGCGACCTCAAACATGGCACGGTACACACTTTTCATAAAAACACCAACTCAGACAAATTGCAAGGTGATTTAAAGAACAATAATCCAAAACATTAATCCTGAGAAGACTCCTGTGCATAAGTTCGTGCCACAAAATATTCTCAAAAAAGGGTCAATATAACCATCGTCACTCACAGTGTCTGCCATTGTAGGAACATCCTATATTTGTCAAAAATAGAAAAGAGTCGCAGAAGTCAAATGACCCACATTTCGAAAACCGAATAGGTGTGATGGTGCCCTTAACTTCCTTAAAAAGTTGGAGGGACTCTAACAAACAGAATGGCTCATCCAGCTCGGTGCGCATCTAGGCAAGTTCATCTGCCCCCAATAATTCCTGTAGCGCTCTTATCTTTTCGTCACATATCTTGGTCCGTTGTACCTCTCCTCTACCCTTGCTTCATTTTGCTTTCTCCAGGCATCGAAACATTGGCCAATTTGTTCTACTAAATCTCTCAGACTTCTTTGTGTTTGTCAGTCTCAACTTGTGTCACAGTGGATATAGGGTGGGTCTTACGTCATTGGTCACTGGGAGGGTGGTGGTATAAGAGAAACATGTTCAGATTGGAGGTTATGTGGGAACATAGGTGTATTATGGTGTAGAAGAGGATAATTGGTAATGGGAATTGAACACTGCGGGGTATTGGGCTATATTGAAATTGGTATGGAGACTGGGAATAAGATGGGCATGGATACGAATAATAGGGGTATGGATATTGGGAATAATATGCGGCACTCATTTTTTACTGGGAGGTGCTTTCATAGGAACTAGGGTGTAAATAGCCTAATGGGACCAGGGACTTAAGTAAAAAACACTGGCAGGGACTGAATTAAGAAAAGGACAGGGGCTTAAGTAAAAAAGTGATCTTCCTCCTCTCGACTGAAACAGGGGGGTTCGAGGGCTGCGGCTACGATAGCATGGCGAACGACAACAAGGGGAGGAGGTAGCGACGAATTGTTTGGGGGGAGGAGGTAGCGACGAATTGTTTGGGGGGAGGGGGGTTCGAGTATGCCTACGATGGTGACACGACTGAAATAGGGGGGCGGGTTGCGACTTGGTGGTTTGCAACGGTGGTTGCGGAGGTGGTGGCTGGAGCTTGCGACGACAACGGTGGACGATGGTGAGGATCTTGTGACGATGCGAGGAGGATCTTGTGACGACGCAAGAAGGATCTTGCCGACACGATGGTTGTTATGATGAAGATGGTGGCAGGTTTGATTTCTTTCAGTATTTCTCTTATCAACTTTTCTTCGAGTTTTCGATGATCCTCAATCAAAATCTCTCATCATCTTTCACTTCCCTCTATTTCTTTCAAAGCAAGTTGTCTTCAAATTGAACCAAATATCCATTTCGATTCTGATAGCAATTGATAGAACTGAGGAATAAATAATCGAAATAAATGAAACAATAATCAAAATAAACGAACAAAGAATTGAAAGACAAAACAAGAATCGAAATAAAGCTATAGAAAAGCTAATTGAAAACAATACTATTCTTTCAATCATCAACCGAAGAAAATGAACAATCCCTTGCATTATTTATAATATCCTTAACTTATTTGGCAAGCTAATTGACCTAACCCTAATTGGGTTATAATTCCCTAACTACTATTTTGGAATCTTACTTAATAGGCCCAATTATTCTTAATGTTAATATGCTAAACTAACCCATAATTTTGCGTACATCAGATAGGTTTTTACATTACATTACTATGGCATGATTATGTCCAACAAGTTTTGCAGATATTACAGTTAAATGATTTTAGAATTTATGTTCTGAAATTTTCACTCAAACATTACTGGTTTTAGGTGTTGCTCGTCAATTGGAATTTATTCGCAATGCAAGAGTTCCTGTTCTTAAGTTTGAAAGCCACTACCGGAATGTCTCTTGCGATATCTCAGTCTCTAATTTTCTGGGCCAAATTAAATCCAAGCTTCTTTTCTGGATTGCTGATATAGATGAGCGCTTCCGTGATATGGTTTTACTGGTCTGTTTTAGCATGGTACCTATATTGATGTAAATGCCAATTCTTTTATTTATATCTGATTCTTGTGTGCAGATCAAGGAATGGGCAAAAACACAAGATATCAATGACCCCAAGACTGGGACGTTGAATTCATACTCCCTTGCTTTGTTGGTTATCTTCCATTTTCAGGTGATCTACAATCTTTTTTTTTATTTTATCTGTCGTGTTTTCTATAATAAATGCACTGCTTAGGATCCAAGGAGTGAAATGCGTCAGTCTCACAGGGTCACTTCTTTTATCATGCCTGTGTGGTTGCAATTTAGGCTCCGATTGGTACATCGTAAAACTTTGCATTCTGCAAAATTTTGCATTTGCATTAGTTTGCATATGCATTAATTGTTAGTGCATTGCTTTACAACTGCTTGGTAACAATTAATGAAAAAAATGAAAAAACTCAATATTTGCTTGGTTGGCCTAGATATTGCATTTATGCAAACATCAACTTCTTAAAAATTGAAAAACAACTCTAATTAACTCATTCTTTCCCCCTACTATTATTCATTATTTTTATAAAAAGAGTTATTAAATAATAATAATAATAATAATAATAAAAGTTGTTTCCTTATAAAGAGTTCTAAAAGAATTCTAATTATGTTTATTAAAAAGAGTTCTAAAAATTTGTGTTTCCTTATAAAGTTGGATTGTGTAGACGTTGAAGGAAAGAGTGAGATTTGCAAAGTTTTATGGGAGATTTTAACCCTTAAAGATTTGCAAGACCACTTAACTTCAAGACACGGAGGCGTGGAATTTAAATTCCATAAACTGTCTTTTGCAAATCGTACCAAGCGCCTATATTTGTGTAACCGCCCATAAAAAAATGCAAAAGCATTACTTTACGGTATACCAAGCAAAGCTTTAATCTTTAACTTGTCTGCTCATGGATATGTTCTCGGTTCAATCTTTCTCGTGGAGAATCAATCCACCTTTCATATTCTCATGCGTATGGGAAAAATTGCGAGCGTGATTTACTTCCCTCACCCCATTTCAAAATGGCCTATTTTAGCCCAGAATAGTGATACGTTCATCTGCAGAGCCCTAACTATTTCACCCTGTAGATCTTAACCGAGCACATGGCAGGAAAATGTGGACTACAAGTCTAGAAGCTTTTCTGTTTTTAAGTTCTCTGAAACTGAAGAGAGAAGATAATTATTTCATCCTTATTTGGAGTTTTCATTCACTGATGTGTTTTGTTTTATTTTATTTTGTTTTGGTTTTTGCGAGAAGCCTATTTTTTGGTTTCCAGTCAAGAGGTCTTGTTTGATTAAAATTTCTTTGAATCCTATTTGGCAACCATTTCTAATCTCTCAATTTAAGACAGTTTACATGTGCTCCATGCTAGCTCTTAGGAGAAAGTGAAATGGTTACTTTCTCGAGGAAAAATTTCATTCAACTGGCTACTTATTGTTCGAATCAGAGAGAGGTTGTGACATTGGTTTGCAAATATTTGAAACGAAACCAGTTTCAATTTGTGCAATGAATTCATTTTTATTTTATTTATCTATTTTTAATTATTTTCGTTAGGGCTGAACAAAAAACCGATTAAACCGACCGAATCGATCTAAACCTAACCGATTGGTTCGGTTTAAATTCAGTTCGGATCGATTTCGGTTTTAAAAAACTCAAAATCGAATTGGTCGGTTCGGTTTTCGGTTTCTATGTGATTTTAACCGATCAAACCGAACCGACCAAATATATATAATAAATAATATATATTTTATATATAAATAATACAATATGTTTAAAATAGTCGGTCGGTTCGGTTTTATTTCGGTTTTGGTTCGATTTTAGTCGGTTCGGTTCGGTTACGGTTTGCATAAATTAGAATCGGTTCGGTTTCGGATCGGTTTTGTTAATGGTCGGTTCGGTTTCGGTTTGAAAATTTTAAAACCGACCTAAGTCGGTTCGGTTTTCAGCCCTAATTTTCGTCATTTGGTTGACATAGAATGTTTTGAACCTTATAGGCTTTGATCCTTTTCTTTTCAATAAAACTGTTTTAAATTTTAGACAGTGAAACAGATGAAGTTTAGTCAATTTTCTCCCCAACTGGTGAGCAAAGTGAGGTAGCTAAGGGAGACCAATATATATGTAGTTAAATCGTTATGATATTAATCGAAATTATTCGGCCTGTATTTGATAAACATATTTTCTCTATCCATGTAAATAATATATTTCTACAAGAATTTTTATTTTGAAAATTAATGAATATTGAAGTAGTAAACAACACATGTCACAATTTATGGTAAATTATAAGAAGAAGAAAAAAATCAATGTTAGATAAATGGGTATTTTCAATATTCTTTAGTATTTCTGTTATTTTTCTTTGGTTGTATTCTCTTTTTTGTTATATCATATATCTATCTTACAAATCAGCTAGGGTTTCACTATTTATAAGGAATTTGAGATAAAAGGAATTAGGATTGAAAGTTGAGGAAGACATTGAGAGTTGAGATTCATATTCTATAATGGCATGGTCGTAAATAAGATGCATGTAGAAGTAAAAAGAAAATGAACAAAAAGGTGAAAAAAAAGTTTATGGAATGTACATGTGGCGGAGAGAGAAAGTTTATGTTTTTCATTTTCTCAAAACGAAAATTATCATAATTATGTACTTAGTTGTTGGATTTTGAAAAACTTGGTATCGTTGAAATGCATTTTTGAAGATTTTTCCAATGAAACTAATGATCAATACAAATACTTAAACTTTTAAAAAAAAAAAATTAATGCATTTCACTTCGTTAGTATTTTTAATATTTATCAAAGAATGAGACGGGTATCTTAAGGCACATTCGAACAAAGACCCGAAACTCCATAGTTTGGAAAGTCAAAAGTTTTGCTATTGATTTCTCAGGCAAGGTGAATGTGTTCATGGTGACGAGGTTAACAAAAAAAAAAAAACTATATCGTGCCAACGGCACGGGGGACACACTAGTATACATATATTTTGCCTCTGATTTTATCATCAATTTACTTTGCTTATTCATCTATTTCACTTTCTAAAGATGTAAGAACAATTTCTTAAGCAACATTAACTTTTTCTTTCATTTCCCCCCTAATATTTTTCTCTTCCCGGTGCTGACTACAGACTTGTGAACCTGCGATCTTACCACCACTTCATGAAATATATACCGGAGATATTAGCAATGATCTTACAGGTGCATACCATCTTAAGCTTTCATTAGTTTATGAGATGGATTTTAAATTCTGCATCCTTGATAATGCTTTGCAGAACCCGCTATATTTCTTATGGAATTTTTCTTGAAAGAGTTCCATATACTTGTTCTTTAGATGATAACATCTTTACTCGATTTAGACCTTATCTGTGGCAAACTGTTGACAATAAGTCTGCAAATCTTGTGTAGGTCCCAGGGTAATCACTGAGAAGCTTATCCAGGAAAAATGTGCTGCAAATATAACAAAGTTCCGAGCAAGAAAAGTCGGGAGCATAAATAAAAACTCTCTAGCAGAACTTTTCACTTCATTTTTTCAGAAAGTAATTTGGCCTTATACCATGGGAACCTTTCTGCAATAACTTCAACATTTTTAGGTCTTGGGTAGAAACTTTGCAAGTTGTCTGCAGATTCATCACTGTGGACACACCAATTTCTTTTCTCTTCTTTTGTTAGATTTGATATCTAAGTTTATGTAGATGCCTTCCTTTCCATCTTTATATTCATGTAACCTGAGTTGCAGCTTGTTATGATTAATGAACTTGATTTCTTTACATTCTCTGCAGTTTTCTACTATCAACACAATGGCAGCAGAACATGTTATTTGCACATACACAGGGCAATGGGAACTCAGACGAGACAGTGTTTTATGGATGTCCAAGACCTACCCTTTACTTGTAAGCCACTCTGTATACTTGCAGGAAGTTTCTTATGGGAATCAAGTCATCAACACAACCAAAGTTGTCTTTTTAAAAAAAAAAAAAAAATTTACATCTTTTGGTGTGGCTGTGTGACATAATCTCTGATTGCTGATATAGATTGAAGATCCTTTTGAGCATGTGGAGAACACAGCAAGGGCTGTTAGCCCAGATCGTCTACAGAGGATCGCTGGGGCTTTTGTGAGTACCTATGGTATTCTAGCAACTAATAAAGACAGGAGCTCATTGATTGCCACTTTAGTTGAGTGGCACATCCGACCAAGTCTCCCTGGGCAAAAACGGAGAACAAATATGAGTGGAGGCCCCGCACTACAATTTCACAATACAGTGCGTCCAACCCAGAACCAGCTTCTGCGATTTGAGACACATCCTAATCAAAATGCCTCTCCACAAAGACCACAGTTACGGAATACAGCTCACCCGCCTCACAATCAGTTTCAGAACATGCGAATTGAGACTCGTCCTTTTGCTGATGTCTCTTTACAAGGAGCACAGTCTCACAATACAGTGCATCCAGTTGGACATCAACATTACAACTTTCACCATCAAAACCAGTCTTCATCGAATGCCTTCTCGACACAGGCAGTTCGTGCTAGACCAGAACAAAGGTGGAGGCCAAAGTACTCTGAAAGCTGATAGATACAGATTGGATATGGTTTTTCACAAGGCATGATAATGTGTTGGTACTTCCATCTTTTGTTTATTTCCGATTTCTTTTTGTCGCACCAAACAATTAAACTCAGTTTGCAGTCTGCTGCCCATTTTGAACTTTTTCTGCTCGGGATAAGTTATCATGCTGGATGACATGGTGTATGTAACTTCCCATTACCAGGGCTGTCAAGGTCCTCAAAACTCGGTAGGTTTATTTTCATATTTGACATGATATTATTTTTTTTTTCTTTTCTTAATGGCTTGCCTTTTGTAGTTAGTCTGTGGTTTCTTGCAAGTTTATAGTGATCAGACATCATTCTGATCTACATTCCTCATCATCTTCGTTTCTAAAACTGTTACACTATTTCTAGTGCTATAGTGACACTGAATGGCAACGTTTGAAAGAGGAAAAGCTTATATTAGATACAATGGCACCCAGAGACGAGCAATGATATTTAAAGTTATATTAAGATGGTGGAGGAGCAAAACAAGCATTTTACTGGCAGGCAAAGCGGCAGTGTACTGCATCTAGCTGAAAGTGTCACTACTTCATAAGGCTCCCTCTGTTTAACTTATCGTTAAACACTTTACTAAGAAAAGAAATCATGAAAGGTTTTGATCAACGAACCAAAAGAATACAATACCTAAAAAAGGGTATATCCAAGACCAAGACAGATGAGGAAAAGGAAACTGGCACATTTTATGCTTAGTATGAATCACATTTTAAGTCGCAAGTGGTGCCAAGTGCCACAACCAGGAGTCAGAATCTTCACGCAAAGCTGTTTTATGTAAAAGGATAAAATAACTCTCTATTTGAATAAAAAAAAATGTCTAGTATGAGAAAAACGAACGTGAAATATCCCTTGCATATGAAATATGTGAATTGATTTCATTTGGCAGTATAAATGTATGTTGGGGTTTTCAACAATCGTGAGAAATCCCTTGCATATGATTATGATCTGGGTGGTATTTGCTTGCTGAGAAAAGAAAACTTATGGAATCAAAGGTCTGAGAAGAAACATCTTTAACCTTTTACATTTTGGCGAAACATAGAACCTTGCCAAGAACTGTTCTTAGGCTCCAGATACCAGCACCAGTCTTGGAGCTTACCATCATCTGAAATTTACAAGGTGATATCAAATTGGCTTGTAACATATTGAAAGTTTGTTAAAGATGGGAACGTACAAACTTAGGAGGCCAAACTCATGAATAGGCAGAATTAGTATGAACATTACCTCTTCAATTTGCATTGCGCCGCAGCGTGCCACATCTATCGGGAATACTGTATCTGTCTTGGTCAACACTATTTGGTACTTGGTTTGAGATCTGAGAAGTAAGCAAATGTACGTAGTAATAACTTATTAAATCACTTCAGTCACCCAATTTGAGCATTTTTCATAATTTGAATTACCTTTATTATTTATATAGTTTGGCACAACGAATAAAGAAAACACCTTTGGTCTTCAAAAAAATTGCGGGCTTCAAATGATGGGACTGTTTCGTCCTTTTTAAACTGTTAATTGGATGGCTACAATTGGTGGTCAAAGGCATTTTTACTTGACAGTTAGCATGAAATACCCTTCTGGCTTCCACACAAAAGTCCATTGATATGAGCCAATTTTCTCGAATGAATTAGTGAGATAAAAGAAGGAAAGAGTTGATGAAACCCCAGAAATAAGGCAACTGGGCCACAAAGTCCCAAGTAGTAAAAGCAATCCAAATCAGGATAGCAACATCAACACTTGTCATGTTCGCTTAAGCTGTTCAACTTAACATATCTTGTTTGTGAAAGTAGATCAAGGTACAAACACCTACATTCTAGGTGACTATAAATAGTGATCTTATTAATTCAACTATTCTGCAAATTACCTGCAGGGCTTTCTTTTCTTATAGTGATGAACCATGACCAGCAAATTGAACCAAACATTAAAATAAATAAAAAATGAAGAAAACGCAACAGTCTCAAGGAATAGACAAAGCAATGTTTCAAATTTTTTAACAGCAAAGTATACAATGGGTACCAAATGCATATGATACATGTCACTGAAAGATGAAAAAAATAGTTTATTCTTGTTAGTTAAATCCAAATCTGTCCCATATAGTCCGGAGCAAAGTGGATATAGTCCCAAATCTGTCATTGTGTTATGCCACACCTGATCTGATTGTGTTTAGTTGGATTCTTTGGTTCCCTGGGTACATTCACTTGTGTGCTTTGTGTATTGGTTTGAGTCTCAGGTTGAGGCGTGAATGATGAACGAATTATAAACAATATGCTCTTTCCTTAAAAAAAAATAAAATAAATAAAATCAATTAAGGTGAAATGACAATGCTCAAACACTGACCAGCAAAATTTGATACATTACATCATATTGAACTAAAAACACACAATTTCAACAACATACACTTGGAACTTGTCTCCGTATAGAACATTTCTTTTGATGACTTGTATAATCGTACTCTATGGAGATGTATTTCCTTCTACTTGACATTCACTTGTAATGGAAGTGTAGAAGAAGAGTAATTTTGTATCATCGATATTGCAGCGTCAGGCACGTAACAAGTGTTTCTCACACGTCAGGACCTTCCAACTTGCATGAGGACCTTCTGACGTGTCACGTAATCTTGTGTGCCATCCCATGGCTGTTGCAGTCTGCTGAATTTCGTCCATGACGCTAAGAGAGTCACGGATATAGGCTGATCCTCCAGGTCTTAATATCCGGTCCATCTCAAGCATGATTTTAGAGATGCTACATCTGAAGGAAAAAGGGGAGAATGTCAGGACATAAGCCGAGAAACAATAATAATGAACCCCTCATGTAGTGAAGGAGAACCAAGATAACAACTATATGGAAATTCATATTTGAAGATGCTGAGGATGCGTAATAGAAGAAAATGATGAGGGACTAAGAAGTGGGAACAGATACTAGTGAGATTACCTTTTTCGTTCACTAGAGAAGAGGCCTGCTGCATGCAATAGATCATAAGTTCTGGGATAAGTATCAAATGGTTCACACCTGTAAAAGAGATTTGCAAGCATCCCATTATTGAAAGTCACCGAAACATTACCCAAAATTTTCTCTGAGAAAAAATAAAATAAGGCTAACAGTTTATCTTAGGATCTGAAAAACTCCAAATTGTTGCTTTATAGTGGCAGATTGGTCTTGTCATATATTGGCTGTTCCTACTTCTAGCATGCTAGACTGTCCTACATCACCTCACGGGTTTAAAGGGAACGAAATATATCCCTTGTTGAAGGAGAGGACAGATATTAAGAGAACCAAACAAACTCTGGAGGTATAGTATACAAAAGATAATCATATGGCAGGATCATCTAGTCTGTGTTCTTGGCACAGAGATTTTGTTCATGACAGTTCATTCTCCAAGTCCCTAGATAGGATGCCTTTCAAAATAATTGCAATGACCAACGTGCCCTAGATGTAACTGCAAGAAGGAAAGGAACAAGGAGGATTCCATTGCCAAGTCCATTCCATTGTGGGATCAGCAGCTAATGCTAATAGAACTGGTGTGCCTCAGAAAGGATCATTTTCTCTATTTCGAAATGTATCAAAGCCTTGGGTAGTAAACAAAGGGGGAATGCTGTATTTCCAAGATTGTATTTCATATTCGTGGAATTCAAATAACCGAAAATGAAATACAATCAAGGACAGGTTATTTGAGGAATTTCTTGAGTAGCTGAAAATGAGCATGTCAGTATAAGCATTGTTAAATTTATCTATTCCCACATAATTATGCAAACAATGACTGGTTATTTGAGGAATTCAAATATCATATCGAACAGTGGTCATGTTAGCTTGCTACTCTAAAGATCATAACATGCCAGTTCAAAAAGAAACCATTTTATGGTGCTTTATGCATTCAGTGTTGTACCAAATAGACACTGGAGATGGAAAACAAATAAACACATGAATGAATGAAAGCAAACTAGAAGATACATCTGCGGCCATACCAGTCATGCATAACTCCAATAAGTCCACGGTCATATATAACAGGTAAGGTATTGGGTCCACTAACTGGAACAACATTCAGTACCCAGCAATCAATCTTTTGATCAATTAATGCTGCTGCAAATCTGCCAATCAAGATATTTGACAAACAATGGAAGGGTAAATTCATTATAAGCTTGCATCCGACGAAATGAAATAGCATAATGAATTTGGAGGTAGTGTGGAGCACTGATGATAATTAATATCATACCCTCCATAACCAGCTTTCATGTCCATCACATTTCGTAGCTTCAGCTTTCTCCAACGGTATGCGCGAATATAGCTTCCTAATATCTCGTACCAGTACTTCGATTCTGCTTTGAAGAGTTCTTTTCTAGATATGTAAGCATCCACTTGTATGCTTTGGAGCCTATCTGGAGGGGTTTGCAGCCGTGCAGGCCATGTAGCAACCTGTGTTCCATATCCATTTTCAGGTAGTCTACTAATGCATGCTGTCAGATCAACATACCTGCGAAAACACAAAGATTGCTATTATAACAACTTCCACAGCAACTTCTGGAAAAAGAAAGAAAAAAATTTAACCTTCTCTTGAAAAATAAAAAAAGCCTCCAAGTATTGGAAGTTCACTCAAACCTTTGTTTAGCAAACTCCTCAAAATACACAAGAGGCTAATGCTCGCGCGCAAAAACAAAATGTAATAACATGGTTTTGACTTTTGAGCTTTATATGGTACACGGTAAATCAAGGAAGTTAAATTTTTCCCATCTTCAGCATTTTGCTTCTAACATTTTCATACATCTGATGAGCAATGATCATACTACAATACGTATAGCAACATATATCTGCCATGGTGAATTGATAAAGCATCGCCAACCTACATAGTTTGCGAGCTGGTGGATGAGACCAAGAAAGACATATTTCATTAGTAACAATGCTTACTAGACTGGCAATGGTTATAGTGATCAATTCTAAAATGATACACCTTGTTGTTGACAGTCACTAGACTGTAAAAGTGATGAACCCAGCAAAGATGAGATATCGTCCAAGGGCTAGTTAAGTTAAACAGGCCTCTTGTCTTTCAAAACCATAAATTAGAAGGTTGACTCTAATGAAGGTATCGTACAAGGGAGAGAAGGTGCATCAAGTCCAACTCAATCTACTCCAGTCAAACTTTGAAAGCTTACACACTATCTAGGCAAATTTTACTTTGTGTATATGACATCAAAAGCTTCAAATGTCATGTGTCCTTATCCATTATATTGTGATTACTGGATGTGAGGTTATCAATCCACAATTAGGGAACTTCTGCACATTTCAGCAAAGCAAAGAAAGATAAGATGATGGAGATACCAAACATTGTCAGGGTCATCTTCTGGATCACAAAGTGGTGGTTTTACTCCAGTATCACGACTCTCATAGCAGCTGTTGTCTACAGGTTTTTGCCATATTGCAATATACCCCTCCTTCTTCACGAGTTTCCAGCAAAGTCGATTAGTAAGGTCCTCCATCTCTACATATGAACAAATCAAAATGAAGTACAAACAAAACAAACATTAATCTGTTTTTATGCAATATGAAGTTCATTGTAAAGAGTGAGATAAGAAAGAAAAAACAAAAAGTGGCGCATATTATATTGGCTCTGACAAGGGTTGGCATCAGTATAAAAAAAAAAAAAAAAGCTTTTGAATGAGAAGACCTGAATACAGGAATCAATACGGATGGCTGTGTCTTACATAGATATATTTAAGATAAATTCATTTGATAATACCTTTCCATTGTTCTTGTAGGGGTTCCTCATGTTTATATACTGGCTGTGCTGCCCAAGCAAAGTATCCTCCACCCCTTAGCAACCTGTTGACCTCAAGGAGCAGAATTCCATCTTTGCCCAAAAAAAGAGGAAAAAGGAAAGAACATGATTAGTACCTCTATCGGACAATAGGAAATGTTTATATCCAGATGTTAGCGAAATCAAGATGATGAACCAAACTTTGAAAAAGATTCCCAAACAAAAGTATTGGTATAGATAGTAACTGCTCAGAAAGATGTAATCTTTCACAATGGGAAAAAATAAGTGAAAGTGACAGGGGAAAGTTTATGAATGCTCTAAACTAGACAGTAATCCGACTTATTCTCAAAAATATAAAAATGGAACGAACCTACCATCACGAGTCCAATTAATTCTACATCTCGAACAATGTATGAAGTCAAAAGCCTGGCTTGGATACAACAGCCGGTGTGTTGCAAAAGCTGCCACCATTGCAGGCACGCCACGCTCAAGAGCAAATTGAATCTGGTTCTCGTGAACATCTTTTGGCGCAATGGAGAGAGTGATGACATTCCTTGAAAGCAAAAAAGCCCCAAAACTTGCTACTCCACACCCAATATCTAAGGCAACTCTGGTATGACGACCAAATGCAATATCAGGGACCATCTGCATATCATGCTTGGAGATGAGACTCCAACTTATTCATAAGCACTTTAAGCAACTCTGAAATTTGAAAGAAACCAAAACCTGTGAAATTTGATCTATGTATTGGTTTGCTCCATGTATAAACTGAGTTCCTCCTCCGGGAAATTTAAATTTATCTTTGTCTCTTGTCATCCAATTCTGACCGCCTTTATCTTCTACCAAACGTGTGTGAGGTACATTATAGAACCATACCTGTCATGGAATCTAGCCCTTTTAGATGAAAACCTTGTTCTACAAGCAGTTACTACAAAATAACATGAATCTCTTATATTGTGAAGGGTACTACATTTGTTGAATTACATTGTGACCAATGCAAGGGACCTAGGTGTGTACACTCGACAACATACTCTCCTAATACCTCAGCAACAAGTTATAATGAATTCGCCACTACAAATTGAAAATGACTTTGTACACGGAGGTTACTTGTTGTGTAACTCAAGCAAGAAGTCGCACAAATCAACATTCAAAAACTTTCCCAAAATACTAAGAGGGCACTAATGTGCTATTATGGCATTATGTGGCAAACCACCTACTATCAATAAAGATAAGATAGTATTTTACTTCCACTAATTGTTTCGAACTGAACAAATAAACACAATACTTGTTCTTAAGTTGCAACTAACAAAAGGTGCCAGAATTGATTATTACCTCATCTCTACTTCTCGGCCATGGGATAGGAGTTTTATAATTCTTTGGTGCTGGAACCAAGCAATTCAATTGCTTCCCTCCCTCTGGACAATGTCGCTCATACTTCTCCCCATTCGCCGTGGATTTCAACTTCTTTATTGCATCCACATTATCCAAACAAGGAATGTGCTCCCTCATATTGGCTGAGCACAGCGGAAACCTCTTAACCCTAATCCTATTCTTAAACTTCCCAGCATCACCCTCCACCTCCACTGTCTCATTCCCATTCTCCCAATTCTCAACCAAATTGGGATCAAATTCTCCGACCTCAAACTCCTCCGCCATGGTCCCATTCTCGTCAACAATCCCAAATTTCTCTATGCCCGGTGGAGGAGGTAAGGGAGACACGGGGTTGGGCAATTGGGGGCTGGGAGATGGGGGGTCGGAAGCTAGGGGGGTTAGGGTTTGATCTGAAACCCCGTGTTGTTCGTTGTGATCAGAGGCAGCATCAGCAATGAGGGAGGAGAGATTGAAGGTTTTATTGGCATTGGGGGAGATGGAGACTGAAAGGGATTGTTGCCTGTTGTTGTTGAAGAAGACGAGTTGTTGGTATCCATCGGACCAGTGTTTGCCCAAGTAGAAGAAAGCAGAGCAAGTGAGGAGTAAAGCTGAGATCTTTACAAAGACTAGATCTTTACAGTAGAACTTCTTCATTATTGTTGTTGGAGTGGAAGGTGTCACTCACTGTAACCTTTGACAGTGAGGAGAGTCGACGGATCTCATCTGCTTCTGTGAGAGTGCAAACTGCAAAGTGGAGAGAGCGTGAAGGTGAAGGGTGTGATGCTTGGAAGGGAACACAGTTTTTCATGTTTATGCATCTCGAGGGATACATTACATATGTGATTGAGAACTCATCAAATAAATAAAAATGGCGTTCTTTTTCTCACCCTGCGTTTTACTAAAAATCACCAAAAAAAACCTAACGAACTCCAATACCTCAAAAGTCACTAACAAATTGAAAACCCAACAATTCAAAATGAGAAATTCTACATGTCGAGGAAATGGGCGAGGGAGGGTGGGTTGCACATGCTCCTGCCTCGTTTCAAAACAAAAAAAGAAAAAAAAGAAGGAATCGAAATTTTGGGGGAGAAAAGGAGGGAAGCTCTCACTCTCCCCATTTCCATCTCGACAGAGACAGAGAAGAAGCAGGTCCCCCTTCGAATCCACCGAGGAATAGTGAAGTCGCTCCCTCTCTTTCTCCCCCCGAAGACCGACAGTCCCTCTCTCTCGACAGTCCCTGAGAAGACGAAGACGAACACCCTCTCCCAAAAGGTAAAGCTTCCACCTTTCTTTTAGTTTATTTTCCTTCTCATTCTCTCCCTCTTTGTGTGTGATTTCTTGTTGGGGATTTCTAGTTTCTGCTAGATCTAGGGTTTCTTTGCTTTGATATTGAATTGAAACCCAATATCGAGCAAAAAAAAATTTCGATTTCATATTCTAGGGTTTATGGATTTTATAAACCCAAGATCGACCAAAAAAAAAAATTTCGATTTCATATTCTAGGGTTTATGGATTTTATAAACCCAAGATCTAGGGTTTATGGATTTTGAACAAATGGGGTTTTTAGATTTGTGGTGTGCATTCTTCATTTCTATGTTTTAGCAAAAAAAAAAAATCGATTTCAGGTCTATCATTTATGTGTTTTAGCAAAAAAAATTTACATGTAAAGTTTTTCTCCTTTTGACTCAGATTTGTCTATAAAATGTTTTTTTTGGGAGATCAGGTCTATCAATATCAAGTTATCAACTATGTTGGTTGTTGTTTACACTGTTGTTCTGTAAAAGTTGTCTCTTTGGAGGTATGATGAGTTGGTTTAGGTTTAGGTTTATGCCTATGATGTTGTTTGGTTTGGGATTTTGTTCTTTGGTTCATTCATGAATGTTCACTAACCAACACGAAAAGTTCCAATACAACTTTTTTTTTTGAAGAAACATTTTCCTCATCCACCTACATAACAAAGGAAAAAAAACTTTTGATGGAAAAAAGAAGAAGCCATTGTTAAGTACAATGTTGAGGTGTCCATATAATACAACAGAGATTATAATGGTATTGTGTTTGTAAATGGTGGTTTTATTGTTATGTTGTTTTTACTGATTAAATGTTTGGTTAGTGAAAAGAGTTACCCTTGATCACAATCATGACTTACTCTTGTTTAGCCATAATACTGCTCCTACTTCATGCATTGCTCAGTGATGATATATAGCCTCCACATAGAAGATAAACTATATGAAAAAGTTGTTGATATATATTGCATACCAAGAAAAACTATATGGAAAAGTTTATAAACTATCTAGTTTGATCTTACAGTTAATCCTCAAGTGTAAACCAAGAAATTGGCTTGAGGCTGTATCGATCTCTAGTATAGTTTAGAGAATTTTTTTTGTATTTTTGTATATATTTCTGTATTTCTTGTACATATTAAATAAATAAAATCTTTTCTCTATCTTTGACTATCCAAGATCTGTTATTAATTGAACATCTCGTTATACTAGCTGAACCCTAGTATCGGCACCGTTCGTTCTAACAGATCAAAGATAGAATCTTTGTATTGATTCTATGTTTTGTATTTCATTTCTGTTTTGATTTCTGCATATCATATTGCTTATCATCTCTCCGTGAGTAACCATTGTTGTTGTTATAATGAAAATAAAATTAAGGCTTTGATTGGTATTGCTTTGTTGTAGCACATGTGCTAAAGCATGCATTATTGTTTATCTTCTTCTTCTTTTCTTTCAAAACTTTCTAAGAACTGTTCCTGCACGAACATCTCGTTATACTAGCTCACACCTAGTATCGGCACCGTTCGCTTGAATAGTTTAAAGAAATGTCTGCAAGAATTGTAAGTCTTTCCTTCTGTTCTTAAGCTTTCATCTTTCTGTATTTCTTGTACATACTAAATAAATAAAATCTTTATGAGTTTCAAGATGTTAATGAACTTTTAGACCTTTGTGTGATTTTCGACTTTGTTCGCACGCCTGAATTCCAACAGTCTCTCACACTATACTTCCCTCTTCCTTATATCCCCTCCTGTTGCGACTGGTAACTTCAAACTAAGCTTGATTCAATAGCTGATTTATGGTTTGAAATGGAGAAGATCGATGGGTGGAGTTCTTCCCAATTTAAAATATTTGTCACTTGATACATACACAATTTAGAAAAGTAATCGAGTTTTGCATTGTGTTGTTCAACGCTAGAAACTCTGAAGTATAGAATTGTTGTTTATAGTTTGAAGATAATGAGATATGACCATTAGGTAGTTTAAGAAGAAACACTATCCACATGCGTATCTATCGCGACATTTATTTTTTAAATGCAGGAATGACATTCATAGCGTATGTTGTCTATCGAGGTCGTCAACCTGGAGTATACCTAAACTGGCCCGCATGTTTATCCGCGGTATCAGGGTATAGGGGTGCTTCTTACAAGGGGTTTATGTTAGTCGAAGAAGCTGAGGAATCATACGAGTTGTGGGTTCGCTCAGAAGCGGCGAGGAGATATTTGGAGGAATCCAACAACAATGAAGATGTCACAGTTAACGATGTAGTTTTTGACGATCAAGTCGGTCCATCGAATGATCAAAGAAATGTCACTCAAGGGAACAATGATCCTTGGGCTTTTACGAGGGACTTAATAAATACTTTGATAATTGTACTTATTATCTTAGGTTTAATATTTATTCTTAAGCTTTTGGACGAATGATGGAATTATATGTAATGTAATATGTACATACATATGTATTATGTGAATATATTTCATAATCCAATGAAATTTGTTTTTCATATTGTTCTTTTTTTTCTTCCGTATGGTATGCTTTTGTTTCATATTGTTTTTGTTATTTTTTTTTAACGCAAGCTGTGGTTGCGGAGTGTAGCTTGCTGTTTGCATTCCAAATTCTGCCACGATGCTTCATCAGACTTCCTACTCTCTGTAAGTGCACTGATTTGCTTATTCAATAGTGTGATAAGATTTGACTTGTTTTTGTAATGCTCTGCAGGATGGAATCACCTAATTCAGATCAACAGACAGAGTTCATGTATTCCTAAGGAAAATAAGACACATATAAGTGCTTAAGGAAAATAAGACACATGAAGCTGAATTAGGGGTGGGCACGGGACGGGATGGGACGAGATATACCCATCCCTATCCCATCCCGTTCATACGGGATTGGAACGGGACGGGATGGGAAAAACCCCATCCCGACCTCGTCCCATCCCAAACGGGTTCGGGACGGGATCAGCGTGCTAATCTTCTTCACTTGCAGTCTGAGTCTGAGCAGTCTGCTGGAACTGCTGGACTGCAGTCTGCTGGCCTGGAACTGCTGCCCTCTTTAACTAACAAGCGAATTTCACAAGCAAAACCAATAGCTTGTTGGACAAGCAAAACCAATGCATCAAGAAGGTCATGGAGAGGTTGTGTTTGCCCATGCATAACCATAGTTTCCTCATTGAATGACTTGTCATTAAAAGACAACGTGTTTTCCATAGTTGACAAACTTGCAGATTTTGCTTCTTTAGGACCTCCAACAGAGCGCCAAACACCAATAGGAGCATTCATGGTTCCATCAAGCATTCCTTTGTTCAGTTCATATTCCATCACAGTATATAAGTCAGGTTCAACAATCTCAGCAAGCAGCATTTCAGAATTCCAGCATTCCAGTGTGTCCTTCAGCTCAACATTCTTCCATTTCAGCATTCTAGTCAGCAGTTCAGTCAATAAGAATGCTTGTGTTTCTATTCATTCTATTGCTTAACAAAACGTATTGCATCATTTCATCTTAAGAAGATACATGAATTTCCACTAGGCACTGTGCTTTAGGGGAACTCAAATCTTCAACCTGCTCGAGGGAACTCTGCAGTTGTGTATATAAGGAAGGTTTTGTACTCATCCACCATCTCACATCATTTGTGAACTTACTGCCACACTCTTATCTTTCAGTTTATTTTCATTTATCCTGTCTCTTGCTCCTTCATTTGGTCACATTCTACCCTGCATGACCCTAATTACTGAGCTTTAGGGGAACTCAAAATCACCTGCTATTCTGACTGGAACATGATACATTCAGCTTCAGCAGCAAGCACGCTCTTTAGAGGAAACAGAAGATGGCCAACTTCGGTGGCATTTCCAGTTTCCTTCCCCTGAGAAGATATGAGAGCATTTATTGAACTAAAATCAGACAAAGAAGATTGTGTAACATGGACCTTCACAACCAGAGGTTCATTCCAGTCAACCTTCATATCCTATATTTTGGTGTTCATCTTGGGATCTAAAATAAATAATTAAATAAAAATATTAATAATTAATATTAATAAATTAGTTCGGGACGGGACGGGATTGGCGGGATTGAAAATCTTCATCCCATCCCATCCCATTCTAGATCGGGACGGGACGGGATCGGGATGAAATTATTCAATCCCATTAAGACCCGGAAAAATCGGGACGGGACGGGATCGGGACGGGAACGGGATCGCGGGATGGGATGCCCACCCCTAAGCTGGATGGTTGTCCTGAAGGAAACTGGTTCTGCAGTAAGAAATGTGAAAAGGTATATTAGATTTACTTGGTTTTTTTTTTCTGTTTGATATACCATATAAGGGCTTGATTTTTTTATAGACCATAATAATTTCTTTAAGATGCACTTTTCTGCTGGATCCAACCTCTACAAACATGATCTTTCACCAAGAAATAATTGAAAATAAAAATTAATACTAGACTTGAAACTTGAAAGTGAATGTCGTGTTGCTAGTGTACTGTACAAAGTCTGTTTTGAAAGTGTGATGTTGACCATTTTAAGAAGTCTGGCTAATTTGTTTCTGTTTACTGTTTGTGGTGGCTGACTTTTTTTTACTGCAATTCTGATTCGAGCGACTGGCTAAAGCTTCAGTTTGTGTACAGCAGGAGCTTGGAATCACTAAACCTCTCAACAGTTTTTAAAAATTCAGGTACTTAATAAAATGTCTCAAGTGCATCTCATTTCCTGCATAAGTGTTAATTGAGAATATCAATGGGATTCTTATGGTAATTGTAAATTTTCTGCAAGCTTGAACCCATCCTTATCCAAACTTCAACACTGTTAGGGCACTCTACATCACTGACAGAGTATGCGAAAATTGTGAAACAAAAATGTCTTTATCATTATCTAACAATATATCCTTCCTAACCTAACATTTAGAATTCATAGAGTGTGATTCATGGCATGTATACGTAGCCAAACTTAATATCATTCAAATATTATTTGTCCATTATATATATAATATACCTTATATAGTTAGGATATTTGTCTAAATGAATTTTCACATTTGTTGTCGATTGTCATCATATGAGGCATATAATGTCCTTTCTTTGCTTTATTGTCACAAGAACAAACAGTTTGTAGTACCTGGTCCTTCACATTCACCATCAAATCAATCTTGAAATAGACTATATATCCATGGCCTCAAATTTTCTGTCGAGAAATTATATTCACATGGTCGGAACAGATCAGGGTTATGTTTTCCGTCGACTAGACTCATTGTGATGGAGTGAAGCACAAGGACAAGGACAGACAACTCAGAGACACAAACTATATAAGAGCCAATAGAATTCAACATTGCAAAACATACAGTCAATAGTTTTCATTTACTTGTTAGTTGTTGCCGTCTTATTATGAGTTTTCCCATTAATTAGGACAGGATAACAGTGTGACTCTGTGAGTATTTTCTTTAATATCAATGGGATTCTTATGGTAATTGTATGTTCTATGTGGATGACATAATATTGAGAAGGAGAAGAGGAGACAAGAAAACCCTGAAGCAATGGAAGAGTGATGCATACAGATTGTAAATGCTGAGTTCCAGTTGTTACTGATGTAAGATGATACATGCAGATGTAATATGTAAAAGAATGAAAAATGGTGCTCTGTCAGATGGTGAATAATGCAAATGCTAAGGTGGTTGAAGAATGTTCTGTCAGATGAGGAATTAGAAGGGTTTTCAGTATTTTCTGTTAGTGGTTAGAAGATCTGTTAGTGATTAGAAAAGTGCTCTGTTAGAATGCAAATGTTCTGTTAGTTATTTTGCAAAGGCCTATGTGAGGTATTAATATAACATTGCATTCATTCATGAATTGTATAAACGAATGTACATCTGAGCAAGTGCTTTTTACATTGTATTTCTTTTTGTCATAATAGAATCTTGTAATTACAATTTCAGTATCATCAATACAATCTCTACTTCAGCAATTGCTTGTGGAATCTCTAAGCTTACTTTCTTTCTGTCAGAACTTTAGAAATTTTTGTGAATTTGTTTTTCTTTACTTAGAAAGGGGTAGGAAGAAGAAAACCAACAAGAAAATGGACCTTCAGATATACATGAACTTACCATGTGGACGACATGAGCTTTATTGTGAGGATTGAGATCTTCACTGCACAGGGTTGTAGATAGTTGTGAACGCTGAGCTTTCAGCAGTCATCCTTCAACATATTCACAGCAATGTATAAAGCCCAATATTACTACATATCTCAAAAATTGCATGAAAAGTTACAATTTCACAAACAAACATTTTGAAGTAATTCACTGTATAAGGAACAGCTGCAGGGTTTTACCAAAAATTATAAATCACATCCAGTTCAATATTCAACATACTCCCCATATGAACAAATTACATTTGGAGAAAAGAAAACTTTTGCAAGGGTGCATTTGGAGACAAATGCCGCAACACCCATGCATTAGCATGCTCAACTGGAACTGAATTGCAAGCACTGCTAATTTGGAGACAGATGCCACAGATCGATTTGTGTCTGAGTTCGTCGAAGATTTTGATCTAGGCTTGAGACCTTGTAACTGAGAAGTCTTCAATAAATGGGGGGATTGCAAAATGTAGGCTTGATATTTTATGTCTGGTCAGAAACATGCTTATCCAAGAATGCTTTGGCCAAATTGCTGAAACTTACGTTTAATGCACCAGCTGAAGCATATCTCTTGATGACTTCAATTACTTCAGGTTGTAATATCTCTTCCTTAGTTGCAGGGTTGCAGAGGTAATAGAGAGCTCCAAGAGCATAATTCACCTGGTAATCAAGTTCACAGTCAAGTCACCACAGAAATCTCAACACCAGAACTTTATATGGCAATTCAGCATGCTACAAAAAGTTCTATAAAAACCAGAACCAATGAAGATAACATTGCTTCTGAGAGACAAAATGAACTTCACTAAGTTGACATCTGTGAATAATAACATGTATAAAGTCATCCTAACATGAACCGACAACAGAACATAATAAAATAACCATCTTCCCTATCATCCTCTAGTGTAATGGATGGATAGGATGACATTTCTCTGTAACTTCATATTTCTTTTCTCCTCAGTTAATTGGTACTGGGTTCAAGAGAAAAGTCCTTTACAAATTCAGACTACTCACATTGCAAATGAAAACATTACAATTAAGTCAGTCAGTAAGCATTACAAATGAGCCAATCAATAAGCATTACAATTTATCTACTTATTCAATATTAAACATACAAATGCCAGCGTCATGGGGGGAAATGATGGAAGGGATGAAAAATTAATTGTACAAACAAATTAATTGAATACAAGGGATGATGGAAGGCATGAAAAATGTAACCTGACTTATTATCATATAAATAATGACCATTGAAAGTTTTACTTGATTACACTAAATGCATCAATTAATGTGTCCAACTCAAGTGATAAATGTATCAATTACTAAGAAGCATATAAGTGTCAAGTGTGCAAGCAACTGTGATGTGTAGTATGCACTCAGATTTAGAGAAGATAAGTTAGAAATGCAATCACAAGTGATAAAACTTACAATTCTTGCAGACATTTCATTAAACTATTCAAGCGAACGGTGCCGATACTAGGTGTGAGCTAGTATAACGAGATGTTCGTGCAGGAACAGTTCTTAGAAAGTTTTGAAAGAAAAGAAGAAGAAGATAAACAATAATGCATGCTTTAGCCCATGTGCTCCAACAAAGCAATACCAATCAAAGCCTTAATTTTATTTTCATTATAACAACAACAATGGTTAATCACAGAGAGATGATAAGCAGTATGATATGCAGAAATCAAAACAGAAATGAAATACAAAACATAGAATCAATACAGAGATTCTATCTTTGATCTGTTAGAACGAACGGTGCCGATACTAGGGTTCAGCTAGTATAACGAGATGTTCAATTAATAACAGATCTTGGATAGTCAGAGATAGAGAAATTTTTTTTATTTATTTAATATGTACAAGAAATACAGAAATAAATACAAAAATACAAAAAAAATTCTCTAAACTATACTAGAGATCGATACAGCCTCAAGCCAATTTATTGGTTTACACTTGAGGATTAACTGTAAGATCAAACTAGATAGTTTATAAACTTTTCCATATAGTTTTTCTTGGTATGCAATATATATCAACAACTTTTTCATATAGTTTATCTTCAATGTGGAGGCTATATATCATCACTGAGCAATGCATGAAGTAGGAGCAGTATTATGGCTAAACAAGAGTAAGTCATGATTGTGATCAAGGGTAACTCTTTTCACTAACCAAACATTTAATCAGTAAAAACACCATAACAATAAAACCACCATTTACAAACACAATACCATTATAATCTCTGTTGTATTATATGGACACCTCAACATTGTACTTAACAATGGCTTCTTCTTTTTTCCATCAAAAGTTTTTTTCCTTTGTTATGTAGGTGGATGAGGAAAATGTTTCTTCAAAAAAAAAAAGTTGTATTGGAACTTTTCGTGCAGGTTAGTGAACATTCATGAATGAACCAAAGAACAAAATCCCAAACCAAACAACATCATAGGCATAAACATAAACCTAAACCAACTCATCATACCTCCAAAGAGACAACTTTTACAGAACAATAGTGTAAACAACAACCAACATAGTTGATAACTTGATATTGATAGACCTGATCTCCCAAAAAAAAACATTTTATAGACAAATCTGAGTCAAAAGGAGAAAAACTTTACATGTAAATTTTTTTGCTAAAACACAGAAATGATAGACCTGAAATCGAAATTTTTTTTTTCTTCTAAAACATAGAAATGAAGAATGCACACCGCACACCACAAATCTAAAAACCCCATTTGTTCAAAATCCATAAACCCTAGATCTTGGGTTTATAAAATCCATAAACCCTAGAATATGAAATCAAAATTTTTTTTTGGTCGATCTTGGGTTTATAAAATCCATAAACCCTAGAATATGAAATCGAAATTTTTTTTTTCTTCTAAAACATAGAAATGAAGAATGCACACCACAAATCTAAAAACCCCATTTGTTCAAAATCCATAAACCCTAGATCTTGGGTTTATAAAATCCATAAACCCTAGAATATGAAATCAAAATTTTTTTTTGGTCGATCTTGGGTTTATAAAATCCATAAACCCTAGAATATGAAATCGAAATTTTTTTTTTGGTCGATCTTGGGTTTATAAAATCCATAAACCCTAGAATATGAAATCAAATTTTTTTTTGGTCGATCTTGGGTTTATAAAATCCATAAACCCTAGAATATGAAATCAAATTTTTTTTTGGTCGATCTTGGGTTTATAAAATCCATAAACCCTAGAATATGAAATCGATTTTTTTTTTTGCTCGATATTGGGTTTCAATTCAATATCAAAGCAAAGAAACCCTAGATCTAGCAAAAACTAGAAATCCCTAACAAGAAATCACACACAAAGAGGGAGAGAATGAGAGGGAAAATAAACTAAAAGAAAGGTGGAAGCTTTACCTTTTGGGAGAGGGTGTTCATCTTCGTCTTCTCAGGGACTGTCGGTCTTCGGGGGGAGAAAGAGAAGGAGCGACTTCACTATTCCTCGGTGGATTCGAAGGGGGACCTGTTTCTTCTCTGTCTCTGTCGAGATGGAAATGGGGAGAGGGAGAGCTTCCCTCCTTTTCTCCCCCAAAATTTCAATTCCCTCTTTTTTTTTTCTTTTTTTTTTTAAACGAGGCAGGAGCACGTGCGACCCACCCTCCCTCGCCCATTTCCTCGACATGTAGAATTTCTCATTCAAAATATCGGGGGCAACTCCGTGATTTGCTTCAATATTTATTGTGTTTTAACTAGTATCTCCCCTTCTTTGTGTCTCTCTTGTGTTGTTAGTGACTAGTGGAATGCCCGTGCCGTTGGCACTATCGCAGATTACATCATACTTAAACGGTTATGTTGAATACTCAAATTTGTGATTTTATTTAAATTTTTAAAAACACTTGCATATTGTCTATTACAATAGTTATGATGAATTAATTTTGTAAAAAGTTAATACTATTGAACAGTAAAACAATATTAATAAATCTGATCAACGCAACCAATGTGCTAAGGAATTTAATCTCCACCAAATGTCAGTTTAACTAAAAATAAGAAGGAAATATCTCATATTTGTCCAAGTGAGTATTGGCTGAAATTGATACCCAATTTAGTAAAGCAGCAGTTGAAGAAATAATTTAATTATGACAAACAGAATGACATAATCGATTAGGAAGAATATCAAGATGAATATTTAACAAAAATTATAAAATATTTAAAATTTTGACAGAGCTTCCCATTTTGAAATATTTAAACTTGTCATAAGCATTTGTACCTCACATAATTTGGCATTCACAAAAACTTGTTGTCTCAGCGCAATATATATTCATCGTTTTCAGTATATTAAAAGAGTTTTTTTGGCGGTCGAAGAGACACGCACACAATATAATTAACTCCAAAATGTCAATTTTATGAATAAAGTAATTTATCTGAACATGTTATAAGAAGCAAAAACTCAAAATTTCGACAGAGTTTCCTTTGTATTTTTCAATTATTGAAACATGTCTGAACCTGTCATACAAATTTATAATGGCAATCAATGCCATGAACACAAAATAATATCTCCAGACGCCAAAATAATATAAAAACATTTAAGTACATTAAAGCCATACATTATTTATACTTATACGCATTTAAAGAGCATGGTTTCCACCATTTATCTTTCAAAAATTATCTGAACATGTCATACGAAGTAAAAACTCAAAATTTCGTCAGAGTCTCCGTTGTACTTTTCAATATTGAAACCTGTCTGAACCTGTCATACAAATTTATAATGGCATTCAATGCCATGAACACCAAATATATACAATCTCAAAATTTTCAACAATTAACCTTTGCAATATACAGTCTCAAAATTAACCTTTGCAATATCCACACGCAAAAATTCAACAATTAACCTTTGCAATATACAGTCTCAAAATTTTCAATATTCAACCAAATTCAACTTACCCATCAAAACAATAGACTAAATTCCACATCCCGTGACAACATTTTCCCAAATTTCTTTTGCTATTGAAACCCAAAAGTGAAAAAAGAAGAGATTTGATAAAGACGTAGAGGCGCTAGGAAAACCCCCTATCACAACATTCAACAGTAGAAAATGAAATCCCAAAAAAATAAAACAACGTGTAGAATGAGAGTATACATGCTTAGTTATATATGGTTGTTGAAAGAAGAAAAAAATCACCATGAGTAGTCAACATCTGAAGGAAATGAGTTAATTAACCATTTGAAGGAAATGAGTTAATTAAACATTTGAAGAAAAGCAAGTCAGTAGAAGGATTCACAACAAACCACAAACATCACATTTTAATTGAGAACTTTTTAAGGTTGATTACTAAGAAAAGCAAGTTAGTAGAAGGGTCACATTCATTCAAAGAGAGGGACTCTCTACTGGAATATAAATGTCCCAGTAATTGACGAACATTTAGGAAACTTTTTTGAATGAAATTCAAAAAAAATGAAACATGCCTATAACATGCAACATGATGCGACCTGATGCGAGGCTGTGGCTGGATGAGATGGTGCCGAGTACTGGGTGCTGTCTAGGGTCGGGAGGGTGGCTGCGAGCATGCTGCTGCGACATAGATGTTTGCTGCGGTCTGTGCTGTGTGGACACGGCCTGAAGATGTTGTTTTCTGAGTCCTGCAGCCTGCTAAGGTTGCGGCCTGCTGAGATGTTGTGGCATGCGATTGGAGCGTGTGTACGCTGGCTGTTTTGGGCAGTCCGGAGCGTATTCTGGCTGTCGCAGGAACGCGCGTATGGAAGATGTGTGCTGCGTTGGTGATCCAAACACTGCAGCACAAACCCAGGCAGGGTGCTCTGCTTTGGTGCTGGTGCTGTCAGGTGCTATGCATTGGTGTTGTCAGAGTGCTCTGCATTGGGAGGCTTGCGGGTTTTCTGCACGCTGTTGCGAAACAGAGCTTGCGTTGGTGCTGTCCGGACAGTGAACTTAAAAGTCTTTTACCTTCAATTGAAGTGTTCTGATGCTTGCAGGCAGGCAGCTTGCTTGCTTGCAGGCAACATGCTTGAACAGGTAGGTAGGCTTAGTGGTCCTTTTTTTAACGAACTTATATAGTACTAAAAAGATTTATCAACTTCATGGAAGGGACAGTGAACTTAAAAGGCTTTTACCTTCTATTGAAGTGTTTTGATGCTTGCAGGCAGGCAGGCAGCATGCTTGAACAGGCAGGTAGGCTTAGTGGTCCTTTTTTTAACGAACTTATATAGTACTAAAAAGATTTAGCAACTTCATGGAAGGGACAGTGAACTTAAAAGTCTTTTACCTTCCATTGAAGTGTTCTGATGCTTGCAAGCAGGCAGGCAGGCGGCATGCTTGAACAGGCAGGTAGGCTTAGTGGTCCTTTTTTTAACGAACTTATATAGTACTAAAAAGATTTAACAACTTCATGGAAGGGGCAGTGAACTTAAAAGTCATTTACCTTCCATTGAAGTGTTCTGATGCTTGCAGGTAGGCAGCTTGCTTGCTTGCAGGCAACATGCTTGAACAGGCAGGTAGGCTTAGTGGTCCTTTTTTTAACGAACTTATATAGTACTAAAAAGATTTAGCAACTTCATGGAAGGGACAGTGAACTTAAAAGTCTTTTAACTTCCATTGAAGTGTTCTGATGCTTGCAGGCAGCATGCTTGAACAGGCAGGTAGGCTTAGTGGTCCTTTTTTTAACGAACTTATATAGTACTAAAAAGATTTAGCAACTTCATGGAAGGGACAATGAACTTAAAAGTCTTTTACTTTCCATTGAAGTGTTCTGATGCTTGCAGGCAGGCAGCTTGCTTGCTTGCAGGCAACATGCTTGCAGGCATCATGCTTGCAGGCATCATGCTTGCAGGCAACATGCTTGAACAGGCAGGTAGGCTTAGTGGTCCTTTTTTTAACGAACTTATATAGTACTAAAAAGATTTAGCAACTTTTTGGAAGGGACAATGAACTTAAAAGTTTTTTACCTTCCATTGAAGTGTTCTGATGCTTGCAGGCAGGTAGGCAGCTTGCTTGCTTGCAGACAGCATGCTTGAACAGGTAGGTAGGCTTAGTGGTCCTTTTTTTAACGAACTTATATAGTACTAAAAATATTTAGCAACTTCATGGAAGGGACAGTGAACTTAAAAGTCTTTTACCTTCCATTGAAGTGTTCTGATGCTTGCAGGCAGGCAGCTTGCTTGCTTGTAGGCAGCATGCTTGAACAGGCATGTAGGCTTATTGGTCATACTTGTTCTTGCCTTTCATCTTCTCCGCCAAGAAGGCAAATTCATCAAAACCCAAACCCAAACCAATCAATTACCAACCAAAAAAAAATCCAAAACTATAACCCACACAAACCTATAATCCCCACATACCTCAACTTGCTTTTTTGCAGTTTGGGAATCAGAAACCTTTGCTATGATCAAAGCGGTTAAACAAAATTAAAGGAAGTGTGAAGAGATGAGATGCAGAGGAATTCGGAGGTTGCCATGGAAATGATGGGTTTTTTTATGCTTTGTTTGTGTCTCTAATCAAATAAAAAAACAACAAATCAAATTAAATGAAAAACTGTCTTCAACAAAATCACAATTGCAACAAAACACAATGCTAATCCTCAATTACCTATTTCGGCTTCACCTCTCTTCCTCCTCCTCCACCGAATGGAAGAATGAAAGGAGAGAGTGAGGAGAAGAGATCTGAAAAAAAAAAATTAAAAAGAAGAAGGGTCTTAAGAGCGAAGAGATCTGGAAAAAAAAAAGAAAAAAACCAAACCGTGTGTTATTCAGATCTGAAGAAGAAGAAGGATCTTACTTTTCCTCTTCGGCTTCACCCCTCCTCCTACTCCACCGAATCGAAGAATGAAAGGAGAGAGTGAGGAGAAGAGATTAAAAAAAAAAAAAAAAAAAAAAAAAAGACCAAATCAAGAATTACATCAGCTTAAAATTCATAGACATCACAAAATACCTAATTAAGGTCTGCCATTCCAAGCATGCATGCTGCCTATTTATTATTTATTATTGGTTTGAACAACTCCACTTTGGGAGAGCTTTAACTGAAAGCTAAAGAAAGAAAATACACAACTTGGGGTGGGGGGGGTCTGTGACCCTCTCTGCACTTTTTATTGTACCTAGTATTTACTAAAATTGGGCAATAAACCTGAATAATCTTCTCAGTAAAGAAAAGTAGTGAACCCAAACTGGTTTCATCAACTATTCTATAAGTAGTCTCCTTAAGCATACCAAGTTCCAAAAGCAAAAGTATAAAGCTTACCTGCTTGCAAGCAAGCAAGCGACCTGCCTGCAAGCAACCAAGCATGCTGCCTATTTATTATTTATTATTGGTTTGAACAACTCCACTTTGGGAGAGCTTTAACTGAAAGTTAAAGAAAGAAAATACACAACTTGGGGGGGGGGGGGGGGGGGGGGGGGGGGGGGTGACCCTCTCTGCACTTTTTATTGTACCTAGTAGTTACTAAAATTGGGCAATAAACCTGAATAATCTTCTCAGTAAAGAAAAGTAGTGAACCCAAACTGGTTTCATCGACTACCATGAATTACTATACAGTTCGTGCAAGTAAGACAACCATAGCTTGAAAGTAATATGGCTAATTGATCCAGAATACCATTTTTTAGACCTAAATATTCATTTTCGATAAGCTTGCATAACAGAAAAAAATGATTTTTGAAGAGTTCGTAAAAAGGAAGTCACGACATTCATTTTCGATAATTGTAAGATCAAAGTCAGAGTTCGATGTAACACATAAAAGTAAGAGAATAAAAAAGGATACACTACTCAGGAAAAATAAAAACAACATTTTTCTTATGAATGGACAGGTTTGGAAGCATTGCACATAATGAAACCATGAATTACCTTGTAGTTCATGCAAGTAAGACAACCATAGCTTGAAAGTAATATGGCTGATTGGTCCAGAATACCATTTTTTAGACCTAAATATTCATTTTCGATAAGCCTGCAAAACAGAAAAAAATGATTTTTGAAGAGTTCGTAAAAAGGAAGTCACGGCATAAAGTAAGAGAATTAAGAAAGGATAATCTACTTGGCAGAAAAGAAAAAACAGCAGGTATGGAACCATTGCACACACACACACACACACACATGTATATGAGAAAGGAATGCAACTTATAAAAATTCGTGATTCGAAGTCAATCAACAAAGCCCTAGATTGATGGAGATTTGCGTCGATGCAAGTTAACACAATATATATCGATGTGAGAATTGTTGCCATAATTCGCTTGAACTTTTGAGGCCATTTTTAGTTGTAGATTAACAGGAATACAATCTCTAGATTGGCCTACATGATCTCACCTTCATGTAGACCACATGGTTATCTACATGGTAACACACACCAACCAATTGATTATTCAGATGTAACACATAAAAGTAAGAGAATGAGAAAGGATAAACTACTCAGCAGAGTTCGATGTAACACATATAAGTAAGAGAATAAGAAAGGATAAACTACTCAGCAGAAAAATAAAAACAACATGTTTCTTATGAATTGACAGGTTTGGAAGCATTGCACATAATGAACCATGAATTACCTTGCAGTTCATGCAAGTAAGACAGCCATAGCTTGAAAGTAATATGGCTGATCCAGAATACCATTTTTTAGACCTAAATATTCATTTTCGATAAGTCTACAAAACAGAAACAATGATTTTTTGAAAAGTTCGTAAAAAGGAAGTCACGACATAAAGTAAGAGAATTAAGAAAGGATAATCTACTTGGCAGAAAAGTAAAAACAGCAGGTATGGAACCATTGCACACACACACACACATATGTTTATTAGAAACGAATGCAACTTAACTAACAGAGGATCCAGTCGACCCTATTACAATATAAATTTTGAAATATTAAAAAGTAGTATAATGGACATTTTTAACAAAAATACAACTAACATGTAGTAAGTACAATAAGGCATTTTGCTAAAACACATACAAAATATCAATTTCCACATTATTCTACACATAAGAACGAAAAATGCCAAAAGCCATATATTGCACAATTGATTCCACCATTCATGTGCCTATCAATGTTCCAGAAATGAATCATTGGAGAATATGTGAAAAACATTTGACACTCATTGGATCCACCAACCTAATTTTTATTTTATTTTTTCATGAGCACTTTGATTTCCACTTGCTCTTCCAATGTCCCCATTTCAAAAGCAAAACCAAATCTAACCCAATATTCTAGTGAGTGATGTAAGAGAGACAGAGAGGAAAAAGAAAGCTTTGTAGATGTGTGTGTGTTGAAAATACATTTCGACAGTGTGAGTAGCAGATAATCCAATTACATAGTGTGGAGTAAGGTATTTAGGATCTCTAGCTATTAAGCATCCAATTCCCAGCTAAATCACTATAGCTATTGAGAAACCAAGTATCCTGTGAGGACATTTTTCAACTATGGGGTATTTTTGTTGGTTATCTCTAAAAAAATCATACAAATGGTCTCTGTTAGAACCAAAGCAATTGTGAGAAATACCCACTTGGAGATCCAAATGAAGGCAATCAGAAGCCAAGTTCAAATTCAAGCAATCAAGCACAAAATTCAGAAACGACCCCAACAACCAAATTCAAAAACAAAACTCAAATCAATCGGATAGATCTCGAATACCCAATCGACAATTCAATCCCCCAAGATATCAGAAATAGATAATCTTAAGGTGTGCTCTTAGGTAGCAATTTAGCATCAAATTCAACAGTTGGAAACATAAATATGCCTTTCCAATCATCAGCTAACATTCTAGTGAATCTCCTAAATACAACTTAACTGGTATTTTTCTTCAAGGATATGTCCAACCATTCATAATAATATTCCAGAAAATGAGATATTTGCCTGTCAAATATTTAAAAGCAAGAACAAAATGAAACAAAACCAAAAACATAGCTCATTCAATTTCTTCTGTATTATCTACGAAACAAAAGAATTCGCATACAAATCAAAACTGTGAGACGTACTCTTTATTAGCAATGTGTATTGTCGAGACCAAATCAACCTGAACAAATGAAAACCCAACCTCAATTTTCAACAAAAAAGAAGAAGAAGACATAGTTCTTAATAAAAAGTAAATTTGAGAGTATGGGTATTCATTTCATCTCAGTTCTATACCTGAAGAAAGGGTTGGAGGACAGACCAAGGGAACTTCTTCCGGTAGCTAACGACAGCAGTCTGCAACTCCCCATTGCTCTCTCGACTTTCCCTTCTGAATCTCATGAAATCCGCTATCGAACTGTTACCGAGAAACTGGTCTGCTGCTGCTGCCCCATCGTCCTCAATCGATTGATTCAACGAAGAATCTCATCACAATCCGCTATCGACAGCAGTCTGCTGCCCCATCAGGGATTCGTTTCGAGGCGTTGAAGAATTTCACCCTTGTTGTCGAAGTTGTTGGTAGAGAGGAGTCGCTGAGAGTGGTGTTGGAAGTGGCGGGAAATGAAGATGTGGAAGATAAGATGGAAACAGAACCCCTTTAACCAAATGAATCCCAAACAGATCCACCCCATTTGAAAAAATCTGCAAACTTGCAGACAAATCAAAGCTATTTCTCTCTCTCTCTCTGTTGAGAAGGTGAAGGAAGAAGAAAAGAAAAAGAGAAGAGAAGAGTCGACCCAAAGAAGGAAATTGGAGAAGAAGAAGAAGAAGAAGAAGAGAAGAGTCGACCCAAAGAAGGAAAATCGCTGTGATTGTGATGAAGGATCATTGTGGGAGTGAGAGATGAAGAAAAGAGCTCTGTGGAGAAGAAAAAGATGGAGCAAAAGGAGAGAAGAGGAAAGCATCGAGATATTATTTTTTCACTTAACTTCTCTCCAAAGATATAAGTTTTTTTATGCTTTGTTTGTGTCTCTAATCAAATAAAAAAACAACAAATCAAATTAAATGAAAAACTGTCTTCAACAAAATCACAATTGCAACAAAACACAATGCTAATCCTCAATTACCTATTTCGGCTTCACCTCTCTTCCTCCTCCTCCACCGAATGGAAGAATGAAAGGAGAGAGTGAGGAGAAGAGATCTGAAAAAAAAAAATTAAAAAGAAGAAGGGTCTTAAGAGCGAAGAGATCTGGAAAAAAAAAAGAAAAAAACCAAACCGTGTGTTATTCAGATCTGAAGAAGAAGAAGGATCTTACTTTTCCTCTTCGGCTTCACCCCTCCTCCTACTCCACCGAATCGAAGAATGAAAGGAGAGAGTGAGGAGAAGAGATTAAAAAAAAAAAAAAAAAAAAAAAAAGACCAAATCAAGAATTACATCAGCTTAAAATTCATAGACATCACAAAATACCTAATTAAGGTCTGCCATTCCAAGCATGCATGCTGCCTATTTATTATTTATTATTGGTTTGAACAACTCCACTTTGGGAGAGCTTTAACTGAAAGCTAAAGAAAGAAAATACACAACTTGGGGTGGGGGGGGTCTGTGACCCTCTCTGCACTTTTTATTGTACCTAGTATTTACTAAAATTGGGCAATAAACCTGAATAATCTTCTCAGTAAAGAAAAGTAGTGAACCCAAACTGGTTTCATCAACTATTCTATAAGTAGTCTCCTTAAGCATACCAAGTTCCAAAAGCAAAAGTATAAAGCTTACCTGCTTGCAAGCAAGCAAGCGACCTGCCTGCAAGCAACCAAGCATGCTGCCTATTTATTATTTATTATTGGTTTGAACAACTCCACTTTGGGAGAGCTTTAACTGAAAGTTAAAGAAAGAAAATACACAACTTGGGGGGGGGGGGGGGGGGTGACCCTCTCTGCACTTTTTATTGTACCTAGTAGTTACTAAAATTGGGCAATAAACCTGAATAATCTTCTCAGTAAAGAAAAGTAGTGAACCCAAACTGGTTTCATCGACTACCATGAATTACTATACAGTTCGTGCAAGTAAGACAACCATAGCTTGAAAGTAATATGGCTAATTGATCCAGAATACCATTTTTTAGACCTAAATATTCATTTTCGATAAGCTTGCATAACAGAAAAAAATGATTTTTGAAGAGTTCGTAAAAAGGAAGTCACGACATTCATTTTCGATAATTGTAAGATCAAAGTCAGAGTTCGATGTAACACATAAAAGTAAGAGAATAAAAAAGGATACACTACTCAGGAAAAATAAAAACAACATTTTTCTTATGAATGGACAGGTTTGGAAGCATTGCACATAATGAAACCATGAATTACCTTGTAGTTCATGCAAGTAAGACAACCATAGCTTGAAAGTAATATGGCTGATTGGTCCAGAATACCATTTTTTAGACCTAAATATTCATTTTCGATAAGCCTGCAAAACAGAAAAAAATGATTTTTGAAGAGTTCGTAAAAAGGAAGTCACGGCATAAAGTAAGAGAATTAAGAAAGGATAATCTACTTGGCAGAAAAGAAAAAACAGCAGGTATGGAACCATTGCACACACACACACACACACACATGTATATGAGAAAGGAATGCAACTTATAAAAATTCGTGATTCGAAGTCAATCAACAAAGCCCTAGATTGATGGAGATTTGCGTCGATGCAAGTTAACACAATATATATCGATGTGAGAATTGTTGCCATAATTCGCTTGAACTTTTGAGGCCATTTTTAGTTGTAGATTAACAGGAATACAATCTCTAGATTGGCCTACATGATCTCACCTTCATGTAGACCACATGGTTATCTACATGGTAACACACACCAACCAATTGATTATTCAGATGTAACACATAAAAGTAAGAGAATGAGAAAGGATAAACTACTCAGCAGAGTTCGATGTAACACATATAAGTAAGAGAATAAGAAAGGATAAACTACTCAGCAGAAAAATAAAAACAACATGTTTCTTATGAATTGACAGGTTTGGAAGCATTGCACATAATGAACCATGAATTACCTTGCAGTTCATGCAAGTAAGACAGCCATAGCTTGAAAGTAATATGGCTGATCCAGAATACCATTTTTTAGACCTAAATATTCATTTTCGATAAGTCTACAAAACAGAAACAATGATTTTTTGAAAAGTTCGTAAAAAGGAAGTCACGACATAAAGTAAGAGAATTAAGAAAGGATAATCTACTTGGCAGAAAAGTAAAAACAGCAGGTATGGAACCATTGCACACACACACACACATATGTTTATTAGAAACGAATGCAACTTAACTAACAGAGGATCCAGTCAACCCTATTACAATATAAATTTTGAAATATTAAAAAGTAGTATAATGGACATTTTTAACAAAAATACAACTAACATGTAGTAAGTACAATAAGGCATTTTGCTAAAACACATACAAAATATCAATTTCCACATTATTCTACACATAAGAACGAAAAATGCCAAAAGCCATATATTGCACAATTGATTCCACCATTCATGTGCCTATCAATGTTCCAGAAATGAATCATTGGAGAATATGTGAAAAACATTTGACACTCATTGGATCCACCAACCTAATTTTTATTTTATTTTTTCATGAGCACTTTGATTTCCACTTGCTCTTCCAATGTCCCCATTTCAAAAGCAAAACCAAATCTAACCCAATATTCTAGTGAGTGATGTAAGAGAGACAGAGAGGAAAAAGAAAGCTTTGTAGATGTGTGTGTGTTGAAAATACATTTCGACAGTGTGAGTAGCAGATAATCCAATTACATAGTGTGGAGTAAGGTATTTAGGATCTCTAGCTATTAAGCATCCAATTCCCAGCTAAATCACTATAGCTATTGAGAAACCAAGTATCCTGTGAGGACATTTTTCAACTATGGGGTATTTTTGTTGGTTATCTCTAAAAAAATCATACAAATGGTCTCTGTTAGAACCAAAGCAATTGTGAGAAATACCCACTTGGAGATCCAAATGAAGGCAATCAGAAGCCAAGTTCAAATTCAAGCAATCAAGCACAAAATTCAGAAACGACCCCAACAACCAAATTCAAAAACAAAACTCAAATCAATCGGATAGATCTCGAATACCCAATCGACAATTCAATCCCCCAAGATATCAGAAATAGATAATCTTAAGGTGTGCTCTTAGGTAGCAATTTAGCATCAAATTCAACAGTTGGAAACATAAATATGCCTTTCCAATCATCAGCTAACATTCTAGTGAATCTCCTAAATACAACTTAACTGGTATTTTTCTTCAAGGATATGTCCAACCATTCATAATAATATTCCAGAAAATGAGATATTTGCCTGTCAAATATTTAAAAGCAAGAACAAAATGAAACAAAACCAAAAACATAGCTCATTCAATTTCTTCTGTATTATCTACGAAACAAAAGAATTCGCATACAAATCAAAACTGTGAGACGTACTCTTTATTAGCAATGTGTATTGTCGAGACCAAATCAACCTGAACAAATGAAAACCCAACCTCAATTTTCAACAAAAAAGAAGAAGAAGACATAGTTCTTAATAAAAAGTAAATTTGAGAGTATGGGTATTCATTTCATCTCAGTTCTATACCTGAAGAAAGGGTTGGAGGACAGACCAAGGGAACTTCTTCCGGTAGCTAACGACAGCAGTCTGCAACTCCCCATTGCTCTCTCGACTTTCCCTTCTGAATCTCATGAAATCCGCTATCGAACTGTTACCGAGAAACTGGTCTGCTGCTGCTGCCCCATCGTCCTCAATCGATTGATTCAACGAAGAATCTCATCACAATCCGCTATCGACAGCAGTCTGCTGCCCCATCAGGGATTCGTTTCGAGGCGTTGAAGAATTTCACCCTTGTTGTCGAAGTTGTTGGTAGAGAGGAGTCGCTGAGAGTGGTGTTGGAAGTGGCGGGAAATGAAGATGTGGAAGATAAGATGGAAACAGAACCCCTTTAACCAAATGAATCCCAAACAGATCCACCCCATTTGAAAAAATCTGCAAACTTGCAGACAAATCAAAGCTATTTCTCTCTCTCTCTCTGTTGAGAAGGTGAAGGAAGAAGAAAAGAAAAAGAGAAGAGAAGAGTCGACCCAAAGAAGGAAATTGGAGAAGAAGAAGAAGAAGAAGAAGAGAAGAGTCGACCCAAAGAAGGAAAATCGCTGTGATTGTGATGAAGGATCATTGTGGGAGTGAGAGATGAAGAAAAGAGCTCTGTGGAGAAGAAAAAGATGGAGCAAAAGGAGAGAAGAGGAAAGCATCGAGATATTATTTTTTCACTTAACTTCTGCCAAAGATATAAGTGTTGCCATGTAGGACAAACAGAGAGTGAGCACTGTTCATGAACAGTGAAAAGCCTAGCTGAAATGTTAGATAGATTATTTGCTATTTGGTTTACAATTGGTATATTTGTCCTGTATGCTATGTTTTTGTCAAATATCGCATCTTGTCAATTTGTTATTATTGAAATGAGTAAGTGACTATTGTCCATTTTTTCATAGGAGAGAGTGGAAGGAAAAAGAAGTGTCGGTGTTGTTGCTTGAAAAGGAAGAGAAGCTTGTTGATTGTCCATTTTAGATAATTGTACGATGTCTTGTCAAGGATCAATTAATACAAGTGTTTGTTGCGATTGTGGAGACAGAGAGAGCCATTGACCTCCCTCACCTATTCACGAATTCACCCATACACGGATAGAAAATGAAGCATCACAAACAATTCTTCCACCCTTTGGAAGAGCTCACGATCTCCAAATTACAACTCTCATTTCTCTCCAATTCTATACTATGATTATCTACATTTGTTTGGTTTTGCTTGTTGAGCACAATGCACAGTCCTTCCAACTTACTGGAAGCTCATAAAAAACATAAGGGAAAAAATAATTAGGGGGAAACTATTTATTATTAACTTAAATATTTTCAAAAAAGGAAATTTATGATACAAAAATAACTAAGAGTGAGTGAAGATATACTTTAGAGGGCACAACCACAAACACCACACATAAAAATGGTAAAAAAAAACAAACAAACATAAAAGATGGCCCAAACAAGGCTCCTTGTAATCGTTGTGTTGATAATTAGATCTAGACATTTAAATTTCGGATCCAAATCCACATCACGGGGCCCATCAAATGATTATGGAGAGATTTGAAAGGAGATTTAGCCTGTACAAGGTGGCCTACCACGTCAATTGGTCCAAGACTTTGAAAGGGAGGGCAACGGGGCGGATTTGAGCAAATCCATCCCCGATCCGTCAGTAATAACCGATCCCCGATCCGCCCCGCCAATCCGTTTACAATTTTAATCCTAAATCCATAACCGCCCCGTGCGGATGGGCGGATATCCGCCCCGCTCCGCCAATCCACACAAAATTAAAAAATTAATCTCTGAATTTGTACAAAAAAAATACAAAATATTCTGAATTACAAAAAATTCTGAATTATAAAAAATTCTGAATTACAGTTTACATAACTTCGTACAAAAAAATTAAAAAAATCTCTGGATCTGTGATCTGATCTGTTGAGATCTGAGATCAGATATGATGATCAGTGAGATGAGATCTGAGATCAGTGGGATGAGATCAAAGATCAGATCTGGATCTGGATCTGGATCTGGATCTGGATCTAAGATCAGAACAGATCTAGATCAAAGATCAGTTCTGGATCTAAGATCATATCAGATCAGCATCAAAGATCATATCAGATCTCGATCAAAGATCAGATCTAGATCAAAGATCAATGATCAGATCTAGATCAAAGATCAGAACTGTATCAAAGACAGATCAGATCTGGATCTAGATCTAAGATCAGATCTGGATCAAAGATCAGATCTGGATCTAAGATCAAAGATCTCGATCAAAGATCATATCAGAACTCGATCAAAGATCAGATCTAGATCAATGATCAGATCTAGTTCAAAGATCAGATCTAGATCAATGATCAGATCTAGATCAAAGATCAGAACTGTATCAAAGATCAGATCTACGATCTGGATCTAAGATCAGAGAATGAGAAGGAGAAGGAGAAGGAGAAGGAGAAGGAGAAGGAGAAGGGGCGACGACGCCTTCGCTGTGAGAGAGAAGAGGCGGCCGATGGGCAGAGCTTGAGCTTCGCCTTCGCTGTGAGCCTGTGTGAGAGATCAGAGAAGAAGAGGCGGACGAGCTTCGCCTTGAGCCTTCGCTGTGAGAGAGAAGAAGAGGCGGACGGCCCCCGCCTTTGCTGCTTCGCTGTGAGAGAGAAGAAGAGGCGGACGGCTCCGCCTTCGCTGTGGTCCTCCGCCTGTGGACTGTGCTCTGTGTGTGTGTGAGGCAGAGAGGGAGAGGCCTTCGGCGCTTCGCTCTCGAGTCGAATCCCTGTGTGTGAGTGGCGGGCGTGTGAGGGAGGGAATGAAGGAGAGGGAGGGCTGAGTGTGAGAGGCAGAGAGGAGGGATCAAGGGTTTAATCCCTGTGTGTGAGTGTGAGAGGCAGAGAGGAGGGATCAGGCGGGCGTGTGAGGGTTTAATCCCTTTATATAGGGGAAGGGTATTGTTGTAATGTTACCTAATAAACGGATAAACGGATATCCGCGGGGCGGATATGGCCAAATCCGTATCCGCCCCGAATAGTGAACGGATATTTTTTGGATACCCAAAACCACCCGAAAACCCATTCAACCATATCCAAAACCGCCCCAAACGGATTGGGTGGGGCGGATATCCGTGAAAATCCGCCCCACTGCCATCCCTAGAACACGTCAGTGTTTGTAGCTCACGAATCTAAATTGCCAACGAAAACTCTAGGGGTCGACACACATCCGCCTCGAGATAAGTGACATCGTACATTTCAAGGCCGATGCACTTATCTCAAGGCAGATGGGTGGTTTCCTTTCTTCGCTCCCTAGAATTGCCGTAGATCAATCAGTCTCAAAAGCTCGTGTGTTGAGATTGATTGATCTATGGCAATTCTAGGGAGCGAGGGAAAGGGGCGAGGGATGGGTGGTAACTATCCATCTATTTCGAGATCAGTGTATCGAATTCAAAATGCGCAATGTCGCTCATCTCGAAGCAGATGCACCCATCCCTTTCCCTCGTTCCCTCCCTCGACCCCTAGAATTTTCGCTGAACACACTGATTCCATGACCACATAAATGAAAGCAAAGTTTTGAAATTGATTAGTTTCACTGGTTTTTGTTCAAAAGACATCCAGCTTCTCATTGAGCCAAGATTTCGTTGCATGATGTAGGCCGGGTTCCAATTAGCTTAGCTAACAAAATCATAAATTTTCTCAACAAGTGATATATATGGTGGCAGCAACGCGTCGACTGGAAAATTTGCAATTACCACCTTTGCTTTTAGGGTAACCACACCACGCCACAGCACAAGCAGGCAGTAATGATTTGGGAAGTTAAACTGTACTTACTACTACTTGTCGACACATAAAACAACCCGCGCCAGCTTTCACGATCACGCGTGGAATCTCGAAAGCTTTGGAGACAGAGCTTCCGTCCGTCCGTCCGTCCTTCCTTTCTTTCTTCCAGTTCCAGAAACTTCTGTGAACTCATTGTTGGTATTGGTCGACAATATCTCCTGGCCCTCATCGCGCCACGTAACCCCAAGTGCCCACGCCAGCATCCGACGTGGAGTCTCCCATTCGCTTGAAATTGATTCGACCTATTAACGCTAGACAATTACTTTAGTTGGTAGCAGAGACAGACGGACACACACATTCAAATATTCTTACTCTTCACTTTAGTTTTTGTTCTTGTTTGATTTGATTGATAAAGAGACAAGGCATTGTTGTTGTTCGAACAAGTTTCGTTGTTGAATCCACCATGAGTGGCGATGGAGGAGGAGGTGATGAGGCAGTGAAAATGGAGGAGGAGGAATCCAGAGGAGGAGAGTGTTTGGTGTTGATGTGGGGTTATCTTCCTGGAGCAACTTCGCAGCGCTCATCGCTGCTCTCTCCGACCATAGTGAAGCTTCCGGATTCGACCTGTCCTGGAGATTCGTGGAAAGATGTGTTTGGTGGTGGATGTGGATTTGCTATGGCCACTACTGGTGATTTCTTCTCTTTTCCATTTTAAAATTTCTTTCATTCTCTTCTTTCCGATTTCTGTCAAACAACTGAAATGCTCTTCGTTTAAATTAAACCCTAAAAATTTGAAACCTATAGCTGCAAATCACTTCATTTTATTTATTTCGTGTTTTTGATACTAAGTGACGAGGTTAATTATGTTTTGTAATCTGTTTTCTTTCTCTTTTTTATTGTGTAATTGACGTGTTACAAATTATTCTGAAAAAGAAGAAAATGATTGAATCGAATTCAATCCCTTTCAACTGAAAGTGAAGGCATCTAACTTCTCCTTTGGGGATCAAAATGCTCCTCTTTTTGGTCAATCTGGACTAATCTATCCATAAACTGTTGTTTTTCTGCTATTTTCTTCATCTTCTTATTGTCTTCATGTGATTGATAGTGTTTTTCTGTATTATGTGGTGTTTATTTACCTATAAGCTTATGCATTGTTGTGATGTTGGTCAGAGTCTGGAAAATTGATCACATGGGGTACAACTGATGACATGGGCCAAAGCTATGTGACTGCTGGAAAGCATGGGGTAGTGTGGTGTCTTGTGATTCTCCAATTCATTTGATTTCTACATATTAGTTATGAATTAATCTCTAATTAAAATGTCTCCCTTGTTCATATGTCAAGGAAATTCCTGAGCCTTTCCCTCTACCAAATGAAGTTTCTATTGTGAGGGCTGCTGCAGGTTGGGCGCATTGTGTTTCAGTCACAGGTGCATCTCATTTTCAGTTGCAAGTGTTGGTATTTGTTATTTGGTTTAGAATGATGTGTTGAATTAATCTGATTTGTGATTTGTAGATATTGGGGAGGTATATACATGGGGTTGGAAAGAGTGTGTTCCAACGGGGAAGGTCCTTGGCGAGCAGTCCAAAGACGGGGACTTTGAAAAGGATACACTTGAAAGGCAGAGTTCTTTGTTGACTGAACAAGGTGATTCCAATGAATGTCAATCAATCTGGACACCAAATAGAGGCTCCTCTTTATTTTTTTGTGGACTAATGTAATATAAGGTGACTCTGTTACAGTGAGTCCTAGATCTCAGGTATCAAGATCAACTAGTGCGTCAGTATCGGGTTTTGACAGTAGAGGAGGTGGAGAGGAGAATACAAAGCGAAGAAGAATATCAGCAGCTAAACAAGCAGCTGAGAGCGCAGCCCCTGCAGATGAACCACTTTCAGCATTGCCATGTCTGGTAACACTGAATCCAGGAGTGAGGATAATAAATGTTGCAGCAGGTGGACGTCATGCATTAACATTGTCAGGTAAATCTACCTTCTATCTGATGGGGGTCTAATACCACTCCCAGTTATAGCATGTTCCTAGCTATGCTTCGTCGTTGCTATGTTGTTGTGTTGGTCCATTTATGGCGATAAAAGCTATGGAAGATCATTCACTTCTGGCACAACACTCTGATGCTCTTATGTTATTCGAAGTTTCAGATTTAGGTCAGGTGTGGGGTTGGGGGTACAGTGGTGAAGGGCAGCTTGGTCTTGGTTCTCGGATTCGTATGGTGTCTTCTCCTCATCCTGTACCTTGCATTGAATCATATGCTTACAGCAAGGACCGCTCCACTGCAGTTCTTCCAGGTAGTCTGACATCAGAGGGGCAAGTTTTTAGGACTCCTGGAAGTTATGTGAAGGCCATTGCCTGCGGAGGTCGGCATAGCGCAGTGATTACAGGTAGAGCTTGATGTTTTGAATTTGTAATTTTTTGCATAATGTGCATGCTACCTTCAGCTTAACGAGGGATTCCAATGGATCGTTTTGTGTTGCGTTTGTGTCATGTTGCATGTTAATTGATACAGTACTTGAAACAGGTCATCCAAATGATTATTTTTACATCAAACACACACTAAGATTTTATTCAATAAAGAAGAGGTATAAAGGAATCCATTTGTCGCAGTACTTGAATGCTAACCTGAAATTGCTAATTACTACCCATTAGACACAAAAAATATTAATTGATTTGACATGATTAGTTATTAGATACAAGTAACTGTGTCGATGTCCAACACGGGTCTAAATGTCAGACACGCTGACCTAAAAAAAACCCAACAATAGGGTGGGAACTCAATAAACTTTGTGTTTAGATATAAACATTGACCATAACTCAATCATAAACTGCTGTGAATAAAGGGGGAACTCATACCTTGTTTTTAAGACAGGGCATGCACTTTTTATCCAATACATAGAGGGCATCCTAAAGTTTCTACTCAGAGCCATTTAAGCATACTGACCTCGTCGGTTTTGACTACATTCAGCCCGACCAATGAATATGACATTGAATTAGTGAATTTGGGTTGACAAGAGTATGACGTGCTAACAAACCTATTAACTGTGTCCTTTGGTATTGAATATTCCAACCCTTAGACATTCGCATGGAGACGTCATGCTTGGATCCTTGAATTTTTCACATATCTTTTTGAAGTCTCCAATTTTTAAATACATGTTTTTATCAGGGGCAAGATTGTATTATGTATGCAGCATTTGTTCTCAAATGCAGGGTCTTGTTTACTTAATAACCAAGTGTTGTGTAGCTGATCTTTGTTGTTCTACCCTTCAATCCCTATAGTCAGTTATTTCATCGACAGTGTCAGTCAGTCATACTAATGAGCAAATTATAATTGAAGGGGTTAACTCTAATTTGTTTCTTGGCAGGGGGCCATATCAATTTTCACCATACATATGAGGATATCTTAGAATTTCTCTTTAAGGATCCAGTTTCAGAATCATGTCCTGTAGTCAGTTATATAGTAGATGTTGAGTACTTTGTGTAATTACTTAACTTCATTAGTTTCCAATTTTTTATAAGCTAACTAGCTTTTTTTTTTTTTTTTTCCTATTTCATTCATGAAGATGCTGGAGCTCTGCTTACTTTTGGTTGGGGACTTTATGGGCAGGTGAGCTTTTCCATATACATTTTGCTTAAGCATAATTTGCTGCAGTCATTTGTATCTTCTATTCAGAATGGGAAAAACTTCATGAGGAAATTCTATATTCGCCTTCCAGGTCTCCATGCATGAATAACTACACAAGCTGCAGTGAGATGATGAGTTGAAAAATTTCATCATTTGTAATCACTTAGAGAAATGTATACCTCTAGTAGTTTTCTTGAATAGATGACAAAACAAGTTGCATTAGAAATCTTGAATTTAAAGAGATGGTGACATGGCTTCATCATTGACACCTTTCTGACATTCTCTACCTAAGATGGCAAATGGCACTTGCCCCTATTCAGCAAATAAGTATCACGCCACTGACTGTCACGAGGAAATCTCCTAACGTGCACAACCACAAACATTTCTGTGATCACCAACACCAACTATGAAGACCAAGAAAGAAAACGAAAAAATCACAAACATAAAAAGCTAAATCATTAAACTAAATGAAGCTGTTAAGAAAATAAAGAAGTTTTCCTTATGGAGGGGACGGGGGTTGTGTAAGTCAAAATTTAGACAACATGCATGCAGGCCGATGTTTTAAATGTATATTTATATGGGAGGTGGCTAGATTTCTACAGCGTGATTTTGTAGTATATGACATTAGTTACCATTTGATTACAGTAATTTTTAAATGTATATGATATGTGTGTTTGGAGTGATGTTATATATTTTGGGGTGATGGTGTCCAACCTTATCGTGACTGAAAAGGGAACCCATGCTTGAGTTCAATTATTAGTGTGCTCTCAAGAAGTTATTAATCCTCTCATTGGCTCTCTTGGTCTACGAGCACCTCACTTGCATGAGATGTTCCAATTAATGTCATGCTGTTGTGTTGCTCATTCGAAAAGGGAAAACGATAGTGTCAAAGTGGAGAACTTGAAGTCTAATATGACATTTTTTGACTTTGCTTTGGGCTTGAGGATGAGCATGGTGTGGAGAATGGGCTTTGAGTCAAGAAGCAGCTAACATTTTGCAATGCAAAGTAATATATTCTCTTCCCTTTGAAGCTTTGGGAAAAAGGTTACCGATTTTGAAAATTAAGTTATTTAATATCCAGGGGCCTCACTTTGTCGAAGAGTGCATTGGCAGATATTTATGGACTTGTGTTGGTTTGGTGGATTTTTGGGTCAACCTGCTTGACAACTTTTGCTCTAGTCCTTGTTACATAGGCTTTAGCTATATTAATTTGATGATTCTTGTGTCTAGTTTGTAACTTGAATTGTGTGTTTTGTGAGATGTACTGTCGAGTGAGGTGAAACTGTAGTGTGCTTAAACTAACTATTTATTGTTAGTTTTATTAATTTGGTAATTCATTTCTCATCTTCTCGAACTTCACAGAAGCTTATCATAGTCCGCATTTTTTGTGAACACATTGTCTTGTATCACTTTTTATATTTGCTTTCATTGGTTATCTTTTACAAGGTGAGAAGCACGTGGAATTGGGTAGAAAATTGTTGTAAGATAAGGGACATTTACCTGTTGTCTCTCTTTTTAAGTTTCTCCTAATCCTTCTTTGCTCTCGATAAATTTTGCAATTTGCTCAGATATGTACAAAATTATTTTCTTACAGTGTTCTTTTGTCAGTGCGGACAAGGGAGTACAGATGACGAGCTGAGCCCAATTTGTGTATCTTCCCTGTTGGGTACTCAGATACAAGGAGTTGCTGCTGGACTATGGCATACAGTTTGCATTTCTGCTGAAGGTGACATATATTCATTTGGTGGAAATCAATTCGGACAGCTGGGAACTGGTGCCGATCAAGCTGAGGTAAATTCTGACTTCTGTAGTCCTCTATATTTTCTTTTCCTATGGGAAAGGAACACATAGTTAGAGCAGACTTAATAAGAGCATGGCATGATACTCTGTAGTTCAACAGTTGATGGATGTGACATATTTTTATGATACTACTCAATTCAAAATCTTGCCGAAAGGTCTCATGAGTGGAAATTTGCCTGTTCTAAATACACCCTGGTATGAATAACCTATAGTAAATAAATATATTTTTCCTTGACAGTGCTTGATCATTTACAATCTAAAGAATTAGTGTCTATTTGATTGCAAAGAAAGGGCATTGGTTCCAAGGATTCAGTGTTTTCATTTTCCTTGATAATCTGTTCCTAGGAGGAGGCTAAGGTTTGATTTTGTGGAGAACTGAACAAAATGGGCCTTTTATCACGTGCAACAAGGCAGAAAATTTCTTTTTTTTCCCTAGCTTTTGCTTTCAATCAAATGAACCTTCGATTATAATTTGTCGATAACACAAGATTGTTATTGTCATTGTTGAGGGCATTAGGAAAATCTGCAATAAATGTCTCACCCATCTCTAAGAAAACCACTTTATATATTTTTTGTCATAAGTTCATATTTTCCTACATTGGAAAATGAAATCGTGCCATATAATTATGTGATAATAAGTTTCTTCAAATAAATTCAAATTACTTTCATTTAGTTACCTCATCTAACCGGATAAGTTTTAACTTCAGCAAAATCAATCATGACATTGGGTTGATCACATGTGTGTTAACTGAGAATAAAAAAATGTAAAATCACAATTACTTATCAAGACAGGTTTCAATGGGAAGTTCATCATAAGAGCCTAACTTTTTGCGGTATTCTTGTTATCACTAGTAGATATTACTTGATCTTGCTAGATCAAGGTTCATTGCCATTGGAATAGCCAGTGTACTGATTTGTTACTGACATACTACCAGTAGTTTACTTCTCCATGTTGCATTTTCACATTGGGACCCACTGGGCTCACCTTTAGTTTTTATTATTTTCTTATTTCAGACACTCCCTAAGCTTTTGGAAGTGCCAAGCTTGGAAAATAAGCAGGCAAAAGTTGTCTCATGTGGCGCAAGGCACTCCGCTGTAATGACAGGTATACATCCAAAAATTCAGTTAATATGCTGGCAAAGATGATTATCTTCTTGGTGACCTTGTCATTACATGTATAAGTATTAGTAAGTAGGTTTCTTGAATCTATTTGTTTGAGGTTAAACTTCATGCTTCGGCCACTCCCAATAAAGACATGCAGCAAAGCTTTCCTTCTCTTTTGAGAACTGAGAGTAGGGGAAGTGACCCGTACCCAGAACAGACCCTGCAGTCATCCTGAAAAGAGGTAAAAATGTTACATAGAGATGATGACATGCTTAAAATTCAGTAGTAATGTAAATGTATGAGTTTTGGGAAAGTCTAAGATCACCTTTATATGTGTAGGGATTACTTGAAAGATCTTGGTGAGTGCTTTGCGCATCCGGTTTGGGGATTGAAAAAGCACAAAGAACTTTAGTTTTATAAGTAAAACATAACTTTTTTGCATTTAAAAACCACAATAAAGGTACTCGCCGAGCTAAACTAAGGAATGTGTTGAATTATGAGTAAATAGATTTTTAGTAAAGAGAAATTAATCTTCCCATGTAGAAGATGTGTGAGTAGCTGTAGGAATGTGAAAAATCAAATAATTAGAAAAGCATTTCAATTTGGTTCAGTATACGGTACACTAGTTAAAACTTTACTTGATGGTTTCATTGGAGTTTGTAAAGGGTTTGGGAATACATTAACCTCTAAAAACTAAAACATGCCCTCGGTGATTGTATTATTCTTTTCTTAATGGTGGTGGTGGTGGTGGTGGTGGGGGGGGGGGCGGGGGGAGGATATTGAAAGACCAAACATAATTAGGAGATGATGAATATGCCGCTTGATGTTCCGAGCGTGCTGCGTACTCCTCTTCAACTTGATTAACCACCAGCTCCCTGCAACACCAAAACAAATTAGATGCAGGATCCCAGGGCAATACAGTCATGATGAAGTGTTTATTGTTTTGTTTTTTTTTAATTTTTGATTTAACAACAGGTTTGAACCAATATGAAAAATGAATCAGACTGGTGATTTCTCGACCACCTCGTCACCATTGCCTTCTCCACAAGAGTTGCCATAAAAAGAAACCTTTGTCAATGTCGTTCAGTAAAAAATGAAGTCTAATGCAAATACTGAAGATAACCCATTAGTAGTATACACAGATATGACATACCTCCCAACATGCAGATACGAATGCATTATGTTACATTACTCGACTCCATTTATTTGTTTTCTGCTTCTTTTAGTAGTAAGCACAACAGTCACTAGAGCCTTTGGCGTTAGGGTTTTTAATAACTTGACTCTGAAAAACCATAGGCCTTTTCATTTTATTGAAATGACACTATCACTGCCCAACTAAGACCGGTTTCAGTTACTTTGTTGGTAGGATCAATTGACCTCCTCCTCTACAGAATATGAAATTGCTTTTGGTTTTTGTGTTGCCAGATCTGGCTCTTGTTTGAATATTACGAAATCAAAATGAGACTAATTATACTTGGTCACAAAGTACTAATCAGTAAACACAACAGTCTGTAGTGTTCGTGCCATTTTGTTATCCCTTCAACAACGCATCTGTAAAAACTAAAAGCCTATAAGAATTTGAAATTTAGAGGGTCTGATTTGATTGTGCAAGTAGATTCTAATGACTTGCCTGCTTTGTTTCTTTGACTATGAACCTGAAGATGATGGTGGTATTTTCTGTTGGGGTTGGAATAAGTACGGCCAGGTATTTATGTAGACATTTAGCATATTTTCCAAAGCTTACATTCTTCGCAAATTCTGACTAATTAATTTTTTTGGCTGCATGGCACAGCTTGGCTTAGGTGATGTCATTGATCGCAATATTCCTTTCCAAGTTCCTATTGATGGTTACCGTCCTAAGAATGTTGCCTGCGGATGGTGGCATACGCTTGCATTGGTTGAATCATCCACTTGAGTGTCTCAAAAATGATTGCTTCAACAGTTTTGTAAGAATAGCTTCTCATTCTTCAATAGATGCAAGTGTATACACATCCATATTTCTGTATATGCTAGCTTATTGTGTACACTACACTTATTAGATGCATTCTTTAGTGGTCAAGATAGATCATGTCTAGTTCACGATTCTAGTGCTTTTGGGCAGAAAAGCAATTTGCTTCCCATATGTGCAACGTGAATAGTGCTTTGTATATAATTTACTTAATTCAATAAGCTGGTTCTTTCTTATTTACTGCTTAGTGGTTCCCGTATGTTTTGATAAATTTGTCTCTTTTATCTGCACATTCCCAGATTACTTGGCTGGTTTCAGTGCATCTTGAAGAACTACCATGTGACCATCCGTGCCTAGGATCAACAATTTGCTAGAATTGTTGCTTGCCATGTGACCATCCACTGGGTTGTTGAGAATGCGAAGAGACTGTTACTAGGCACTAGCTGCTGCGTCAATTGCCACAAATTGTTCTTCTTTTGAAGCCTAGGTTTAAGAGTCAAAGGTGTCAGTTAAGTTGTAGCTAGAACATTCTTGGTCTGACAATTCTTCAAAGATGTATGACACTGAACAGCAACAGAGCAGATGCACGTGTTTCAGCACATGTGACACTGCCGGCCAGTACAATTTTTACAGCTTGAACGTTCATGTTATCTGAACGTCAGTGGTGTTTTTATACAATCGAGCAATCAAGAACATAAAATACATGGTGCAAGTTGCTTAGTGCAGTTTTTTATGTGTATCAGTAACAGAATCCACAGCATGATGTGCATTTTTTAAGAGGCTAGAGCTTCCTACTCCAAAATAAAGGGTCGCTCCTCTTTCAAATCTGTTATTAATGATTGGGTTGTAGCAAATATCAAAATGTTTTACTATTCAGGCAGCTGGTGACGATGCCAAAGAACTTCATGTTTTTGGGAAATTTTCATGCTTGCCTTTTAGAACTGAATTATTGTATTGTATTACAGTCTGTTAACAGTTGAGGTTAAGTGTGAGGGATAAGGATATATTAGTGTTTTCCAATGTCATTGTCAGCACTCAGAAGTGCTGAGCTTAATACTTTTATTTTAGCTTTTCTATCTCTGATCAACTAGTTCAAGTTTGTGGAATGAACATCACAGCTATCTTTATTGTATATAGGCAGATGACTGCTGTTCATGACCAATATGTTGAGATTTCCAGCTGGAGAGACTTCGAGATGATAAAATCAAGTTGATTCTTTGATCTGACTCGAAGTCCTTGGGGTTTATTTTAAGTTGAAGGATTGGAGTCTTTGGCTTGAAGAGGAAATTGACCATAGATAGGTTTAGGAGGTTTAAGTGAGGCTTTGCTTTGCTTTTGGGGGAGTAGTTGTCACTCAAGTTAAAGGGAACTTCTAAGGATGCTTTTGGCTTAGCTTGAAGAAGCCTTGAACTATAAGATGTTTTTCCTGGATATAACTTAGATGCACTCGAGATAAATTGAGATGTGTAAACCGCAAGAGTCTCGCAAAAACACAGTGGGAGTTCACTAATTAACAAGAAGGAAGATAATAACAGGAATGGAAAGGTATGAGGAATTTGATGTCAATCATCAAATTTGTTGATAAGCTCATAGAATTCAAAACATGTAATTGAGAAGTTTGCACTAAAATCAAAACCTTGATGGAGCAACTGTCAATAATGTATGCAACTTAGTCTATGGTGGTTTCTCCTGTGTGAGGATGCCATCCTTCTTGAAGAAGGAGAAAAACTCTGACGTTTAGAAATCGACTCTCTGACAGCATCTCTTTCACCTAACCCTACACAGGAGCATCCCACGCCATTGCTATTGCTTTCTGAATTTCACTATCTGAAAACACTAAAAATAATTTCAACAAGCTTTCAAGCTGCCACCATCATTTGAGCTTAAAACAACAATGCCAAAATAATGACCAATTTGGATTAATGAATTGGGTGTTGAGAGGTGGGATGAAAACGGTGTTATGTCCTATTGTTCCGATAAAAAAAAAAAATTTCTAGCCGGCATGGTTCGCTTTCCTGGATGGCTAGAATTACTCTTTTGTCCTTCATCTTTAAAGTGTTTGTGGTTGTGTTTTAAAGAGGATGGACAAAATGTGTAAATAAGTTGACCAGACAAGCAAACCAGGCCGGCTAGACTTGCTCATCCAACTTGGATATTTATTCACCCCAAAACGGTTTTACCCTAAAAAGGCTTATGATGGTGAAAACAAAATTTAACAGTTTTCCCACTATGGCATAATTGTTGATTTGTCATTTCTTGCAGTTCAAGTGACATATACAATGGACGAGTACCTTGATGAATCCACCAAATAATTTTGTGTTTACTGATATAAACTTTATTTTGAAATGATATTTCATCTAATGTCATTTGAATTATAAAGGAAGCCATGTAAACCATTAAAATGTGTCTCATATTTTTGTTGTGCTTCATCATCATCATCATCAAAGCCCATTCTCGAGATTTTCGGGGTCGGCTACATGAATTTTGGTTCTCCAAGCAATGCGATCTTCCCACATTTCCTCACCTAATCCAAGCTCATATTTTTGTTGTGCTTATAGAGAAAAATACCAAACCAATCAATATTTTAAAAACTCCTCGATATAAAAATAAAAGAATGTTTTGATTTTGTTAAAGTGATGATTTCTGGTAATTCAAATTAGGTTACCTGAAAATAATTACAATTGCCCAACTCCCGATATAGCATTAAAGGTCAAACGTGTAAATGGATCGACTCAGTAAGTTTCCATTGAAATAGGATCTACACACGGAAAAAACAATTGTTGCCAATGGTAGCCTGATTGAATGATTAAGGTTGTGGTGATTTAACCCCCACGTCTTGGATTGTATACCCACCTGCGCATAGCTTTCATGCATCTTTCAACCAGCCTTTGTTGATTGCATTGAAGTCTTCTCTCCTATTATCTCTATAGTGGCTTTACTTGGGGAGCTGGATTCCTACCCCACACTCCACCTCATCCTCTCCCATTATATAGAGACCAATCTCTCCACCAACAATGAATAAAAAAAAAAGACTTGTATCAATGGAGGGTTTGATACCATTTGTATATAGAGCAATTGTGCAATATAGATCAGCTGGTGGCCAAGCTGCCATGGCTGCTGCTGCTGCAGGTTCATGGTTCAACGAGTCGCCTTCCATCTCCTACATGAGGCTTCCTGGTGATTCGGGTCGGTTTCAATCATCAGAGGTTCAACTCTTTAGACCAGACCGTTCACCTGCTCAGTTACTTGTGTCTACAACAGCCCATCAATCCCCTCTTGGTCACACTACTTCTCAAAGGTTTGTCTCCTAATCTCAAGTAGCAAGGCGGGGGTTTTCATGTAAATTAAATCGTAAATGGTTTGGTTATCTCGTGAAGTGCTGCCGGGGTGATCAAATTTTATGGAAGGATCAGTAAGTGTTAGATATGCATGGTGTGAATGAGAAAATGTAATTAGAGTCCTTACGGACAGTTGATGGGAGATTAAATAAGAGTAAGGGCTAACAAGGTAGCTTTAGTACTCTTATGTTTATTTGGATGAGTGATGTTGTTTGTTGTATTTCCAGCTTCTAAGTAGTATGGCCAAGCAAAGAAAAAAGGCCTCCTGTTAAGTTGTACAAGATCAGTTTCAGAACAAAACAACGTTCTGTTTTATATTTAATTAGTGAGTTTGTTTTAAGGAAATCCTTGGAGAGGTAGAGGAGCATTACAAAATCTCCACCAACTACCAAACGTCAACTGCAAGTGAAGTTAAAAATACAAGAAACAAAAAACAAACAAAACCATATATATATATATATATATATATTTTGTATAATTAAGGATGTGGGTGGATCAAGCAGTCCTAACTCCTAAGTGAGGTTTCTCATCAAGTATAATAAGGTATTTTGGTCGACTTATCGTCCAATATCAACCAAACCCGAATAAATGATTTTCTATAAATTTGAATTTTAAGAACCTCTATAGGAACCGAACCAGCTCTCACTGTTCACCACGACCAAATAATGGATATGGCCAGAGCCCAAACTAAACTTGGCTTGGCCTTGGTTACACTTACACAACGCCATAAGCCCAGCCTACCGATCGCCTCTGACCAGACGGTAGGACGACTCCACTGTGAACAATGGGGGTTGGCTTCTGGTGGCAGTGGTGTCCTCGGGGCGACCATTTGTTATGGTGTTCCATTAGACATGGCCATGGGTGCCTTGTCCCTTGGGCACCCGGGTTTTAGGGCTGAACAAAAAACCCATCAAACCGATCAAAACTAAATTCGGTTCGGATCGGTTTCGGTTTTAAAAAAATCTAAACCGAAGTGGTCGGTTCGGTTTTTGTTTTTTATGTGATTTTAGCCAACCAAACCGAACCGACCGAATATATATAATAAATAATATATATTTTATATATAAATAATATAATATGTTTAAAATAGTCGGTCGGTTTGGTTTTATTTCGGTTACGATTTGCATAAATTAGAATCAATTTGGTTTCGGATCGGTTTTGTTTTGGTTTGAAAATTTTAAGACCGACCTAAATCGGTTCGATTCACGGTCATCGGTTGGATTTTTCAACCCTATATGGGTCCCTTCCCTTCCCTTCCCTTCCCTTGATGAACATTTACAGATACAACTTGGGCAGATCAACCCCACCTAAGCCCAATTGAAACCTATGGGCTAGCATAATCTGAGATTGGTCGGGAGCCCAAATAACTTGAGCTTCATTTTCGGGTTGCCAATTTTGAATCCAATACCAACAGTTTAGCCTTTGGGTTGGGCTCAACTTGGTTAACCCTAAATGTACGTGGGTTTATCATTTATGCAAAACCTTATTTAAGCTATAATACACAATAGAGAAAGTAACATTAATGACGATAGGGTGTGTTTGGTTGCATGAAATTTTATATCATGAAAATTTATGAGGGGACGACTTAAATTTAAGCTAATTTAAGTTTCACTCACAAATCCACTATTAAATTTGTGACAAATGATGAAATCGTAAGTCCGATAAATATGAGAATTACCTAAGATTTCATGCAACCTGAGAGTCATTGATGAAACGTTGACTGCACCCTATGATCATGTTATGTTGTGAAGAAGAAGTCTTAGATCCCAAGCCAAAGCACCGACACTGCCAAAAAAAACTTCCATGTAATGACCTCACTGTATCTGTATCTGTATATACAATCAATATATCAAATACAATTCACTGTCGAGCACGTACCCATCGTTTTCGAATTCTAAAATCGGCTTTTATTTTAGTAGGTGAAGCAACGTTAGTGTTGTTCACAAGTTAGCTCTAATGGTTTTTCTTTCTATAATCTATTGAATGATTTGGACTTTCCATTATTTAATATAGTACTAATTTTAATTCAAAATGATTAATTTTATTTGCAACATGTGTGATTCATGATGGAATTATACTTTAGTGCATGTGAAGGTAGGTTTTAAGTGGGACTGGAGATCGATATTGATATTGTAGAACGTTGTAGTTAGCTATATATGCGGTAAGTAAATTATTGGTTTCCTGCGGTAATTAATAACTTGATCATTTTGAGATAACAGCCCTGATAGAAACAAATTTTGCGATCCATCGACCACACTAGTGCATGTGAAGGTAAGTTTAATTGGAAACGAGTGAAAATATATAGTTTGGAAACAACAGCATATAGAAAGGCATGTTTCTTTGGACATAAAAAATGTATACGTTTGGAGAAATTTTAATTGAGTGATACGTTTTCTAATTACAACCAAATAAATATTGTTGATTTTTCTTTCTTGTAACGTGCGGGTTTGGTGGTACAGAGAAGAGAGGGATAGGGGGGGCCTCACAAAGCCAAAGCCAAAGCCTTACCCCACGCGGAGGTGAAGTGAAGGGAGCTAGTTGTTTTCTTGAAATGAAGAAAGTAGCTTATCCAAAATTTGGATTCAATCTTTAGAATCACCTCAACAAAATATTTTATTTTTTGAGATCTCAAAATTTAAAGTACCGAAATCATTGAAAAGTGCGTTTTTTTTTTTTTTACCAGTTATTTTAAAATGTTTTGTATTTTTTTGTAAAATTTGAAATTTTCGTATATGAAGCAAATTACATTTTTCAGCCGATATTTCATATTTTTTAGATTTCAATTTTTTTCATGTAAAAACTATGTGTGCACTTAAGCTTCGTTTAATAAATATATATAAGTTAATTTACTTATTTTTTTTTGCATATTCATATATGATTTTTTGAAATATTTTGTAAAATGGGAAGACTCAAGGACGAAATCCCAATCCTCGACCTTCCTCAACAACTATAAATAAACGCACAATTAATCCATTTTGTACCACCAAACCAAATACCACAATACATACATAAAAAGTTCAATCTCTCTCTCTCTCTCTCTCTCTCCAAACGTTACATACAGCTGGAGAAGTAAAAAGGGAGGGAAACAGAAACCCAGAGAGAAACCAAATAAATCATCACCTCAATCGCGTTTCTCACACAAAGCGAATCAGGTCACTTTCTCTGAATAGGTATTCAATTTCCTCTCTTTCGTTTTGATTGCTATTATGTATGTATGATTCAATTGTTGGTTTCATTCATTTATATCTATCAGATCTCTGGGGTTTTCTTGCATTTCTTCCATCCAACTTTATCTTGTTTATTCATTTACACATAATGAGGATGCTACCAATCTAGTTAAGTTTTTTTTTTATAATCTCTCTCTATCATTGTTTCTTCAATCCACTTTTCTTATCTAATTGGGTTTTTTTTTTTTTATTGTCCTTGTTGAACAAGATCTAATTTGTTTTCTCATAAATCAGACTCAATTATTTGTTATGTGATGATGAAGAATGTCCAATATGTAGCTCTTGCATGTTTAATTGCCAAGTTTCAATTAGAGATGCTGATACCTTTACTTTCTTTACCAATTAAGAATTGTTACTGGTGGGTATTTTCTTGGCTTACTCACAAATTTATACTTGTTTGATTTTTAGGGGTCTTGTAATGTCCCCTTTTGAATCATTAGCATTTCAATCATGACTAAATGTTGTCTAGAACCAATTAAAATAGCTTATTTTTTCCAAAAGAAAGTAAAACCATCAATTAGGAGAAACAAAAGACATAATCTTCAATCATTAATATATCCTTCAATCTGTTTTTCTTGCTATGTTATACCCTTTTTTAGATTCACAAAAGAAAATAATAAACGCTTTTATCTACTTACCAGGATTTGACATTTTGGGGATCTTCTTCAATTGAATCGTATTCAAAGATATTATTCTGCTTATGGTTTCCTAGTACTTCAATTTGTGCTATATTGTGAAAGTCCATCTACTTGTGGAAATTTATGCCCATCATTTTTATTCCCTAAACAAGCTATCATAGCTACTTTCCATGGGCTTATTGTTTAGACACTAGAAAAGTTTCTCATAAAGGAAATCTTAGGTACTTAGTTCCTTAAAGTATAGTTAACATGTTTACTTGTCAAGTTCAAACATTCAAAATGGTTGTTACAAAATTCGGTGGGCTTGTTCTATCTCCATTTAAAAATCCACTCTGGGGGTTAGCTGGATTTCTAACCTTATTCCCGCTGGAAGATACATGCATTTCTCTGAACATGTTGGCGTAATGACCCTCCCCTTTTGACACCTGTTTGAGTCGTTTGGCACCTTTCGATCATCTTAAGTGTCGATTCTGTCGAGAACTTGTGTTCTCGTCTACCCATTGCACCTGGTGATTTCGTGTCAACTTTGGTTGAATACACGCAGCTCTATAGGTTCTACACCTTTACCCTTCCTGATGACACGACTGCGTTTATCTAAGTGATATGATCAACAGATGTCAATGGTAGCATTGTGAAAGAAAGCGTGTAGCTTCATTCAACTGGATAACTAGAGAAGAGATGGGGATTCATTAGCTATTGTGGTTCTGAGATTGCGATTTCTTTTAGCTTTTCACATACCTTTTCTGAGAATCTGATTTTCATTCAGCAGGAAGGCAGGGTTTCCAAGATGAAGGCTCTTATCCTTGTTGGAGGGTTCGGAACACGGTTGAGGCCATTGACACTAAGTGTGCCAAAGCCACTGGTTGATTTTGCAAACAAACCTATGATTCTGCATCAGGTGTGTTTCCAGCAACGTGTCTTACTTGATTTACATTGAATTATTTTATTTGATTTTTTAATGACAATTACTTGATTAAATTAGTTTTATCGTTCCTGAATATTTTCTTTATATGTTAATCATTGATTTTCTTCTCTATATGCTTGAAATATGTCAGATTGAAGCTCTCAAAGCTATTGGAGTAACGGAAGTTGTTTTAGCCATCAATTACCAACCAGAGGTAACCAGAGTGACTTCAACATTCCATGCACCTTCTTTTCTGATAAAGAAAGCTGTTTGATAAGTCAGCAGGATATTGTTGTTGCTAAATCTGGGTCCATTTGCATGCAATGCCTTGTTTTTCAGGTTATGTTGAACTTCTTGAAGGATTTTGAAGCAAAGCTTGGGATCAAGATTACCTGCTCACAAGAGACTGAGCCACTCGGGACTGCAGGTCCCCTGGCTTTAGCAAGGGACAAGCTGATTGATGAATCTGATGACCCATTCTTTGTCCTCAACAGTGATGTTATTAGTGAATACCCTTTCAAGAAAATGATTGAATTCCACAAATCTCATGGAGGAGAAGCTTCCATAATGGTTACCAAGGTAAATTTCTTTACTATCATAATCAGATAGTCTGATCGATCTTTCTAGGAGATACACATCTGTCTTCTACAGCTAATGAAAGAAATTTGAGAAAATTGTATTTCAATTATTCGACAGGTGGATGAACCCTCAAAGTACGGTGTGGTGGTAACGGAAGAAGGAACAGGAAAGGTCGAGAGATTTGTAGAAAAACCAAAAATTTTTGTGGGTAACAAGATTAATGCTGGTATTTACTTGTTGAACCCATCTGTTCTTGATCGGATTCAGCTGCGACCTACTTCCATTGAGAAAGAGGTCTTCCCCAGTATTGCAGCAGAGCAAAAGCTATTTGCAATGGTCCTACCAGGGTTCTGGATGGATATTGGACAACCTAGGGACTATATCACAGGTCTTAGATTATATCTGGACTCACTCCGTAAGAATTCTCCATCAAGACTGGCTTCTGGATCCCACGTCGTTGGAAATGTTTTGGTTGATGAGAGCGCTGTAATTGGAGATGGCTGTCTGATAGGTCCTGATGTGGCTATTGGTCCAGGATGTGTTGTTGAATCAGGGGTGAGGCTTTCACGGTGTACTGTAATGCGTGGAGTTCGCATCAAGAAGCATGCATGCATATCAAGCAGTATTATTGGGTGGCATAGCACTGTTGGGCAGTGGGCTCGTGTTGAGAATATGACCATTCTCGGAGAGGATGTCCATGTATGTGATGAAATTTACAGCAATGGAGGTGTTGTCTTACCCCACAAGGAGATCAAGTCAAACATTTTGAAGCCAGAGATTGTGATGTGAGGTTAAACCTGAGAACTTGGCTTATGTTGTTAAGTTTCTTAAGGGTATCAAGGTAGTAGATGACCAGAAAGTGTGTTTTCTCTTCCTTTTCTTATCCAAATGCAGCATATAGCTGTAAACTTTTGTTAGGTTAAAAAATTGAAATAAGAAACAATGTTTCATGTTCCCTTTTAGGTTATGTTGTGTGAGATGTAATGTTCAGTGTACAGTAGTTATGTTAAGTTATCGACAGGTTGTTTCAATGGCACACTGTTACTAAAATAAATGATTACCCTGCTCTCTGTTGATACTTTGAACCCTGATGATTGAACGTCGTCTAGACGTTCAACTTTCCATTCATAATGTTGTTGATCTTGAACATGCTGATCTTTATTTCTTTCTATGGCATTAATTTTCATCTTCTTTCCTTTCTTGTTTAGCATTCTCAAATCTGATCCTGTGATCTGATATGCAAACCTTCCTGTGTAAAATTTCACAAAAGGCATTTTGTGGAAAAGCAGAGGATATGATCCAATTAAATATAACCAATTTTAGAAATTTAGTGACGATATGATCCAATGACCGACTTTTAGTGGTTTAAACTAAGTCAAAATGACCATGTTGCTAGTATCATTTAAATTGCAAAATCCTTTAAGGACCTCATATTGTACCAAGGAAGACGCGGACCTTGCATTTTATTTGAGCTTTGTAAGGTGCAAATTCCTGTTAGTAATAGCCGACTGTAAATTTCCTTCATATCCGTCTCTGTCATACAACCAGCCCCTTCTAAGAAAGAATGAATGTGGAGAGACGCCCAAAAATCCTGGCCATCAGATTACTGTCAAGATTTGGATAGACAGGGTGGGATTAGTTATGATGGTAGGGCTAATATTAACTGTTTTGATAAGGAGCTGACGGAGACTCAAGTGCCTACTTGGTGTGTCTCTGTTCTCTGCCTCAATGTTCCAAGGTTGCAAATTGAATTAACATGCCATTTGAGGTTGTTATGTTGACACAACACATGTCTAGATGCCAACTTCGTACATACCTTCGAGTGAGCCACATACTCATTTCACTTTCACATACATTGTCTCATCAAATGTTCACCGCCTCTCTGTTTTTAATACAAGTGAAGATCTAGGCAATCTGATGATGTGTTCATGCAACAAGTCACCCAACTCCATCTTCCAACACAAACACACACCACACAAGCCCATATGCCTTTCGATGCTGCAGACCAAATATTTGCTAGTTACCACCAGATAGGTCAAATCCAGCACAGGCAGAAGCAGAAGAAGAATACAAAAATAAGAAATAAATATTAACTGTTCATGTATCCTAAAACTTTGTGGTGTTTATCCCACTAAGAGAGATGGTAACTGTCAGGTGAAATCTGAGTGTAACCTGAAATGCTCATCTAGTGCTCTTGTCATTTGATCAATTTTGTGATCTCAAGATCTTCAGGTTAATTTATTTTGGTGTCTGACCCTTTTAGTTAAATCATTAATATACCAATAACACAATTCAGTGAGAATCTCATTTCTATTGAAAAGAAGCCATTTCGTCATCACTGGTGGATAATTTTATGTTACAAAAATTGAGAAAACTTACGTGACATTAATCAAGTGCGCACAAGTACGTGTTAGAGAATGAAGAAACCATTCAAAAGTATGCTCGATAGTGAGCACGAGGAAAAGAAGCCATTCAAACAGATGCTAAGATCCAAAACATGACATGTGAAGACATGGCTATAAGGAACCAGGAGACAAACGCCAGCCCTACTGAGATTTGAAACAAGCCGCATGGATGGTGTGGTAGTAACCTGCAGAAACCCAAATCTCTTGTATACAAAACGGTCACCCCTGCAGAGGCGCATGCTGCTGCAAGTGATAAAGTCGCAGTTACCTGCAGTTTCAAAGTCATTAATTTTCTTCAACCGGTCCCGAGTATTCATTTGAAAAATAATAACACGATAAAACAAAACCACCACAATCATCAACAATAATTAACCACTTTGTTAAGTCTCAACTATTGTCTTTGAAATGCATTCTATCACTAGCAGCAGGCAAATATATATCATCATCAAAAGGAGGATTTTACAGTTTCAGAAATTAACTATAGCTGGATATTAAAAGTTTGTCCATTTCTTACAGGACTCAACTCCCATATCATTTTAGCAAGCCTTTGGAATTTCTTGACTAAAAAAGTTAATGATTAATAATTGGCGCAAAACTTCACATGCCTTTTGCACCCCACCATCCACCTGATCCAGGTATACTTTCCGCACCTTTCTAACCTTCAATGTTTCTGTCTACATTCTCTAAATACCCAGTATATTCACATCCTATCACTCCTGCCATTGGCAACTCACTCCACCTTGTTGAAATGTGCTCCACCATAAGATGATCATTCCACTTAAACATATCAATTACGAAAAATCGTATTCTTTTCAATAAGAAAAAGCATTTTCAACAACTGATCAGCATTTAAATCTTCAGTACTGCATCATATGAGGTTTTATGTGAAACCCTAAAATTTTGAAGTAAATTATAATTTCCAGCTACAGAGCTAATCCAATGGACGCATAACTTTAGAACTAGCAAAACAACACTTGCAATTGATGGTGCAAGAGAAAAGCCTATATTTCAAGCCTTGCTTATGAGGGGAGAAAATCATCATCATCAATACCCATTCTCGATACTCTCGGGGTCGGTTACACGTATTTTGGTTCTCCAAGCAATGCCATCTTCCCACATATCCTCGCCTAATCCAAGCTCAAGGATGTCTTCCTTCACCGCCTTCATCCAAGTTTGAAATGGTCGTCCCTCCATCTACACCCTCTACTAACTTGCCAATCTAGATATTTTCTAATTGGCGTCATGTTTGGTCTCCTCCGCACGTAACCAAACCACATTAAATGCCTTTCTCTAATCTTGTCCTCTATGGACGCTTCACCTAAGTATCTCCTAATTCTCTCCTACTAATTTTATCTTTACGGGATTTACCATACATCCAATAACATACGCATTTATGCTTCAGCCATCTCATGCGTGTGTTGTCCCGTAATAGGCCAACATTTTGAACCATAGAGTTATGAGGGGAGAATATAAAAAGTAAAATTTTATCATCCTAAGATTGGAACAGACCTTTAAGCTATGAGAAATTGTTATGGACTGGCAGCATGGAATACAACACATTTAATAGTTAAGAAACATAAACCACATGACATCTCGTTCAACTTATTAAAGGATATCTAATGCAAGTACTTTCCAAATGTGCTCTGAATAATTAAAGACTGGGATTATACTTAATTTTTTCCTTTTACTTTCTCAAGAATACCTAAGAAATTAAGACTATTATGTAACCTTAAAAATCTGTGCATAAATCTACTCATATTTTCACCTTTTTTGGTCTTTCCACTCATCCAACTCAACATCCTCATCTTTATTCCTTATTTTAACAAGTAGTACACTGTATCTTTTTGACTGCAACAGGTTGTTTTAGCGATAAATAGTTTGCAAGTCTCAGAACAGTGACTAAGACTTTACAGGTATGCAAATGATAAAAATAATAGCGCTGAAAGAGAGGGATTAGTTACCCAGTCACCAACAACAAATAGGCTCACTAGGATAGGATTTTGAAGGTCCCTCTTTATCCTCAATGCATAGACATCAAGACACATGAGTCCCAAGCTCCACAGTACTTGAAGCCCCATAGAAGCAATCAAATAGCTGAATCCAAAAGAAAACTGATACAGTCAGGGTTTTGTTTTTAGGTCAACATTGCATTTTTATGTGCATATACTTGCTAGAGCTACAAATAGATCAAATTGCAGATTATCACACTGACATTCTTGACAACAGGATAAAATAAGTATGCATCAAATTAACTTGGGTACATTGTCATGAAAACTAAACAGCAGCAGAGAACCAAGACCCCAAAATCCAATCACTTGCAAGCAAGGATTGTGATTTCGTTTTTCGAGATAATTTCCGTGAGTTGATTTTAAGAAACGTTTCGTGAAACATTTCGTTGTGTACAGAAAAGATATAAAAATTTCGGATTTAATTTTGAAGTTTATCAATATAATTTAAGCATTTTAAACTCTTACATACTACGTAAAAAGAATCCCACAAGACTCATAATATCATACAAACTACATATTGCATAAATATTTAATAGGTTAAAATGTACGAAAACTAATATTGGCCGAATGAAAGAAATAAATATTTTGAATTTCGAAAGAAATTTCAATAACTCGAAGAAAAAAAAGAAATACTTTGTGAAATTTCGATATTTTTTGAGAAATCACATTTCCTTGCTTGCAAGTACTTTTTTCATCAATGTTTGCAGTCATACGCAGCACTACCATACCAAAAAGTTCCTTACTACTTAGATGATAGTTCTAACAATAACTCATGTGCATTCATCAATTAAATGCATCAGTACTCAATCCAAGATGTTTCCATGAGGCCATTCCAAACATCAAATAGCAATTTTGATAATTGTATGTATCCACCAAATTGAGGTGAGTACAGTGTGCTCTAAGGAAGGAAAAACCATAATTAAGCACATATGTTTCAACCTTTTTGAAGGTGGTCCTCAACAACATATAAACACAAAGTTTCTGAATAAACTCCGCGGTTGCAACAAAAGCTTCTACACATGAATTCGATAATGGTCCCAAACCTCGTGTCACAATGTAAGGATTACACTAACATACATCTCACCGCAATGCATCAAAGAGCTAATAAATGAATAATGCCAAAATGAAATCCTCAAAGAAATGTATCTAAATAAATGAAAATTACGTGGTAAGTAATCATTTACTGAGTATAATTAAAATTTAAGAAAATGGTTGGTGGGCACAATAATAAACCATTACAACAAGATCACTCTAATAATCCAAGTAACAATCATAAAATATATTGAAAGCGAAAAAACAAAATTTGAAACAAGAGTTGGGGAGATTGATTTATATTATACCAGAAAGCAGTGAATTCAGAGAATCCGGGTGCGGAGGTCATGGTTCCAATGGAAGCAGCAGCAGTTAAACATTGCCCTATCCTTAGTAGTAATCCACTCACTGTCCCTGGACACCCTACAATGATTTTCATCTTATGCCTTCAAAAGTAAAAAAAAAATCACCAACCAATCAGCAAACCCTAGATCAATCTCTTCTTCAAAACCTCGACACCATGATCTAAATAAGCTTCAGATGAGTGCATTGTATTGTGGAAACACAAACAAACGAACAAAGGGGATCGAATCAAGTTCACATTTTTTTGGGGATTTTCAGGTTCACTTCGAAATGGGGTTTGAGGGATTCTAGGGTTTATGTGAAAAATATGAAAGAAAGCTTTCTCGTGAGGAGTGAGAGAGAGAGTGGTGTAGGGGGACTTAAAAAGCTTTTTTTTTATGCCCTTTCCGACCAGAAAGAGAGAGAGAGATTGGTGAGTTGTTGATGTAAAATTGTGTGCTTTTTCTTTTGACTAATTGTTGTTATTGATTTTGTATTTTGTTCTTTGATGAGATGATGTGAGAAGAGAATCCAATCAAGACTGGAATGGAAAATTTTGCTTTGGGAGATGAGATGCGATGAGATGGAATGAACGAACGAATGTGGCAGAGTCAGTCAGATTGAGCTACAACTGTTGGTTGTTGTTCACTTGATTGATATTTTTTATGGGCTTGAAACAGTATCAGAATCCGGCCCATTCAAAGTTTCAGAGCAATAATTTTTTTATTAATGAAAAATGCATTTTGGAGGGCAGGGGAGGGGAGACTAGTATGTTGAAAAGAGCTTTGCTAGCTGTCGAGGATTTGAGCGAGGAAACCAGCGAGGGAAATGAGGTGGAGGGGGTGGAAACCGTCCACTCCCCTCGAGATGTGTGCCTTGACTTTTCGCGCACACATCCCGAGGGGGGTGGACGGTTTCCACCCCCTCCACCTCATTTCCCTCGCTGGTTTCCTCGCTCAAATCCTCGACATTTAGAATTTCTGTGTTGAAAAAGAGCTTTGCTACAGAGCGAGGGAAAGGGGGCGAGGGCCACCCATCCGCCTCGAGATGAGCGCATCAAATTTGAGATGTACGATAACGCTCATCTCGAGGCAGGTGGGTGGCTTTCACCCATCCCTCGCTCCCTCCCTCGTTCCCTCCCTCGACCCCTAGAATTTTCCGTTGAAAAAAGCATCTAGCTTAGGAGGTGGTGATGCTTGAGTCAGGCCAAATCCCATTGAAACACACTTTGGCACGTGGCTCCTGTACTTTGCCAAATAAGATCATCACCTAGTTTTAGTCTCGAGTCCTGTGAAAAAGGGTAACGAGATGAGTTATATTTGTGCGAGGTTGTATTCACGTAATATGACAGCATTTTAAAATCGTAACGATAGTAAAGCAAATAATATTATATTATGTGAATTTAGTTATTACAGATGTGGTCAAGCAAAATATCCATTTCGTAGTGCATCGGTTTGTTCCTAATAATAATCAATAGAGGATATCAATGAAAGATATTGGACTACAATTTGATCAATGAGTATAGATTTAAAAATGTAGCAAATGAGGAAAATATATATAAAGAAGAAGCAGTGAACAATGCTTATGAGGTGGCAAGTGTCCTTGGAGCAATGGATCATTCCTACGACCTTCTAATTGTGGGGAAATGCCAAGATAATTACTTACAGTTCTTTCTTGAGCTTACTTAATGGAACAAATATCCAAAACTTGGATTCTTTGGAGATAAGTGAGTTTCATCATACTTAAAAGGGAACCTTCCAATATTGGTGGTGAAACATATAGCGAATGTCATTAGCGTCAGGGTAATTGTTTTATGGGAAGGAAATAATGTGATTGTGGGCACTAGTTTAACTGTGATTGATTTTGTCAAACACAATCCTTGTCAATTTTGTCACCTATTTTTTTTTATTCTTACAAACAGAGAGCAGCTATTGATGTGATTGTTATGGAAGCGTGCCTGCCAGAGTCACTTGCTCAATAGTAGGGAAGGTTTTAGATAACACTAAGGCGGAGGCCAATGGTAAGCTGGTTTGATGGTTAAGGCTGTGGTAGTTTGAATCCCATGTCTTGGGTTCTATACCCACCGACAGTATGCTTGCCTTTCAAAAAAAAAAAAAAAAACACTATGGCGGAGGGATATCGGATATGCGGTAGAGGCAACGATGCTTCTTATTCAGGCACAACAATGGCAATCTGATTTCCTTTTTGGTGATTTGACAAATAAAATAGAGGTTCTTTATGATGATGATTCCATAACTTCTTTTTTATGAACTAGGTCTGGCGCCCAATTACTAGCCATTTTAGACGTTTGCTCATTTGCTCACCTCGTGGCATTGTAAGTACATTTGTAGGGATCTCAATATTCAGGCCCATAACTTGGCCTAGGCGACTAGGCGATTAGTATGTATTGTACTTAACTATTTATATATATTTTTGCCTATGGCTTTATAAAAAAAAATGTGATTGATTCTGTTATAATAGATGGTGTAGTTTTTTTTTTTCTTGATATAAGAGTGCGACTTCTATGTCCCTTTAAATTTTCTGGTCAAATTTTTTGTTTATGGAGGGATATGCAAATCATTAATGTAGTAGTGTAGGTAGAAGATGATGGTGCATCTTATTTCAAGTAGTCATGTATTATTGAAAATTCCTTTTAATGTTTTTCTTCATCAATGATCACATTAATTAATCTGAACTAAATGTAAATTAAAAGTAGAATTGGCAAAATGAATTTGTGATTTGAATAGGCTAGACTAGGATGAGATTAACAAAAGGCTTGCATATTTACATATTAAAGATAAACCTCCATCCTTTACAAAACAGATTAACACTCTGTCAAATCCTAATGAGTCAGATGACTCAAATCATTCTCAAGATTTTGATCCCTTGTCCGAACTGGATAAGTTACAAGCTAATCCCATTCGTGCCTCTAGATATCAATCACGTTCGTACAATCAAAATCCTTTTTCCTACCACTAGGAATTTCTATCATAGACCAACATTACCTGATATGCAGTATGAAGAGAAACTTTTACAAACCTTTGGTTCATTTTCTACAGGTAACATTTATACTTGGAATATAGATGGTTTAATTGAAGAAAATATTATTGAATTAACACAAGAAATGATTATGATGGTCGCTGCCCATCGCAGTGAGCACAAATCTGATCAAAGTATTGTGTCAGTTATCATAGCAAGATTTTTTGGTCAATTGAAAGGATGGTGGGATAATTATCTCACTTCTATTGAGCAGCAATATATCTTAACAGCTGTTAAGACATATGCTGTTGGACAACCTGTAAAATCTGAGACGGGTGAAAACATACCAGACACTATGTCTACTTTAATTTTTGTCATTCTCAAACATTTTATAGGAGATCCTTCAAATTTTCAAAACAAGTATAGAGATCTTCTTATGGTTCACAAGTGTCCTACACTTAGTGATTTTAGATTGTACAAAGATGTTTTCATGAAAAAAGTCATGCTTCAAAATGAGGCTAGTAATCCTTTTTCGAAACGCAAGTTTCTTGCTGGACTACCTCCCATTTTTGCTGAAACAGTCCGCACCAAACTTCAAGCTCGGTATAATGGTGAAATACCATATGACCAGTTTACGTTCGGTGACATGATTGCTTTCGTCAACGAAGTTGTTTTACATCTTTGTAATGACCTTATACTCAAAGCCCAATTGAAAAAGCAAAATATTTCCGGCCCAAGAGAGCTTGAATCATTTTGCCAACAATACGGGTTTGAAGAATTTAAGGCCCCTTCTCACAAACAGACATCTCGTCAAAAGTATAGGTCTCATCCGACCCACGCTTTTAAATCCAAAAGGGCTTATGGCCCAAAACAGCCCAAAACATTTAATAATTACTATTCAAAGCTCAAAAGACATGGTATTCACAAACCCAAGCCTTTTAGGTCTTTTAGTAGACCCAAAGGCCCGATTGTCCAAAAGCCAATTTGCTTTAAATGTGGCAAACTGGGGCATTACGCAAAAAATTGTCATACAACCCAAAAGATCCAGGAACTCCAAGCTCCTGAAGATATTAAAAACCTGTTCATCAAAGTGATGGTCAATTCTGAATTAGAAAATGATTCATTTGATGATCTTCAAGTCTATCAATTAAGATATGACTCTGATTCTGATCCAGAACACTGTATTAATGCATGCCATTGCAATGCATTAACCAGTATTAATATGCTCTCAAAATCAAAAGAAACTAGTATTCTTTTGGATTTTGTTGATCGTATTGATGACCTTCAAATGAAAATAGAGTACCTTAATCATATTAAGACTACTCTCACTAAAAAACCTATCCCTGAAATTGTAAACCCTTTTTACAATCATAAGGAGATAGTTGATAGTTTAAAACCCCTACCCAGTTTGTATCATTATCTAATTTACAAGCTGAGGTTAACTCTATGAAAAAGGAGATTCGTCAACTTAAACAAAGTCAATCTTGGCTTGAACAGAAAGTTATGAATGCTTCTTTTCACAAATCTCTCTTCATTTCTGATTCACCTTTTGCTTCGAATCAGACCTTTGAGGTTATTGAACCCACTCATCCTTCTTTTCTCAATGAGATCACAAAAGTTAAGTTCCACAAATGGTATATCAATATCACTTTGGTTTTAGATCAAAGCCATAAGATCAATACCATTGCTCTAGTTGATTCTAGAGGCGACCTTAACTGTGTTGCTGAAGGATTAGTTCCGGTTCAATATTTCAAAAAAACAAAACAAAAATTATTTACCACCAATAATAAACTTTTAGACGTTACATATAAATTAACAAATGTTCATATTTGCCAAGACTCTATCTGTATTAAACATAATTTTATGTTAGTTAAAGATATGGCGCAATAAATCATCTTGGGTACATCATTTGTAGCCACCATTTATCCGTTTATTGTTACAAATATTGATATTCATACCAAGATCCTTGGCGGAGAACTTATTTGAAACATAAGAATTTCTTCATCAATTTTATTTCTCAAAAAACCCAACATTTGAATCCTCTAAAAACTGAGATTTCTTTTCAAAGGATTGATGAACAATTAAAAGACTCCACTGTTCAGTCTAGAATTGTCCACTTTATAAAGAACAAATAGTTGCAGAACTTTGTTCTGATCTCCCCAATGCCTTTTGGCACCACAAGCATCATATGGTTAGACTATCGTATGATCCGTCTTTTAAGGAATCTAAGATTCCCACCAAATCCCGTCCTATTCAAATGAATTTCGAGACGATGAAATTCTGTAAGATAGAAATCAATGAATTAATTTCTAAGAAATTAATCACTACCTTCCAAGTCCCCGTGGAGTTGTTCAGCGTTTTACGTTCGCAAAGCTGCTGAACTTGAAAGAGGCACTCCTGCTAAATTAGTTATCAATTACAAACCTCTCAATAGAGTCTTACAATGGATTAGGCATCCTATACCTAACAAGAGAGACCTTATTAAGAGATTACACTATGCACGTGTTTTTTCTAAATTTGATCTTAAATCTGGATTCTGACATATCCAGATTCATCCTAATGACCGTTACAAAACAGCCTTTAATGTTCCATTTGGCCATTATGAATGGACTGTTATGTCATTTGGCCTTAATAACGCACCTAGTGAGTTTCAGAATATCATGAATGATATTCTCATTCCCTACTCCCAATTTTCCATTGTGTATATCGATGATATACTTATCTTCTCTGAATCCATAGAAGCTCATTGGAAACACCTGTATCAATTTTACAAAATTATCAAAGAAAATGGTTTGGTTTTATCCCCAACCAAAATTGATTTATTTCAAACAAATGTCCGTTTTCTTGGTCATAGGATTCATCATCGGATGATCACCCCCATCTCTAGAGCTATAGAGTTTGCTGATAAATTCCCTGATGAAATTAGAGATAAAAATCAATTACAAAGATTTTTGGGCTCACTCAATTATGTTGCAGACTTTTACAAAAACCTCCAAGTTTTACTTAAGCTTTTGTTTGCAAGACTTAAGTCTAACCCAAGCCCATGGACTGAGACCCATACTCAAATAGTCCATCAAGTCAAAGCTCAAGTCAAGAGTCTTTCTTGTCTAGGGATCTCAAACCCAGAAGCATTCAAAATTGTAGAAACATCTGCGTCTAACCAAGGGTACGGTGGTATTCTCAAATAACGTCCTCTTGATTCTACAATCATCCAATTAGTCCGATACCATTCTGGTATTTGGAATGAAACTCGACTCAATTACTCAACAGTCAAAAAAGAAATTTTATCGATTGTTTTATGCATCATGAAATTTCTAGATGATTTGGTAAATCAAAAGTTTTTACTACGTGTTTATTATAAATCTGCCAAAGAGATTTTTAACAAAAGATGTTTTAAATCTTGTTTCCAAATAGATTTTCGCATGTTGGCAAGGACTATTGTCAGCCTTTGATTTTGATATTGAGTATATAAAAGGAGAAAATAATTCTCTTGTAGATTTTATGACAAGAGAATTCTTAAAAAGACGAGTTCTCAAAGCTCTTATTACTCTCGCCCTCCTTTTTTTTCTAAACCACAAACCAAAAGCCAATATGCTATGAAGCCTTCTGCTTCACAGCCAAAAACCCCTATTTCTTATGCTCTTTCTCTTACAAATCATTACCAGCCTCTATCAACTGCAGAAAAATCAAGCTCTGCAATGACAAGCTTAAAAAACCACAGACTTCTGCACCCAATCCCTATCTTACAAAACCAAATCTGGAATAGATCACCTTGATCGAACCAGTCTTTTATTCTCTTACAAAATAACCCCAGCTCATAGCCAAAAAATGGTTCTCTCCAAAAGCTCATTTTGAATAAGCAGACATCATCAAAACCTAAGAATTCTATGAGTTCATACTGGTTGATTCTGACTCAGTAATCATTACTCATAACAAAGATCCTTATCATCCTGAGCAGGTGACTAATTCAAAATGCCAAATCATGGAGGTAATGTCTGAAGTTGATTGGAAACAGCACATCCCCGTTTCCATAAGAAATTTTCAGTTAACTACCTTCCTCCCTCTTACAATTATCTGGATTATAAGCAAGTTTGGCCCAGAGCTTTCTATCTATCCTCTCATAATTGTGGTCATTCATGGTTTTTTCTATTCTGCAAAAAGTTCAATCAAAAATCGGTTCCTCAATGGTTTCAACACACATGGTGGACATCTTACCTTCTTCAGTCAATGATGGATGACAAGTTTTCAAATCAAAGTTCCAGGCTCTAATTCATACTTCCGAATAGGTATTGTCACTATGGTTATTTATCAAATTCAATCTCTCATGGATCTGTTGTTGGGATTATATTTTTTCAGCAATCTTTGTTCTATACAATCGGCTTAAGCTCCTCTCTGGTTCTGCCGCCGCTTCAAAGTCAAATGGTGGTCTCAATTCGACCGCTCCAAAGTTACAAAAGAAGCAGTCACTTGCTTCTTCTCAGGCAAAGTTCAAACACCTGCTTCACAGGTTAATCCAATCCAAGTTTCGTCTCAAGCAAAGCTTCTTAGACAACATATATATCAAGAAGCAACTTAGCGAAAAACCTACAAAAGTTGAATTATTGGAGACTCGGTCTAAAATCTGTTCAGAAGATTCAGATGAAGACGATGATCCAATAATACCAAACAATGAGGACGGCTGTTTTGGCATCTTCACGCCATTATCATGAGTCTTACCCTACTAAATTGAAATGACATATATGACTCAGCATGTGTTTAGAAGCCATCATTACAATCTTACAAAGGCATCTGCCACCTCCACTATAAGACGAAGTTTCTTTCGGCCAGCCGACAACATCTTCTTATCCAAAGCAACTGTGTGCATCCACAATGTTTGCTCTTACAAAATCAAAAGTTCAACAATACCTCCACCAACTACAAGAATCCAAAGCGAATAATTTGCAACCACTCCAAGTATAGAAGCAACATGACAAAGCTTCTCTATTCAGCTTTCATGATTACAAAGGACAATCATCCACCATCCTTTCCATCTCATCTTCAAGAAGTCTTATCCCTTCTCTTTCAATAATTGTATCTTTTCTTCTTCTATTTAAGCTGGCGTGTATGACTGCATAAGAAAAGACTTATCTTCCCATGTAATCGTTTTCTCTCATCTCTATAATCATTCCTCTCTTGTAAGTACTATTTTCAATAAATAAATGTTTGCTTATATTATCTTATAAGTTTTATTACAACTATTATTTTCGGATAACTGATCTTGAAGAACATCTCGTGATATTGGTGGTAACCTAGTATTGACACCGTTCTCTTGAACAGTTTGATGAAAATTAAATGTTTTCAGAATTAACTGTTTGTTTGTTTATTTTTTGTTATTTCATTTTAAATGTTTATCTTCTACTTGCTCGTTCTCTTCTATCTCTGTAAATCTTTGGTGTTTCTTTTCTTTTGCTATTATCTTGGGTAAAAGTGGTATCAGAGCCATGTTGTCTTCTTTTTCGAGGGGAAATAAAGTTTGTGAGATCCGAGGTATTGTTGGTCAGCTGTTGATAGCGTTGGTAAGCCTTAGGGTATGTTGGTCAGCCGTTGGATGCCCTCTGTAAGTCGCTTGGGAAAGCGTAGTGTGTCGGGCTAGGTGGTCTCATATCGGTGTTCCAGCCGTAGGTGGTCCGAGTACAGTGTTCCAAACCCTCAAACCTTCTAAAAATTTTACAACATGTCTTTGCTTTCAAAATTTACCCGAGCTTTTAGCTCTAGGCAAATAAATCCAGATTTACAAAATAGAATGGAATGTAGAATTCCAGAAGTTGAACAAAATTTACAAAAATGGTCCATCCCTGAAGTCCCTTACAAATAGATTTATGAAATTTCAAAATCAATAATTTCTTAAAAATCTTGAAAATGATCTGAGTCATCTGAGTCATCAGGATTTGGCAGAGTGTTAATCTGTTTTGTAAAGGATGGATGCTTATGCTTAATCTGTAAAGATGCAAGCTTTTTGTTAATCTCATCCATGAGATGGTGTGGTGTGGATAAGACATCTTGTTCCACTGAGAAAGGAGTGAAGAATGTCACTGGCTTGGGAGTAGAGGTTGAAGGAGGCATTTCTGATTCTTCGATCAGTTTATTTCCAATTTCATGTAACAAAACATTTGTATAATTGTTTTGCTCAATGATTTTGGAAATGCCTTTTGCCTCAGTGTGAGACATAGGGTCTTTCAGGGGAGAGACAACTAAAGAACATCCTTGAGTTTGGATTTTAATTTTTTTTAAAGGTGGCAAAACTGATTCAACAACAGAGTTGTTGGTCTATAGATGTCAAGGTTTAGAAGCAGTTCTGACAACATTGATTTTTGGAAGATACATAGAAAAATATCATTCTAAAAATGACATGTTTTCCTTAATATCCTCGCAAAATTGATAAAATATTTTCCCCAAATTATCTCTTTGATCAGGAGAAGTTTGAGCATAAAATATTTTACGTTTATCAGAATTGTAATCTTTTGTAAATTCAATTTTAATCCATTCTTTATCAAGAATGAATTCCTTAGAAATAACATTCAATTGAGAATAATCTTCCATTTCCGAACGAGTGGGAGATCTCTCATTTTAAGTGTCAAGATTGTACACAGGTTGTGGTATCTTGGGATGTTGGGGATTGGATCTTAGATGAGCAAGATCCAGATGAGGTAGAACGTCAGGTGTAGGCGTTCTAGGGATATGTGAAGGAGCAGTTCTGAATGATGATTTAGATCTACGTCCATATTGAAAATCTTGGGGCTGTAATCTAGTACGTCGAGATTCATAGAATTGTAATTCAACAATTCCATCTTCTGAAGTGATGATCTGATTGAGACGACTAGGAGAATGTCTTCTAGGTTGGGAATGAACTTGCCAGGTTATTGGTAAAGTGACTTGGTTCCAGTTGATTGTCTTTGAAACAATAACACTAGTCTTATCTTTATTAGCTTGAAACAAGATTGTGTATCATTTCTCAGAGCAAAGCCTTTGGTCTCAGTTGAGTTTTCATGACTTTGTAAAAAATTAGAATTGATTAGACTCGCTTTGATTCCCGGTGAAAAACTAGAATTGATGAAAAACTTATTAAAACTAATTAAAAGGACTAATGATGAGACACCTAATAAAAGGTTAACCTAAAACCTTTTGTACCCGACCCGACCCGACCCGAGGATATCAGTCATAAAACTAAAACCCTAAATCCTATAAGGAAGGCTAAAACTAAACCCTGCTCTGCTACTGAGATCTAATTTTTTGATTCCTTTGCCTCCTCCTCTCTCTCTCTCTCTCTCTCTCTCTCTCTGCAAAAATCAAAATGGGCTTCTTCTCTACCATACTTGTTCGGAGAGCTTCTTCGTCTCTGAAAGCAGCTATTGCGAAAAGTGGAGGGGGCTTTGGAGTCACAAAGAGAAGCCATTTATCTGCTATCGCCGCCATCGTAAACAACAACACTCGAATTCAAGGGTTCGCCTTTACCTCTTCTTCCCATTATCACTTCTCCACCTCTTCTATTGCTACTAAGAAACCCACTACTGATCACACACTCGTCCGAGTCATCGAATCGGAGATCAAATGTGCTCAGGAAACCGATGATCTCGACCGGGTTAGTTACTCCCATTCCTTCTTTTTTTCTATCCTCTCTCTACCAATTAAGTTATGGTTTTTATGCTTCAATTCTTACTTCTCTTAGGTGTTCAGTGTTTAAAGAAAGACAGAAAGAAAAAAGGATGAAATTTTTATTCTGTCTTGCTATGCTATGTTTGTTTTGTACTAAAGTTATGTGCAAAGGTAATAGAGACCTTGACCTTTTGATTGGAGATCAAACCACCTAAATCCTTTGATTGGGGATTAGCCACCAAATAAATTAAATAAAACTTGTATTGCTTACCTAAACTCTATTACATCATATGTATTTATAACTGAAAGCAAAATAATACTTCCTAATTGAATTCAAACCTAATTCTAAAAATAATACTTCCTAATTGAATTCAACCTAATTCTAATCAAACAATAATTCCTAATTCAAAAATAGAACTAAGACATTCTAATCTCAAGTAACTACTAAATAGGATTGGTATCCTAACATCCCACGCCGCCTGAAACAAGGCTTGTCCTCAAGCCTGAAAATCTGGAAAACGGATACGAAACTGCTCGTAGTCTTCCCAAGTAGCTTCCTCCACAGGACGGTCGGTCCACTTGATAAGCCAGCGTGTAACGGGCTTATTATTGCGTTCAAATAATCCTCGATCAAGCAGTTTCTCCGGGACCCATGATGGTTCATTGGCAAGAATAGGTAAAGTAGGGTCTGGAGTAATACCATTACCTAACTTCTGCTTTAAAAGAGAAACATGGAAAACGGGGTGGATACGAGACGCAGCCGGAAGATCAAGTTTGTAAGCCACAGACCCGATCTTTTCAAGGATGCGAAAAGGCCCATGAAACTTAGGAGAAAGCTTAGAGTAAGTCTGAGAGGCAGCCGTGGATTGACGATATGGTTGCAGGCGTAAGAAAACCCAATCATTAACTTCAAAACGGCGCTCAGTGCGCTTACCATCAGCATATATTTTCATACGTGCCTGAGCCTGATGAAGGTTATCCTTGAGAACTTGCAGAGTGCGATCACGGTCCCGTAAAGCAAGGTCAACAGCATGAACCGCGGTGCTACCAGGTATATAGGTTGAGATCGTCGGAGGGGCCCGACTATAAACAGCCTCGAAGGGAGTCATTTTGATGGCACTATGATATGTAGTATTGTACCACCATTCAGCCCAAGGTAACCATTTTGTCCAACGACTAGGATGATGACTAGCAAAACAGCGAAGATAACACTCTAAGGTACGATTGGTAACTTCAGTTTGACCATCAGTTTGGGGATGATAGGCGGAACTACGACATAATTGAGTATCTTGTATCTCAAAAAAGGCCTCCCAAAAATTACTTAAGAAAACCGGATCACGATCGCTCACAATAGAACGAGGCATACCATGGAGGCGAGTGATGTCCCGCACAAAGACTTCGGCAACTGAAGACGCGGTGTAAGGATGAGCCAAAGAACCGAAGTGCGCATACTTGGAAAGACGATCAACAACTACCAAAATCGTCGATTTGCGATTAGAAATTGGCAATCCATCAATAAAATCCATAGAAATATCTAACCAAATATCATCGGGTATTGGTAAGGGATTAAGTAACCCAGGAGGAGAAAGAGCTTCACTCTTATTCCGTTGGCAGATATCACAATGAGAAATAAACAACTTGACAGCAGCTTTCATACCAGGCCAGTAAAAATTATGGTGAAGACGTTTATATGTGCGGAGAAAACCGGAATGGCCGCCAGATGGCGAGGAATGGAACTCATGTAAAAGCTTGGAACACCAAGACGATGATGGAACTACCACAAGGCGACCTTTATAGCGAAGAATACCATGCTCATAAGAATAATGTAGTCGAGGACATGATTGTTGACAACTATCAATAATAGTACGCATGGAAGGATCGAGATGACACTCCTGGCTAATTTCATCAACACTGAAAAATGCCGGGGAAGATAGAGCCAACAAGGAACCGCCGGAAGGCAAACGAGAAAGTGCATCTGCAGCTTGATTGACGGAACCAGAGCGATAAATGATTTCATAGTCATAGCCAAGTAATTTAGAGAGCCACTTTTGTTGTTCAAGAGATGAGAGTCGTTGGTCCAGAAAATATTTGAGACTACGATGATCCGTATAGATTTTGAAGTGCCGACCCAGGAGATAAGGCCGCCATTTCTGTACGGCAGCAACAATAGCCAACATTTCCTTATCATAAATGGACAAGTTCAAATTGCGTCCAGAAAGACCTTTACTGAAATACGCAAGGGGACGACCACTTTGCATAAGTATCGCACCAATGCCACCATGAGAGGCATCACATTCAAGATAAAATGCAGCATTGAAATCAGGGAGAGCCAGTACGGGGGTAGAAGTCAAGGCGGTTTTAAGAGCAGAAAAGGACTTGGAGGCAGCATCACTCCAGATAAAAGAATCCTTCTTTAATAACTGGGTCAATGGAGCACTAATCTTACCATAATCGCGAACAAATTTACGGTAGTACCCGGTGAGGCCAAGAAACCCACGAAGATCCGTCAAAGAAGAAGGACACGGCCAGTTGACAACACTTGCAATTTTATCATCGTCAACTGCAACACCAAGACCAGAAATAATATGTCCAAGATACCCAATAGAAGATTGAGCAAAAGAACACTTGGACGCCTTCGCAAAAAGCTTATGAGTGCGCAATAGCCCAAAAACAATAGAAAGATGGTGTAGGTGATCAGAGAGTGAGGCACTATACACCAATATATCATCAAAGAACACGAGGACAAAGCTACGCAAGTGAGGACGAAAAATGTCATTCATCAAACTCTGAAAAGTGGCTGGGGCATTGCTTAACCCGAACGGCATAACCAAAAACTCATAGTGACCATCGTGTGTGCGAAAAGCCGTCTTGGAAATATCCGGTTCATGAACCCGAATTTGGTGATAACCCGAGCGTAAATCGAGCTTAGAAAACACCGATGCGCCGTGCAATTCGTCCAATAATTCATCCACAATCGGAATCGGAAAGCGGTCCTTAATAGTGATTTTGTTAAGGGCTCGATAGTCAACACACATGCGCCAAGAACCATCCTTCTTTCGAACCAAAAGAACAGGTGAAGAATAAGGGCTGGTGCTGGGACGAATAAGGCCTGCAGCCTTCAATTCAGACACAACCTTATCAATTTCGGCTTTTTGAAAGTGAGGATATCGATATGGCCGAACATTTACTGGAGAAGCATCTGATAAAACCGGAATATGGTGATCATGTGCTCGGGCAGGGGGAAGGGTGGTAGGAGTGCCAAAAATATCTGAAAATTGAGCAATAAGCGGCTGAATGACAGCTGGAATAGAAGCGCCCAGGTCGACTTCTTGAGTTAACTGTAAAAGAATGCCGTGACGTTCCTGTCGTAAAGAACGATGGACCGGGGTACTATCCATGAACATGACCATAGGAGAATTGTCGCCGATTAATGTATAAGTACGATCAGCCACCGAGAAGGACATAATCAGTTTGGAAAAATCCCAAGTAATAACACCCAAAGAGCGAAGCCAGTCAGCACCGAGAACCACATCACAGCCAGTGATACCTAGAAGGAAGAAGTGTCCGTGGAACTCATAATCTTGTAATTTAAGGGAAACATCCCGACAAGAACCTGGACTATGCAAATGGCCACCATCCGCAATCATGACGCGTAAAACACCATCTTTGTGGATTGGAAACCCACATTGTTTGGCAAAAGACGGGTGCAAAAAATTATGAGTTGAACCAGAGTCAACTAAGACAGTGACAGTCCTGTGTTTTAATTGTCCAGTGAGACGCATGGTTTCAGGCCGCGGAGACCCGAGAAGGGCATGCAGAGAAATCTCGAGAGGAGGAGCGGAGATGGTATGGTCCAGAATAGGAGGCGCAACATCAGAACCGTCGTCTTCGTCCTCATGACCCTCGAGGAGCAAAACGTGGGGCTGAGGACAACGATGGCCGCGCTTATATACTTCATCACAGTTAAAGCAAAGACCCTTGGCACGGCGTTCCTGTTGTTCAGCCCATGACAAACGTTTAACACCTGGTGGAAAACTAGGAACTGGCTTTGAAGAATTTGCAGCAGGCACAGGGTTAGCAAAATGTCGGACAGGCCCTTTTGATCGAGTAGCATTAATGGCATCTTCTTGACATAAAGCCAGCTCAAAAGCATGTGTAATACTGGTAGGGTGTAACATCCGAACGCCTGCTTGAATATCAACACGCAAACCTGATAAAAAAATGCTAATCTGATGTGGTTCAGACAACCCGGGCACCAAATTAGATAGCTTTTCGAACTCGGTAATAAATGAGCGAACCGTGCCTCGTTGTACTAACTTGGAAAGAGAACTACACGGGTCGATATGTTCGCGAGAACCAAAGCGAGAGCAAAGAGCTTTCGAAAACTGTGGCCACGTTAGTGTGCCAAGTGATTGTCGAATCCATCGATACCAAGAGTTGGCATCACCTTGAAGGTGAAGAGCGGCAACGGGTAGCATCTGCTCGCTGGAAAGGCCATTGAGTTCCTGGTACTGCTCGGCCTGAAATAACCAACCATACGGATCAGTTCCGTCGAAACGGGGTAAATCAATACGAAGGCCCTTGCCCGAAATAGGAATAATTGGCCGTAGTGGATCCGGTGGAACGTATGGTGCTGGCCGACCCGATTGGAGATTCCGTAATGCCTCTAGAATAGTAGCATTGGTGGTCTCAAGTGAGTGGAAGTGGGAAGAAAGCCCAGCAACTTGAGCAGTAAGATCATTGACCTGCTCTTGCAATTCAGCAACCGTCATGATGATGGAAATTTAAAGAAATCAGGAAGCGATGAGAACGATGGATGAACAACCAGATGAAGCGCTGAGACAGAAATCGGGGAAGCGCTGAGACAGAAAGCGGTGAAGGGCTGGATCTGGAACTGTGGAAGCGCTGAGACAATAAGTTGAGGAGTATGATGAAGCGCTGAGACAAGAAGTTGAATCGCGATGAACCGGGAAGAAGAAGCTGGATCTGGAACCGATGAACCTGGAATCAGTTCAAGCCCGATGAACCTGGAACCGGATGCACTGGTCTGAAGTGGCGAAGAACGATGCTCTGAATCGATGAAGAACTGCGGAAGCTCTGAATCGACAGTGGCTGCGCGGAAACTGGATGCTCTGGATCGATGACACTGGATCTGCTGAATCGGGGATGAACGGTGAATCGATGAACCTGGAATCGGTGATGAAAACTGGATTTGCTGGAAGTGCTGAATCGATGATGATGCGGTTGAAGCGCTGGATCGAAGATGCGGATGCGAGGGCGGATCTGTTGGTGACGGCGGTTGCTGCGAAGTCCCTGGTAATAATTTTTTTTTTTTTTTTTTTTTTTTTTTTTTTTTTTTTTTTTTTTGGCTCAGAATCGAGGATGCTCTGATACCAGATAATAGAGACCTTGACCTTTTGATTGGAGATCAAACCACCTAAATCCTTTGATTGGGGATTAGCCACCAAATAAATTAAATAAAACTTGTATTGCTTACCTAAACTCTATTACATCATATGTATTTATAACTGAAAGCAAAATAATACTTCCTAATTGAATTCAAACCTAATTCTAAAAATAATACTTCCTAATTGAATTCAACCTAATTCTAATCAAACAATAATTCCTAATTCAAAAATAGAACTAAGACATTCTAATCTCAAGTAACTACTAAATAGGATTGGTATCCTAACAAAAGGCAATCCATCAAACTCCTCTTATTGTATTGGCGGCGGTAATAGGTTCTAGTGATACTTCATATACCATATATACATATGAAAGGTGTCTTACAGAGAGTATCACCAATGGGCAAGTTTCAAGCTGTGAGCTTTAGATTCCACGTTGCCTAAGAACATATCTGGACAAGTTTTGAGCTTTGAGTTGCTTGAGGCTGTCAGTTCACATGGCCTAACGCCTAAGAATAACTACATATATATCCAACACTGCTCTCACTCTTCATCTCATTGGAGTATTGTTTTTCTTTTAATCTTATTGCTGGCTGTTAACCCATGCACGACTCTTTCTCTCTCAGTCCATTGGAAACAACAATAACAAACAACAATATTGAGTTTGTCCATTGGAAAGCCCATTTGATTTGAAGCTTTCCCATACTTGCCCTAGTCTTGTGACCAAAACAGAGTATGCTTGGTCATTACTTGGCTAGAGCTACACACGCTAAAAAGATGTATGTGATCAGGAGTGTCGAGCATTATGTAATCAAAACAACTCTTCTCAACTCAGAGTGGACCACTAAATAGAGTACAATGAGCTTGAGTTTCAGAGTATGGTTGGAGACACTCTTAGAGATTGGATGTATATTCTTCATCACTAATTATGCCTCTTGTTTTCTTCTTTTGGGCAAAATATGCATATGACATATGTATTTCAATCCACACTTTTTAACTCATTAATTTCTTGATGTAATGAAGGCATTTTGCACTTTTTGGGAATTGTATAGAAGTCGGACTGCTGTGCTCGCTTTTGATGATTGTGGTAGTTATGTTTGTTATACCATGATTCTCACCCTTACCACCACTTAAATTTGCAAAGTTTCTTTTATTGCATATATTAAAACATATGAGAACATTTAGCATTTCAGATTTTAAAGGTCCTATTTTTCTTTTCAATAGGTAGAAGCAACTCCTGATGCGTTCCCTTTTGAGATTCAAGATAACCCTGGCGAACAGACCATACTACTAAAGAGAGAATACGAGGGCGAAGTCATTAAAGTTGAAGTTCACATGCCCGATCTTGTTACTGGTGAAGATGATGAGGATGCTGATGAGGATAATAATGGCAGCCAGTCCAGCATCCCTCTCGTCATAAATATTACAAAAGGAGATGAACTAGAATTGGAATTCGGTGTCACAGCTTACCCAGATGAGGTTGCAATTGAAAGTTTCTCAGTTAAGAAGTCAGATACTTCTGAAGACCAGATACCCTATGAAGGACCTGACTTTTCGTAAGCTATAACAACTTCTAACAAAAGAATTGTTTATTTTTTCAGTTGTTTGTTCTCCAAATTCTTCTTTGCTCATGGGGACTTCATTTATTCTTTTTTATAGGAGTTTGGATGAAAATCTTCAGAAGGCTTTCCATAAGTATTTGGAGATCCGAGGGATTAAACCAAGCACGACTAACTTCTTGCATGAGTACATGATTAACAAAGACAGCAGGGAGTATTTGCTTTGGTTGAAGAACTTGAAGAAGTTCGTTGAGAAATAGTCATCTCTAATCAAGCAATTTTGTTGGTGCTTCTATGCTTTACATTTTGTCTTTTCTTTCAAGATTATCGGACTATGTAGGATTTGGTTAGTTATCAGACTATGTAAGACATTGGTAGTTATACTAAGTTATTTTCAAAGAGTTCAATGCACATTTCTTAAAGGTTATAGTGAAAACCTGTGTGTTGTTGGTTCATGGTGAAATGTGAATGTTGTTTCTTCCATACCTGTTTTTGCTTACTAGTTCAAGTTGATCAATAATCAGGTCAACAGTGGTCACAGTCTCTGGGAGTATCATAGTTCTGGCAATTGTTCTGTTTCTAGCTGCTCTGAAAAAATGATACAACATCAAATGGTTATAGTTATTGCATGAAGTCAATTTGAGTGATTGGGGAGGGTCAATCTTGGGAAATTGCATCGGGAACATCATATACAGAGAAACATAGACTGTACGCCATCGATTTCATGAACTGTAACACCTATTTTAGTGCACTCTTTCTAAAGGTTTAAGAATCACCTATAAATCATCATAACAATCAATACCTACATATGCTTGATAGCGATTCATAGTTGAGACTGAACCTATAGCCTATAACACATACTTGTTACAAATTCTAATAGAAGAACGAGGTTGAAGAGTGTTCACTAATTAGAATACCAGCATGTTTGATGTTAAATTGAATGTGAGGAGTCTAAGTATAGCCTGTAAGTGGGGCATTTTAAGAAGGTTTTTTTGAGCCAAGGTGGTGCTTGGTGTGGGAGACTGGGAGTGGAGAATTTTAATGATAATAATTGGGGATCCAAAATATTTGGTACAGGAGTAAGATCATGGCACCAAGTCATTCATTGATTACAGGATTCTCTCCCGGATTGTTGGGAGTGAAAATCTCATGGACTTGACCACCCAATTGAAAAAGAAATTGTCAATCCATTCTGTTGCTAAAAACTGATGGTCTTTCACTCTTTGATTCCTCTGTGTGAAGAAGTGTAAACTCTCCTCTGAAGTAGAGAGCAAAGCAGTGTGTTCAGCTCGTCAGTGTTAAGAAAAGGTAATGTTTGTTTTCTTTCTTGTTTCTCTCTGTCAGATCAATGTGCCATTTTTTCATGTTGATCAACTGAAAATGCTGGATGTGGTTATATGGAGTTTATGGCTATATGTTCTTGATCGTTTGTGATTCTGTTCAGAAGATGGCTGATGGAGACAAAAAATCAGAGTTCGGACCTTTGTATTTCGAACTCAATACCGGAGCAAAGATGCCATCTGTTGGATTAGGGACATGGAAAGCAGAACCAGGTGTTGTTGGTGAAGCTATCAAGGCTGCTGTTAGGGTTGGTTTTCTTCTTTTTTACTTCAGCACATTATTCTTGATTGACTTAATTTCTTGTGATGTATTTTGATCATTGATGGGTTTTGATTTCCAATGTTTCCATAGGCTGGTTATAGGCACATCGACTGTGCTAAAGTTTATGCTAATGAGAAAGAGGTAAGATAGATTTTGCGTCCTCAGTTTCTTACATGTTAATATTAGTGTCTACCAAATCAGTTACTTCTGTTATTGTTGATGTCTGCCAAATCACTTCACTGCCCGAATATATGACCATGCACATAGGATAGGCTATTTTTATCCCCATGATCAGTCTTCATTGTACAATCGATTAGAATGCTTTCTCTTCAAGAAGAATTGAAACCAAAAAGAGGTTTGATATCCCATGTCCATGTTGCAATACCAAATAGTGTATCTAAAAGTGTCTTATTCACATTTCTTATGCAACTTTGTTTACGGTTCAGGTTGGTAGTGCTTTAAAGGAACTATTCTCAACAGGTGTTGTGAAGCGTAGCGACCTTTGGATAACATCCAAGCTATGGTAGTTATCTTAATCTTATTCCATTTGAATCTCTATTGTCATTGGTTATCAAACTCATAAATGTTGTGTCTGCAGGTGTAGCGACCATGCACCTGAGGATGTCTCCAAGGCACTGAGCAAGACTTTGGAGGACCTACAACTTGACTACGTTGATCTCTATCTGGTATGTCCACCCTAATACCATTTCTATTACATATACATAAATTCATATTTGTGTTTGAAACTTTGCATAGTTTTGGCACTAATTCTTGTACAGTTGCAGCACTGGTACTATTGATAGTAATGGCAGGCATATTTACTTACTGTTGAAGATAATTTTCGACAGATACATTGGCCATTTAGAACAAAGCCCGGGTCTCGTGGATTCGAGCCAGAAAACATGCTTCCCATGTGCCTTCAAGATACATGGATTGCTATGGAAGGCTTGTATGCATCAGGGCAGGCCCGAGCAATCGGTGTCAGCAACTTCTCAACAAAGAAACTGCAGGACCTTCTTGCCTTTGCAAAAGTGCCCCCTGCTGTCAACCAAGTCGAATGTCACCCTGTTTGGCAGCAACCTGCCCTACATAACTTCTGCAAATCTACTGGTGTTCATCTCACGGTAACTTACTAGACAATTACGCGAAATGGTTGTGATGTTAGGTTCGTTAATACTTAGCCACCTAGGTCAGTTGCTAGCATGCTTATCGCATCTTCTTAGGAATTACCATGTGAGAATAACCACACTAACACATGTAAAGAGAATTAACCAAGGTGATCCTCAGATCCAGATGGCATTTAGGGGACAGAAAACACATGACTGAGGTTGGATTAAGTTACGAGTCACTTTTCCTTCAAGTGTCCACACATCACATTACACAATCTTCATTATTGAGCTGAGAAATGTGTAAAATAATGACCTGAGTGGTGAAAGTTGCCTCAACTCAATAGTTTCAGAAATGATTGAAGAAAGTATATGAAAAACAGCTGATTACTAATATTTTTGTTATGATTATTATGTATGCTATAATCCAAACACAGTGCACTATTTTCTCTAACATGGACCAGTACTGCCTCAGAGTCTCAGAGTCTATAATGGTTGATTTGTACGTGTTTTTGCAGGCATATTCTCCTTTGGGGTCTCCTGGTTCTTGGATGAAGGGTGAGATCTTGAAGGATAAAACACTGGTAGAGATTGCTGAGAAGCTTAACAAGACGCCTGCACAAGTAGCACTCCGTTGGGGACTTCAGAGTGGCCATAGCATCCTCCCAAAGAGCGTCAATGAAACTAGAATTAAGGAGAATTTCAGTCTATTTGATTGGTGCATCCCTGCAGAGCTCTTCTCGAAATTCTCTGAAATCCAACAGGTAAATATTTTTAGTGTTCCATTGGATATGTACACAAAAGAATATAGATATGTCTAGTATTGTGATGTCTTGGATTGTGTTTTGCAGCAACGGCTACTAACAGGTCAATTCACAGTTCATGAAACAGCTAGTCCCTATAAGAGCCTGCACGATCTGTGGGATGGTGAAATATGAGAAGAAACATGCATAATTCCCTGTCTTAGACATTTTTCAACAAAGAAATAGTAACTTGTCATGCACAAGCACATTGTCTTTGTTAAGAGCTTTCTTTTTAGCAATCAACTCTTTTTAGTTAACACCTGCATTTGAATTTTCTCGAAGTTTTGTATTTTACCGAAATATCTCTGAGAAGGAAATCAAAACAAAATTTTAAGCAAATCTTATAGATAGATTCTTTTGTTTTTTTGGAAAGGTATGCCACCCAGAAATTTCTCAAATTTTTTACAATGATTAACTGAACTCACTTCCTATTAAGCTCCATTTTTTTTTTATCGATCTCATAATTTGTTGCCATGGAAACCTGTGTTTGACTCCTCATAGCTTGGCACCAAATCATGAAATCGCTAAACAAGGGAGCTTAATCAGAATTACTATGCAACCAAAGAGTTTCCAAGTTTTTCATCATTATTGAAAGGAAAGTAGTCAAACTGAAATTAGATCAAACAGTGAAACTCATCTCACTACCGAAATACTTGCATACTTGATTTCAAACCAACCAATGCAAAATCACTGTGAAGCTTAAGAACACTATCTATCTATCTATCTATATGACCAGCAGAAGCAGAGAGGAAGGAGAGTACCATTAAGCTCAAGTTATCCGTCTCACCACATGTCCAACCCAAGCCCATTTGAATCCTGCTCTCCATCTGAATCCTGGAGAGCAGGATTCAAATGGCCTTGGCTGGAAATGTGGCCAGCCAGAAGTACGTATATGAAACTGGAAACGGAACAGACAGGGAGAGAGATCAAGATGGAGAAGTTGTGTGTACTGTTGTTGAAGGGAGGAAAGTCTCTGTCGTTCTTTTCCGTTGAATTTCATTGAGATGCAATGTTTTTTGTTTGTTTGTTTGTTTTTTTTTTTTTTATCTATTATTTTTCAAATCTGAGCCATTGAATTTGTTGGGGGTATGGCTACTTTTCCCTTATAGTTTTGGGCATTATCCATGTCATGTGATAGTGGCCGGAGATTGACTAAGTAATATTTCTGTATTATTGAATGAAGAGGGAAAAAAATCATTAGATGGATGTTGATGAACTAAAGAATAGATGTTATGGGTGGTTTAAGTAAGAAGGTTGGATCATTGGCTGTAATGGGTATGAACCTAAAATTATATGAATGATTTTTTGTCCTAACACTTTCTTCCTAGTAGGACACTTCTTCCTGCCCTCCAACCGATCTCCTTTTTGTTTCTTCTTGCATCTATATCTGTTTTCAAGGTTGAGTGTACAACAGATATAATAATGGCACTATCCGTGCTTTGGCTGGAGATCTAAAATCTAGCACCCCAGATTCCAAATTGAGTTTTTCTTTTCTTTTCCTGCAAGACCGATTGAGGTGTGGGGTGGGTCTAAACTCTAAACATGATTCATCAAATATCAAAACTAAGAGAACAACAACATCAAAAAGAGCTCACTCTCACTCTTGTTAAATCATCATCTTTAACTTCTACTTCATTCAAAATGAACCAAAAAACATTTAGAAACAAGTATACACTTTCAACACCATCTTTGGATAGATTCTTTTTTCTTCTTATTTGCATTTTCTTACTTATCAATCACGTATATAATGTATTCCAACCCAGCATGATGTGATGCAGTAATCTTTGAGAAAGTTACTTTGTCTTCAACCAAGACAAACTCTACTATAATCTGTTTGGGCATTGTCTACAGGCTTGGATTACTAAGAGTGGATGAATACCTGAGCAAGCTTTAATTTGGTTGTTGAAGTCTATTTCTTACTCATTGGTCTTGACATCTTTGATGTTCAATGCAATGGTCATCGAATATTTCAAACTTAATTTTAGTGATAGGTTTTCAATAAATTACAATGTTCCAGTTATGTTTTTATAGATGGCAATGACAAACCTAAACATATAAATCTTCCGTCATCATGGGACACAAGATGCACAAGAATGTGAAAAGTTCTTTTCAGAAGCTAGTTAAGGTAGTCTATTAGCCATCACGAGATGCACAAGAATGTGATAAGTTCTCTTCAGAAGCTAGTTAAGTTAGACCATTAGCCATCTTCTTCTGATAAGACTCCTTGATTCAATTTCAATTTCAATTTAAGTAAATGAAGAAAAGAATTGTATTCATCTAATGCTGCACTTCCTGCATCAATTTTGCATCCCTTGCAAACTCACAGGTCTATTTCAAAAGCAGAAAAGTTGCTTGTAAGTTTAAGCTACCTTCAACTTTTTGCACCCCTTGGTGATAAGGACTAAAACAGTAAGTTTCTAACCAAGTAGATAGAAAAAAAAATGTGATAAAAAGATGCAGGGAAGGATGACTAACAATAGACAATAAATCGCACTGGGGCTTATTGCATTTAAATAATCATCCCAAAAGATGGGCCTATACTACAAAAACTCTAGGCCTCTGCGGGAAGATCCTTGTGTGTGTAAACAACTCCTTTATCGCCATCCACCACTTGTCCACACCCTCTCAGAATCCTACATTCAGCAAGAGCAAGTCAGGAATTGCAAAACTATCAAATATAAAAACAATAAGAAACAGAAACAAACCAAATTCAGTAAAATTTTATGCTAATATCACACTTCACTGCATAGGATGGACACAAACAAGGCGAGAAGCATTCACATACAAGAGATACATGATCAAGTGTTCTAAATATTGCAATTTAACATGCACCCTGTTAAGTGCAGAGGATGTTCAGAAAAATGGGAAGGGTCAATGGCATTTATACAATTTATGTAAATCACTGAGAAAGACCGCTTTTGCAAACTGTTTATTGAAAGTTTGGTAAACATGCAATGTAATAGTCGAGATTTATGTCATTAGTCGTATAAAAAAGAGGACACAGCAAAATTCCTTGCCATCATGTTGTTAAGGTCTATGTTTCAAGAGTTACATACCATCTTGTTGTCAAGAGACCTTCGACACCAACAGGACCTCGAGAATGAATCCTACTTGTACTTATTCCAACCTGATCAGTCAATGAACAGAACCAACATTTGCGAGTGTGAGGAACCCAACCATTTTAGACTAATAAGAGAAAGCAGAATTTCAGATCATTGCATACCTCTGCGCCAAGTCCAAAACGAGCTCCATCACAAAATCGTGTGCTCGCATTGTGGATGACAGCAGCACTGTCAGGGAAACATAGCAAGCAATAGTATTGTTAATTTTTAAATTTTGCCAAATGTTGTGTAGAAAACCATTGATGAAAAAAAAAATTCACAAGCAATATATATCACATTTATAGTCGTAAAAGGCACTCCTTAGAGGAGAAGCCAGGAAGTTCTTGCAAAGAGACAACTGAATCAACATAATCCAGTAGGGGTTTCCAGTGATATAATCAAACAAACATGCAGTAAGTATGCTACCTGTCAACCTGACGTAAGAATATATCTGCAACTTCATTGTCTTCTGTGACTATACAATCAGTATGTGCACTGTAGAAGGTAGAGTTTGTTGAGTGCATAAACAAAGATACAAGGAAAAAGAATTTCACGTTCTTCCTTTCGGGAAGGAAGGATTGGGGAAATCCTATTGATTTCAACTTTCTCCAGACCTCCGGGAAAACATGAACACAAGAAAACTAAAGCGAAAGTGACAAGGAATGATAAAAATAAATACCTTCCATGACGATGTATATGTTCAATGGCAGCATGAACATCATCAACAATTTCAATTGTACAAGCCATTGAATTATACTCATGGTGGAATGACCGTGCTTCTGAAATATTTAATAAGGAACTAATTCTTGGTCCTCCATACAAAGCAACCCCTGCAGTAAACACTCACATTAGCTTGCTGAAGCATCTCTCTGATCACTAAAAGCTCTTACTTAACTTTAAAAAGTTGTCTTTGACCATGTATAATATAAGAACCCTAAGAGAATGAGAATGTCACATCATATCAAGACTTTGTAATCAGGTTTGAAGGTGAACCAATCGCACAGGAAGTTGTACCTTCACTGCGTAGCTCCACCATAAGTTCAATAAGAGGAGCAGTCTCAACCAAATCTTTGTGTACAAGTAGTGTTTCCTGAAAATAGGACTGGCATTAAGAAACTGCAATATGTGCACGATAAATCAAGAACATTTACAAATATGATGCCAAATAATTGGCAGCTCATAAAGGGTGCATTACCATAGCATTGCAGGCTGCTGGATAATCTATCTTTGCATCCAAGACAATGCGCTTTGCCATTTCCATATTAGCCGATTTATCAACATAAACATGACAAATTCCATCTGGATAGTAGACATGAACCTTAGTAATAAATCCATTCAAAATATACTTAACAGATGTAGGGAATGCGTATGCATAAAATCAAAGATGGAAATGGATCTACCAGAATGACCAAGAACAGGAATTTTTGTAGATTCCTTGATTTGACTAACAAGTTTGTTGCTGCCTCTTGGTATTACCAGATCTATCACGTCATCAAGCTGGAAATGCAAAGAGCAAGTTAGAAACAAAAAGAGCGCGGCTTCCATATATACGGTTAATACAGATTTCTGCCATCCAATTAATTTATCACGCCATGGCAGAAACCTGCAACTCATGTGAGAGTCACCTCATGGAACCTTTACACAATACAAATGACTCGCAACATAAAACATTTGTTGGTCTTAGCATCACACCTTAAGCAGATCAGGAATCTCTTCTCTTAATGTCACAAGTCCAATAAGTTTTTCGCCTACAGTATCTGGTATGGCTGAAGTAATGACCTTCGGAAAATTGAAGCAACAGTACATAATCAGTTTGTATGAACCAAAAAAGAAAGAGCATAAATAACTTCTGTCTTAACAAGTCCATTTGAATTAAAGCCAATGCTAGCAGCAATCTGAACCTTGTGCAATATTGCATTAGATCTCCTAGCTTCTTTCCCTCCTTTCAAGAGAAGGCCATTCCCACTACGAATTGCTAAAGAGGCAATCTGTTGAATAAAGAAAATTACTACCAGGTAAGAAGATTTCCTATAAGAAACAAAGCATGTGTCGCCAACAAAAGAAAAAAGAGTAATCTCTGAGTGAACAGGACGTCCACCTGTAAAAGTTACAGTAAATGTGAAATTACAATACGACCTTCACATTCAAACAATGTAGTATTTCCATATAGAGACCAAAAGGGAAAAAAAATTGTATTACCTGGACCAATGCATCGGGCCTTGATTCAAAAACAATCAAGAGAACACCCAAGGGACTTGTTGTCTTCTCCAAGATGAGCCCATCTGCAAGCTGGATACAAAAGAACATAAAAAAAAATTGTGATCAATAATTAAAAAAAAATGTATTGCTATTCTAGATGATATACTTATAATCCTATAGAAACTGACAAAACTTGTCGAATATCAAAGGTAAATAGAGGAAGCTACAATATTAGCATTAATAAGTAATAACAATCTTTAAGGACATCCTGCTTGTCATTCACCACCTCACTTTTATCATATAGGCATGCAAAGTTTACATTTCTGTATCCATGTTGTCTACATACTTGAAATGGTTGCCTATAATCTCAAGTCTGATTACAGTATCAGGAATCACACTTAATACTCTTATGGGAATACAAGTTAGCCAAATCAAACATCCACTTCCCACACCCTCACCTCTGTTTTCTTTGAAACATGACCAATTGGTTCTTCCATGTCAGCAAGTACACGAATTGATTTTGCAAGACTTGAGATCTGTTGATACAAAGAAATGAATTAAATAGGGATACTCAAATATAGGCATATATTGTTATATAAAATATCATAAAAAGAAAAGATTTAAATGTGCACGTCCACATTTTATCAGTGCTTAAATAACTTGCCTTTCCAGATTTCAGAGTCAGTCGAGATATCAGAGCTTTTTCATACCCATTCAGTTGTGAAGCTTCAACATCAGCTTGATTCTCACGTAGTATTTTTTTTTCATTTGCCTCCAATGCATCAGCTATGTCCAACAAAATTTTCTTCCTTTCTTCTGAAGACAGAGCCTGCAATGCAAAGGTTAATATAAATCACAAAGTAACCTCTCAAAAATAAAATAAAAAATGAATGTACACCATTGAATATTGGAATAAACATGACTAATATTGAGTTCTAATAAATAAGATGATTCTACAGCTTGCGATTATAAAGCCATGTGAGATTTCACCTGAAGTCGTCGAGAACATTCTCTGGCTGCAATTGCCATCTCACGCGCACCAACTTCTTTAAGAGGAGCCCACAAGTGTGCATCCTTGTGAAAAAGCGTACCAATATTTTCGCCATGAAGTACTCTTATGATATTATCAACAGCATAGCCACTTCAATTGAAAAAAAAAAAAAAGCAATATAAATCAGGGTTCAGTCAGCACATAAAACACTATGCAGTTTGAATATTCTACCTTACTGAACATCTGTTTCCATAACTAAACAGCACAGATTTCTCAATATCTTTTCAAATTGGTATCTGTATATCTTCTCTTTTACATTAAGATTGACTAAAATGTGGATGCTTCAGATTTGTTTCATTTCATACCAACAAATAAGAGATGGAGTGCGTTAGAATGCAGATTATAGTTGTATGAGGTCTACTAGTGAAAAATTCAGGTCATTGGGGCGTTGTTACTACATTGAGTGGACTTCAAGTTCATCTACAAGATCTATAGACAGATACCTTGTAACAATAACAGGTACTCCCGATTCAGCTGCATGAACGGCAGCCTTTACTTTAGCAGTCATACCACCTCTTCCCACTCTCGATTTCTCTCCAAATGTGATCAGTCCTTCATGCTTCTCTTTAGTATATGTACTTATTAGTTCAGAATGTGGCTCATTTGGAGGACCAGTGTATAGGCCTTCCACATCGCTCAAGAGAATAAGAAGATCAGCTTTCAACTCCAAAGCCAATAGAGCTGCCAAGCTGTCATTGTCCCAAAAAATACCAGAAAAATCCTGCAAGTAATGCTCGTAATCAGAAACGAACCGTACTTTAAAAGAAAGGCACAATGAGATCAGAGGCACTTTACAATAGGCACAAACCCAAATTGGGGCTCATTAGCAGAAGGTGGTACATTAGGAATAAGCAAATGCATTCTTCAAAGAAATTTCCATTCAGGAAATACCCATCTATGCAAACTACTACTATTATACTATTAATACATTGATTAACTCATTTGCATTATTCATTATTCATGGATTAAAAAACATTAAAAAGCTCGATATTATAAAAGTAATAGAAATATTTTGGGAAGCTCAGTAGCTGTAGGTAGTTCAACAAAATTACAGTAAGCGAGCATCAGAACTCCAATCAAGGATATTTCACATAGCTTGTCAAGTCATATGTGGTGATGTTCGTTTGGCCTCTTAATCAGAACTCCTATCTCGAGGCATATCAACGGTGCTTGGTAGCACCAGGCACCAAAACCGGGCAAGATCCCGGTGCACTGTAGTATTACTATTTTTTTTTATTGTATGAATAAGATAAGATCCCTCTCAAATCATTAGTTTTGGCTAAAGATTCCTCTGAGACGTCATTAAAACCTGTTAGGCGCCAAGTATTTTTAAAGACTACCCTTTTTGCATAACAATATTTTTGAGGAACAACTAATGTGAGTTGTCTATTGAAAGCAAAATAATCATTTACTTCTTTTACCCCATAGTTTGCCTTTAAGTAGAGCTTAAACGCACCCTCAATTAGAGATTCTTGTTGAGAGTTATGAGACTCCCTCCTAATGAGAGGTTAGACCTCTTAATCAAACAAACACCCCTACATTTAATGATCATACTCCTAAAGTGCAAATGACAAAATTGTTTACTACCAACAAGCAAATGATATATGGAAACAGAAGAATAGGAAAGATTTCCGTTCATGTCAATACTTTTTTTAATCATTTAAACTCAAATTCAAGTCAGGGAGAGCATTGAAGCATAATATACCTCGTATGGAGATTTCCTGGTACTAATTGCATCATTTTCATTAAAGATGGGAATGACCCTCAAATGTAACAACGAATTCAATGTTTCAGAAAGCTGCAATCTGAAATTTGGGTCTCTAAAATCATTATCAGTCACAAGAAGTTGGGAGGATGTCACGTCCAACTGCGAAGCAAGTGATACATGTTAGTAATTGGAAAGAAAGCATCTTAAACATATCTGATGATATAGCAAATAGGAGTGGAATCAAGATGAATGGCAACATATAGTTCAAGCTGAAGAGTGATTGTCATTTCACCTGACTAAACAGTGCATCATAGAGAGCCATAAGACCACTCTGTCCAACCGCTGCACATGCTTTTCCATCAAGTTCACATTGTGGTTTCTGAAGATCATCGAAGCTGCAAAATATGAATTACAGTGAGTTGATATTCCTCTTGCTATGTAAAACACCCAATTAAGGCTACTACTGCTGCCTAAAATAATGTGGCAAAGAAATAAATTGTGATAAGAAAATGAAAATATGTACTGACTCCAAACATGTGAGCTAAATGAGATTTCAGCAAAAAATTCTATGTAATGATACTAGGATTGCTAGCTTTAGCATTTGAAAATTTTATGCATATTGATTGTTGTACCCTGTGAAGAAAATAAACAAGACAGAGAAGGAGAGATTAAAATCATAAGAACTTTTTGTTTTTTGGAGAGCTAGCAGGGGTTTGAAGGATCCCCAAACCTTTATATTAATAAAAAAAAATCATAATAACCTGCTGTTGACTAATCTCCTATATCGAAGCCTTTGGCGACCAACACCAACAGCACCTGAAGCCACCAGAATAACCTCAAACCCTCTAGAATTAAGATCTTTAAGCTGCAGATGTTTCATTAAAAAAAGTTTTGCAATGTAAGATTCAAATGATCCAAGAAAGATGATATTTGGAAGAATAGATATCACTCGATCAGTGTCAATACCTGCTCACAAAGAGCTCCAAGTCTGCCTAGTGCCAATCTCCCATCACCTCGCGTAACTACAGCGGTACCAACCTTGAATAACAAATGATGGTTCAGCATTAGTAATTAGTTCAAACGTTATACAATATATATGAAGACAAAGGTCAAGTACCAAAAGAGCTCAAACAATTTTTATCATGGAGATAAAAATTAGTAGCAGTAGGAAAGCTTCTCATCAGTATGTTACAAATTGAACTAGTGATTACAGATTTGGTATCATTTATTGGTTTACACTTAAACTTGGGTTGGTTTTAGTTATAATGTGAACTTTCTCAAAAATCAATAACCAGAATAAAATACACTTGCAACTTTTATATATATATATATATATATATATATATATATATATATATATATTTGTTTTTTCTCAGAATGGACCAGATCAAACATGAATTTATGTGTTTGATACCAATGACAATATACATACATACATCGACATCAGTCTCGTATCTAAAACCAAAGATTACACCCCCCGGCCCCCTATACTTGTTAGATACTGTAAAATTTGTAAAGGGCTAAATGATGAGTAACCAAGGCAGACCAGTAATATGAGCACGGAAAAGGTGTAATGTGGCAAAGAAGATATTTACAACATGAGATAATTGTAGATTGGCCATAGCGCGTGGTACAGTTCAAGCCACGAGGCAGCGATGAAGCCCGCATTCACATTTTGATATATGACATGTAATGTATGACAAAAAGAAAATACTTTTGTGGTGTGTGGATGTGGTTCACCTAAGTATTAGAGGCCATATGATATGTTTTTGCCCGTGAATCTGATCCTGAACACATGGGACCCGGAGGAGGAGAAAGGACGACTATTGGCATGGGACTTATGATTTGAATTTGATGTGCATTACCTCCAGACTGGGATAGGATACAGATACACACACTTTAGAGGACTATAATGGATCGGATTTGGTCTTGAAGTCTTGATTGTGTAATCAATGTCTGCAACCCCTCTTACTTCATCTCTTCCAGTTAAGTAGGCTTGAACTCAGCCCAAAAAACAAGAAGAAAGCCCAATAGTGTAAAAAATTTAAGCCCATACTAAATCCAGAGTCCTCGGATCATAACAAAATGAAGAGATAATCAAGGCGTTTTTCTCTGGTCAGATTTTACAGGGATCTTGAAAAAATGATGAAATTTTCAAAGTATTTATGTGTATCTCGATATTGTAAAAAAAATTTCGTTTGATGATGCCTTGCAAAACCTGCTCACAAAATGGGGTTTACCCAAAAAAAAAAACTCGCATTTGAGTTTCAAGATTTTTGTTCATTCCATTTTTTATTTTTAAGATAAAAAGGTTTTAGAAAAAAAAAAAAAAATCTATCTATCTATATCTACAAGTAGAAATAACATCTCAAATCTCCAAAATAACGTCCCCGTCTTCAGAATCTATGGAGAAGAAGAGCAAAAGAGCAAGGCTTCTTAACCAGGACAGGTGATTATTCTGTATCATCAAATGGAACCATTGGAACTCATCACTTATATTAAGCCAGCATTGTTGGAGGATATATATGTATGTCATCGCCCTCAACCATCATAAGAATAAGAAGAAGAGACAAAAAAAACAAGAGGAAAAAAAAATGATGATTCAGAAAATCTGACATCCTTTGAAAAGCAAAGATAATGATACAAAATAAAACTCAATAAAAGCAAAAGTTGAAGATAGTGTGAACAACAAAGCAAAGCAAAGCAAAGCAAAGGAAAGCAATAAGCAAACCTTGATAACAACACGCCTCACGTCTTTGACAAAAGCTCTGGTGGAATCCATGCTGATCAGAATTAGGAGCAACAAGTGAAAGCGATGAGTGGTGAAGAGGAAGAGAAAACTCGGGAAAGGGTTTCCCAAGTAGCCAGGATTTCAGAATGCAAATGCAATATTGTGGTGTGAAGTGTGGAGTGACAACGAGGGGAAGTGGATGCCTTTTTATATAGCTCCCTCCAGCCGTGGGGTTTGGGAACTTGGAACATGGAACATGAACATGAACATGGAAATGTGGAAATTCGTCCAAGCCAAAAACATGAACCACCAATAGCACCATCCCAATCTCTCTCAATCAATCACCATTCGCCACTTAATACATATTCCATTTTTATTATTATACTTCATTCATTCACATATCAAAAATATCAGGCCACAACAATTCCTCACTCCAATGATGAACACCACAATTTTGTTTTTGTTTTTGTCAATTGGAGATTGATATCTACACGACTCTCTACAAGGAAATTATAAAACTTGCAAATACCATTATTGTTACATTGGATTATCTCAATTGCTTATTACCATATTAAATGCCCCTTTCAAGCCCAATTTCTTGAATCAATTATATATGTAACAAGTAAATGTTTTCGCATTCAACCAAACACTCCCAATAAATTTTGCCACCTTTGGGGATGTGATTACTTGTGGCTGTGAGGTTCCTAAAACAGCTTTACATGCTTTTCCATCTTCACTTTTAGGTTTGATTCTTAAGTTAGTTGCAGCCTTGCAATTGCCATAATTTCTGGTTAAAATTGACAGCATCTATTTTTGTATATTTGCTTAAGTTACATATTTTTCTCTTCTTCTTTTTTATTTTCAAGAAGAAGAAATTATGAGGGCCACAAAACATGACAACTTATTTCAAAGGCTCATTGCATTTTACCAAAAAAAAAAAAAAGGTAAGAATTTTTTTTTATAGGGCTATTTAAATATGAGTAATTTTAGCCGGTCTTTTTTTGTGGCATTTTTTTTGCCTTTGTTTTGGTGTTTTTACACTTTTTGTCTCTATTCTTTAAAATAAAACCACAAACACTACCTATATAAGGGATAGAAGTGTAAAAAACTCAAACAAAACCAAAAAAATGCCAGCAAATAAGGCTAACTAAAATTTTTGTTTAAATACATAGAAGTGGGGTATAAATGTTGAAACTGTATTTGGAATCTTGCTTGTGGTCTCTTGGGTTGATATTTTACTTCCTGACATTCTATCAGGGTTCAATTCACAATTCACAAGGTTTTGCTATCAATAAATAAATAAATCTCATTTTTTAGGCGGTCAGACTTTATAGTAATTTTTTTGTTAGGTTTTAGACTTTTTACACTTTTACTCCTTGTATAAATAATGTTTGTAATTGTATTTTAAATAAATGAGATAAAAATGTACAAAACCCCAAATCTGACAAATAAATGGTTGTACAGTCAAATGCCTAGACAAACTCATAAATAAATCAATATGTTTACAATCATTGCAAAAGTATTATTACATTATTCAAATTATTTTAAAACTCACTATCAATGAGCAATTTCATCTCATCACTTTTCTTATTTTTTCAATCATCATTTTGAAGACGGACATTCTGTCATATTCGAAGTGGCTCAAGAATAAAACACTTTTATATGAATTCTGCATGCCATAAAAGTAAAACTTTCCAAAAAAAATACACTAAGCTCTCCGAAACAGATGGAGCCCTACTGCTATTCTTTATTCATTCATCAAATGAGATGAGACCATGTTTCAATGAATCACCCACCATTAACAATTTTAAGCCTGCATTATCTTGGATCACTCGCGTGAACCCAATATATATTTGTAAATGTAATAAAAAAAATATATATAAAAATCTGTCCATCTAAGTATATATGGAGTCACATTTACCAATTTAAAAACCACATCCCCAACCCCTGGTTATCCATTCCCATCGAATAATTGTACCATATTGAATATTCGGATACCTAAGACATTCACCTATGAGATATCAGCATAGGGCAGGCAAGCTCTGTGTGTGATTTTTGTCCTCAAAACTAATTAAGGTCAAGAAAACGATTGAGGTGGGGTGGCCCCCAAACCCAACCCAAAAAAGAGTTATTTATTACTAAACTGAAAATGAATGAAATCACACCACGTGTCCCACTAGAGGTTGAATTGCCTGCAACACGTAAAACTTTAATAATTGAGGAGATGTTGTGTTGATTGTAATATGGACTATATACACTTTACTGGGAGAAAGAACCTCCCTAAAATAACTCCACAAGCAAAGCAACTGGTAATGGCACCCCATTGGAGGATCTCATCTCGGGTTCCCATAATTTAGGTATTTAAACAACCCCACGTTATACATGTCAGTCAGTCAGTCCCCATAGCATAGCCTATATAATTTGAAGACACAATTACAAAAATATAATTATAAAGATTGATTGATACGGCCCAACACTCTTGAAATCATGTGACACCGCCCATCCATCCCCACTTCATTTTTATTGTTGTTGCGACTCTTGCCAGATTTCTTCCTCCTTTGGCTTCTTCTTCATTTCATTGTGTAAAGTTTCTGTGGTTCAATTTTTCCATTTCATTTAACCTTCACTATCACGGGCATGCATGACTAATCTTTTTGTTTATAGTCTTTAGCAACATTGGATACTCTTTTGTATCTGCACCTCAATCGAGCTTCTCACTAGCATCGCATGATGGATCTTAATGTTTTCAATTTTATGGAGCTATATGAAAAGACGGCACCTCACTATAGGCATAGTTAGTGCAACATGCTAACACATTTCGTCACACGTCTACACGTTTGCTTTTATTTCTTGGATAGAGATGTTTTTGTTCATCAATAGTGTTATTCCATTTGCGCCTGCAATATCGGCATTGGCAATTTGGCATGCAATAATGGTTTACATAGTTTAAGATTTTTAAGTGGGTGATTCATTTCATAAAGGAGGCTAAGACAAATAGATGGAGCACACGTTGATAAAGTTTTTGTTTAACAATGAATTCAAAAATAGATCGAGCACACGTTTATAGTGATCTTTGCAACTTTAGATAGAGTTCTTATCTTCTTCTTCGTGTTTGGCAAAATAAAATTAACAACAAAAAAAACAATGAATTCAAAACTGCAAAAAAAAATTGTAAGCTTACTATGCTTTAGTGAAACCATTCTTTGATATGAGTCGTGGCCTTGTAGGTTTGCATTCCAAACCTGAAACCTTAAGAGCAAATCAATAATATATGGAGATAGCAAATCACATTTGCTCTCCTAAACCCTCCATTATGGGAGGGTTAAATTTGCTCTCCTAAAGCCAAATAGCAAAATGATTGAATTCAATAGTAAGTTTATTTGCTATATGATTAAGTAAAAAAAAAATGGTGGGCAAAGCTCATCTGGGGAAAGTCTCTTTTGATTCAGATATACTGCTATTTTACCACAACGGAAATCTTGCTCATCATTTTTGCTATTTGGATGGACTTCATTTACTAGTTTGATGGGTTAAATATGCTATCTCTCCATAGTAACCGGCCTGTTTGAAAATGAAATTGCAGAATGTTTCCAACTATCATATACACAGCGCTCACATGCATACTCAAAGTTTGATTAATCATCAACATGTAGCGATATTATTGATTACTTAGTTTTCATTGTCATGGTCGTTACTGAACATGCATGTATTTCCTAGCTAACATCTATTAGTGTAATTTTTCCTAATATTATCAGCTAAGCTAACATGTGGTTCTGTGTTTATGCCAAAACTATGTGTTGTCAGTGTTCTCTATAAGCCTTCACTTTTATAACATATAGCTAGGCATAATTAAGTTAACAATAATCACATGCAATTATGAATTCAACAATAATAGAGACATCTAGATTATCTCCACTAAACTTTGCAAATTAAGAAAGAAAACATCAACATGTTTAGTGATGCTTTTAATCTTTTTGTTCGGCGATTATTTTTCTCCTAAAATTCCAATTCCAAACAGTTTGTCTTGGATATTTTTTTCCAATAGTTACAAACTGAAATAGCATGCATAATCACTGAAATCATCCTCAAATTGACTAACATTAAGATTGCAGTGATCTCATAGTGTATCTTCTTGTAATCCCTGTAGATGAAGTTACTTGCACGAGTGAGGCTAGGGAATCAGGATGACGTGGCATCGTCAGATGATGTTTTTTATAACCTCGAGATACACACAAACCTTTTGGGGATTTCATCGTTCGTTCGAGATCACGACACGTTACCTTGATTACAAAACATGGTTGTAAGAATCTGATTTCCTAGCATTTTTGTACCTACACTCCCCACCAAAGCTACAATTGTCACTTTCATAACAAGTCCAGTCATTATGGATTTGACGATTGTTAAGACTCGATGGTTAATCACATTTTCCACTACTTAATATTCTCTTCAAACAATAATGCTGACTACTTTGTTGGAGTGGAAACAATGTAATTAGTCATGCTCAGGTGTGGATTTTCAATCTTTGTAGACCCCATTGTCGATTTATGTTAGATATTGAACCCCATTATTTGTGGAAGGGACTAGTGTGATTGTAATGCCACATTTCTGAGAATCACTATTTGTATATTCATGCACAGTACTACAAATAATAGATTCTTTACCAATTCATGCTATATATGCTAGCTCTTTCGGCACAAAGGGTTCATGTACGTGCTTTGAGTACCCACCCCACTTCACATAATATATGACATTGACTTCAGCACTGGCCAGTAGCCATTCTACTCTATGACCTGTTACAAAAGACATTCATGCATTCTAGCATGAGATGCTTCTATATTCTCAATAATTAATCAATTGAATACAACTTTGTGACTAGAAGAACTTAATCTTATTACCTTCTTTACGAGTTCGAACATTCACATTATGTCGAGTCCGGATCGGATCACCTGCTCCATGGAGCAGGGACCGGCTTCCATGCTCCTCACAAAAATATATAAGGCAAACTCATGAGCTATTTAACCAACTTGACTAACCAAGGTTATTTTAGTTAATCAGTCCTTCAAACCAATTTTTCCTGAGGTTTTAATTAATAAATGAAAATAAATCAGAAACATATTTATTTAGGAGATGTAGAAAGATTTTCTTTCACACCTCTGTCATCATCTCCTTGTATGCTTGATCTAGATCTGCAACAACCACTGTATAACAGCTTCAGAAAAAAGTTCAAACAATCTTCAAAGTGTGAATTAACTCCCCTCTGAGAGCATTTGTCTATCCATTTGGTGTGGAAGGGTAAAGGTGTGGGCTTCTCGGTGAAAGAATTTTCAGATATGTTGGCTGCATTTCATTATGAGACCCACTCTAACCCATTAATTTCCTCCCACAAAAATCTGATATGGGTGAAAAACTTTTTTCCTCGGATTAATTTCTTTAGTTGGTCAGTTTTGCATGAGAAGATCTTGACTAAAGATAGGTTAAGAAAAAGAGGAATCCTCACAGGGAGTCTTTGTGTGTTTTGCAATGAATTTGACGAGACACTGGACCATTTGATGCTTCACTGCAGTTTCTCCGAATCCATTTGGAGCAGTTTTTTGGCGGAATTCGGTTTGAGTTTGATGTTTGAAGACTCCATTTTAGATTGGCTAAGTTGGTGGTCTCAAGCTAATCCTTCCCGTCGGGGGGAGTGGTTATGGCGTAGGCTCCCTCACGTTCTCATGTGGTGTGTGTGGAAAGAAAGAAATAAAAGGGTATTTGAAGGACTCAACAGATCAGAGCACTCTATATTTATCGAGATTAGAGAATTGCTGTGGAGGATGGGTACGGCATGTAATTTGTTTAGGGAGATGGGTTTTGACACTTTCATAGTGTCTGGACATTCCTTGATATAGGAATGTTTCTCTTTGTATTTTGTTTTCCTTTCTTTCATTAATAAACATCTTCGTGTTTGAACAAAAAAAAAAAAAAAAAAAAAAAGAATTAACTCCCCTCTTAACTAATCAGTGTACGACGGACAATTAATTTTGCATGTTGATATCAGATAAATGTTTGAAGATTGCAAAGGACATAATTTTTTGCAAATTCTTCTTAGTCAAGTTGGTTAAATAACTGAGTTGGCCTGATATTTTTGTGAGGAGCATGGAAGCCGGTCCTTGCTCCATGGAGCAGGTGATCCGGACTCTGCATTTTGTCTCTGTTAAAATTATATAATTTTTTTTTTTTTTTTTTTAAATGGCTCACAATGATGGGAGCCCAAAGCAGGGGCCTTACATGCTTGCTGCATATGGCTCAACAAAACTTTACCTGTACAAATGGTTTCGTGTTGTCATAATGTTTTTAACATTGTTGAATCAAAAGATGTGGTGTGGGATTTTTAGCTCAAACAAACTTTTCAATAAATTTGCGTAGGTTAGATAGTGAGGATCCGACCCCTTATGTATGTTGAATTGAAGACAACCTCAATGTTAAAAGCTTCATATTTAAGAATCTTCATCACACCACCTTTTCTCTGCCTCACTGGTAATTGAGATGACATAATCCCTTAGGGTTGAAAATCGAATGGTTGGTTCAGTTTTTCATTTAAACTGTGAACCGAACTGACTTTGATCGATTCAAAATTTTCAAATCGAAATCGAGCCAACCATTAACAAAATCGATTCGAAACCGAATTGATTCAATTTTGATCGATTCAGTTGATTTAATCGGTTTGGTCGATTTTTTGTTCAACCCTATAATCCGTCGTCTTACATCTGAGCAATCCAAAACTCTAGTACCTTATGAGTTGGGGGGTTTTCACGTGACTCTTCTCTTCCCCAATTGAATTTCACAACCTACACAACCACCACCATCATGATGATCAATCGACACACACCATGTTGACAAGCACACTTGATTCAACCACCATATAAGCGAAGAGAAAGTGAAGTGGTGTAGCAGTAGGTGAGAGGAGAGAAACTCCTCTCCTAGTTCAATTCAGACACTTTTTCTGTTTTTTCATATAAGCTAATAAATTGAATTTCATTTTATTGTTGTTAAACTTAAAACTTAAAATCTTTTCTCTCTTTGCCTTCCTACTACCTACATAAGATAAGATGGCGTGCCCCGTTACGTCTCGGCTTAAAATCGGCCCTCCGAGAACTTCTCTCCGAAACGTTTGTTCTACTTGTACCGCTTTGCCTCCACTCCTCAATTTTCCCCAAAGGGTAACATAACATTATTTTACAATCGAAACCCTAGTAAATGTAAATTTGATTTGGTTTGGTGTTTTTCTGTGGCAGTCTCCACTGTTGGCGACTCCTCCACTTGTTCATTCGAATGGAAGAAGTCGAGGAGGTAGCTTCGTAGTTATGAAGGCTCAAGCTGCCACCGAGAGACCCAATGTCACTACTGATGATCGAATGCTGGTTTGTTCAATCTTTCTTTCATTCTAATCCCTAATTGGATAACAAAAACTCTGTCTTTCTAATTTGGATTATTTCAATTAGGTATTCGTTCCGCCTCATCCGTTGATCAAGCATTGGGTTTCAGTTCTCAGGAACGAACACACTCCTTGCCCTCACTTCAGTGAGTATTCGTATTTCATTCCCTCCAATTTCAAAATTACAGCGATGCTACTTTACTTTCACAATTCATTATACTGGTATATGTGCTACTTATATAACTTTTGCTTGCATTTATAGATTCCATTATGATTTATAGCAATATTTATCCTTCTTTTTCCTTTTTTTCTGTAGAAAAATGCTTGTTTCCTTCAACTTTTACCTTGATATCTATGTATAGAAAATTTTCAATGTCTATCAAAATAGGGACCCAAAATTGTGAATTACAACAGTGCTCCATTTGGTTGGTGAATGTCAAAAATAAGGCATTTGGTGGATGCTTCAACTACATTACAAAACCTGTTGGAACATTTGTGGATTTTAAAATAAAAAATTCTTTATACGAATTTAATATGCAGTGGGCGGCTCCCTGTTTTGTTCCGCGAATCCCGCCATGTTTTCAGCCATTATGCTCCTAGTGGTCGTTTTTATACTCTCTTGTATTTAGAGCTGAGTATGAGATTATAAAAAACAGTTTTTTGAGTGAATGAAGAAGAGCAGAGTTTTGTTTCTTCAAACGAAAATCAGAGTGTTCCGAAAAACAGTCTTGTTATCTTCTTCTTCTTCCAGTTTTTGAACCTGCAAAACAGAAACAGAGTTAAGAGATAAAAACAGCAGAAAACGGAGTGATTGCAAGATCGTTTTCTGCTTGACAGAATGAAGAAAACAGAGTGTTCTTCAAGTCTTGTAGCAGTTCTTCGAATCTGATTTTGTGAGCTTCTTCTTCTCTGAAACAGAGTTCTTCGAAATCTGATTTTGCAGATTTTAGCTTCTTCGAAGAACAGAGCTTCAGTTCTTAAAAACAGAAACATGTTTTTGCAATCTGTTTTTTATTCGAAATCAGGAAGTGATTACAGAAACAGAGTTTGTAAAACAGTAATTCGAAATCAGAAACTGTTCCTGTATTTTTGCAAAAACAGTAGTGCATCCAGAACGTGTTTTGAAAACAGTGTTTCTGTTTTTGCCGATTTATGATTCCGAGCAAATGATGAGAGGGTGAATAGTATACCGTTCATATATTGTGCGTATTTGAACGAGACAGAGAAGATTCTGGGCTGTTTTATCCTGGGGACGGCGAGGCTATGAAACTGCTAGCACAATCTTGGGCAGAGCCGCGAAACGTCTTAAAGAGAGCGACCTAGTCCGCGACTCAACCCAAGAACAAAATGGTACATTTTTATCTAACTGTTTATTTGAAGTGTTACAGCTGTTGAATCTTATACGGAAGTTACACAATCAGGTATGAATTTATTTCATAGATTGAATTTGTGTTTCAAAGAATGTTTGCTTACATTAGTATGTTTATGTGCATGTGCTATTGTTCGTATGTTTAATATTTGGATAGAATTTATGCTTTATATTTGCATATGAGAATTTGCTTGAGTAAAACATCCAATACATTAAACTAGCAAACATAGTCAGTATATGAGAAATATCTTACTGTGATATAATAGGTGCTGATCCATGTAAATTGTCCCAACAATTTTAAGACGAGTTCTTTCTGCCATGATTACAAATACTGAATTTGCTAAACAAAGTTTGCATGTATTTGTAATACAAGAATGCACACATGTGATCACACATAAGATTTGAGTTAAGTGTAAAAGAAGTGAATCATATATAGTTGGATATATATAGATTAGCAATGAACAGTTCATCTTCTGAACTCAATGCTTTTCGTTAGCATAAAATTTCTGAGTCAGGAACTTAGGCTTCCTTTAGAAATTTTTATGGTGACTTTACAACCATATTGAAATCATATTAATTTACAATATGATTAACGTAGTTAGAGATTGACCTACATATACACATGGTGACATGTAAAATGTAGTCTATACTCTAAACCTTGAATGATTCAGTCTATTTTGGTGAGAACAATAATTGATCTATTGTGAAAATTAGAATGCCTCTATTTATCAATAAAATTGATGGAAAGAAAAACCTTGAGTTTAATGTTACAGTTGATGTTTGACATAAGGAGGCTATAAGGAATCATTTATATACAGATTGACTTGTAGATTTTGTTCTTGATGTCAATAAATAAATGATTTTGCTCAGACCATAAGTTGGTCGGACTTCCACATGAGGACATGTATTCTTATGGAAAAGATAAGTTCTCATGATGATGATGTTGATGACAATATAGATCAATTGAAGCTATTGCTTGATTTGGCTGCGAAACTTTGTTATCAAAGTTTGCAACTAAATTCTCAGAGGCTGAAATAGCTTGATGTTTACATCGAAGTTTGAAAAATTCAGAAGCTGAATTTAAGATAAGTGTTCTAATGATATTCTTAGTTGATCCTTGAACTTAAAAGAAAAAATGAGAATAGCGAGATGAATAGAATGGGTATTTTATTCGATATTCTCATTTTATGGGTCCTTAAGAGTTGGATGCATGGTCATCTTCAGATAGCAAGAAGACCGTCATTTAATATGGATTAAAAAGGTAGCTAAACCTGTTTTGACAATAGTTAGAAGGACCAAAGTTCAAAAGTCCCTTAATGGGAAGCTTACGTATAATTTTTTATACATGCTAAGAATAATTTTGTGGATTCTGATTCTTTGTGAAAAGATTTTTTGTGTTTCTCAAGGAATTTTTCATGAAAAGATAAATTGCATTTATAGTGGGGGTTATTTCGAGGAATAGTGGGGGTATATCCTCAAATAACGTGCCTATGATAAGAATGCATGAAACTGATAAAGTCATAGAATCTGAGCCTAGGAGAAGTAAACGGAAATGAACTTCTTGGCCTCGATTACTATGTATTTTCAGTAAAGAAGGTTTTCCTTAGATTTCAAGGAGCCTAATAGATGCAATTGAAAAGGTCATGAGGTACCTTAAGAGGACTACGATCCTCGGCTTACAGAAGTTTACCGCTGTCCTTGAAGGATATAGCGATGCTGATTGGAATACCCTTTCAGATGAGACTCCAAAGCCACCAGTGGCTATATTTTCAATATAGTTGGTGGAGCTGTTTCTTGGAAGTCAAAGAAACAGACCATTTTGGCACAGTCCACGATGGAGTCAGAGATTAGAACATTAGCTACGGCTAGTGAAGAAGCAGGTTGGTTGAGAACCCTGCTAGCAGAGATCCCTGTATGGGAAAGATTGATCCCAGTTGTCTTGATCCAGTGCGATAGTACCGCGGCTATTGCAATAATACAGAACCGTTATTATAACGGCAAGAAACGACAAATACGTCGTAAGCACAGTACGGTTAGAGAATTTCTATCTACTGGTGCTGTGAGATCGGATCAAGTACGAACTGATGTGAACTCGGCTAATTCTTTGACGAAAGGATTAGCTAGATAAAAGGTTTTCAAAAACCTCGAAAGGAATGGGACTAAAGCCCTTAGATGAATGAGTCATTCATGATGGTAACCCAACCTATAGACTGGAGATCCCAAGAAATAGGTTCAAAGGGTAATAACAAGTCGTGAATGATATGATGCGAATCATGCTGACAAAATAATAATCTCATTCCTAGAATACAGCATGAATTCCTGAAGCGATAGTAGGATGAGTTGAAAAACTCTTAATGAAGTCTATACTCTATGTGGAGTGGAGTACCTAGCTACAGGAGTACTCTTGATAGACTCACCTAAGTGATTGTGGAAGTTTGGCCGCTTCCTATGGAATTTGTGGGCAAAATTCCTAGAGCCTTCACTTACTGGGATATACGTGCATGGCCGTAAAGCACGGGCTTTTTAGACTTCACCCAGGAAAAGGTTGTGCGTGTCATGTCTGTTAGAGATAGAGTTCAAAACTACGAGTTACTCTAGTATATTCTAAAGCATGAACACTACGCAAGAGTTCAAGTCGAAAGACACTTTTGTTTATGCACAATCTTATATGTTACAGATTGCTCGATGAAAATTGTTTTTTCAATCCAAGTGGAGGATTGTAAATTTGTTTTAAAAATCCAAGTGGGGGATTGTTGGAACATTTGTGGATTTTAAAATAAAAAATTCTTTATACGAATTTAATATGCAGTGGGCGGCTCCCTGTTTTGTTCCGCGAATCCCGCCATGTTTTCAGCCATTATGCTCCTAGTGGTCGTTTTTATACTCTCTTGTATTTAGAGCTGAGTATGAGATTATAAAAAACAGTTTTTTGAGTGAATGAAGAAGAGCAGAGTTTTGTTTCTTCAAACGAAAATCAGAGTGTTCCGAAAAACAGTCTTGTTATCTTCTTCTTCTTCCAGTTTTTGAACCTGCAAAACAGAAACAGAGTTAAGAGATAAAAACAGCAGAAAACGGAGTGATTGCAAGATCGTTTTCTGCTTGACAGAATGAAGAAAACAGAGTGTTCTTCAAGTCTTGTAGCAGTTCTTCGAATCTGATTTTGTGAGCTTCTTCTTCTCTGAAACAGAGTTCTTCGAAATCTGATTTTGCAGATTTTAGCTTCTTCGAAGAACAGAGCTTCAGTTCTTAAAAACAGAAACATGTTTTTGCAATCTGTTTTTTATTCGAAATCAGGAAGTGATTACAGAAACAGAGTTTGTAAAACAGTAATTCGAAATCAGAAACTGTTCCTGTATTTTTGCAAAAACAGTAGTGCATCCAGAACGTGTTTTGAAAACAGTGTTTCTGTTTTTGCCGATTTATGATTCCGAGCAAATGATGAGAGGGTGAATAGTATACCGTTCATATATTGTGCGTATTTGAACGAGACAGAGAAGATTCTGGGCTGTTTTATCCTGGGGACGGCGAGGCTATGAAACTGCTAGCACAATCTTGGGCAGAGCCGCGAAACGTCTTAAAGAGAGCGACCTAGTCCGCGACTCAACCCAAGAACAAAATGGTACATTTTTATCTAACTGTTTATTTGAAGTGTTACAGCTGTTGAATCTTATACGGAAGTTACACAATCAGGTATGAATTTATTTCATAGATTGAATTTGTGTTTCAAAGAATGTTTGCTTACATTAGTATGTTTATGTGCATGTGCTATTGTTCGTATGTTTAATATTTGGATAGAATTTATGCTTTATATTTGCATATGAGAATTTGCTTGAGTAAAACATCCAATACATTAAACTAGCAAACATAGTCAGTATATGAGAAATATCTTACTGTGATATAATAGGTGCTGATCCATGTAAATTGTCCCAACAAAACCCAATGATAATCTTGGGAAACTTCCCATGCTAGCCAGAAGCTCTCAAATCTGTCGACCAAGATTATAACTATAATTTTGGTTAAATATGGCAATCTTAGTTTCCCACTTCCACCTCCCTTTAGATTTCTTCTTTGGGGAATTAATTTTTGCATTTTTCTTCTGAGAAGAGAGCGCGATGGCGGAGCTTGGGAGGTTGCTTATCTATGAAGCCTCAAGGGATTGGTTGGTAAGTTCATTTCAGTTATTCTTTGGGATTTTTAGCTACTTCTTTCTTCATAGTACATGAGCATGCAATTTTGTTTAATTCATTTTGGTGGCATTGGTCATGAACTTGCCTAAATGTTCTGTACATAGGAAAACACAATACATGATTTGACTAAGGTGAAACGGAAGTGAGACCAAGAAATTCGTAGATATTGGCATATTGCCACTTTTAGTAACAAACTCGAGTCAGGCTCTTGACCCTTACTCAAACAGTATGTGATTTGATCTGTTTGTGCCTCAATGATTGAGAGTTGCATGCATCTCTTCCTTCACTTTGGGGGAGTAGCATTTGGAGTCACTTGTTATTTCTCTTTGGGATGTTTAATGGTGTATATCTTGAGGTGTTGGAGTCACCCATTTAGGCTTTCTCCAAAGGGAAGTCCTATGGAAGTTGGCTCCTTTTGCCATTTTTTGGACCATATGGTGAGAGCGCAATGCTTGAATCTCAAATAATGAGGCTTCAATGTGATTATGGAAGTGTTATTGACTCTTTGGAATTGGAATCCCTTATCCTTCTTTTAAAGAGATGTCTTTGAATTCCTTTATGTTAACTGGAATGCGGTTGTAATGGGGTTTAAATACATTCAAGGTTGCCACTCCTTGCACATTTTGCCGTTACTCTAATATTGATTATTGAACCTTCTCTCTAGTCTCTTCTCATTCCTCCTACCATAAGATTTTGGTACATATGCTTCAGTTAAACAGTCAGACCTATTTTAGTTATGAAAATATTCATTGATTGTTACTGTTGTCTATAATTTCTAATTTAGAGTTGCTTATTTTCAGTTATGTGCTTATAATTCTATGGTTTTATGTGCCAGCATACTGTCACAGGAGAGATTCGGTCTCCAATGGGTGTAGCTGCAGTTGAATTTATCGATCCAAGGGAGCCTGTCACGGTTAGTGTGCAGCCTTGCTCACTTAATTCTCATGTTAGGTGTTGACACAGTATGGTTAGGTGTCAACCTGGTGATTAATTACTCTAAGCTCTTCTTGTTACATATTCTGATAAGCTTTTCCAATGAAATATAACTTTGATAAAACCTTCTCTTTTCCATGGAAATAATTGAAGCGCTAAAAAGTTGTAAATTTTGTACTTTGAATTTATTATATTGAGAATTTCCACTCACCCTTGGTATGCTTTGGCAGATTATTCCCATTTTGCGAGCTGGCCTTGCTCTTGTTGAACACGCATCTTCAATCTTGCCTGCAACAAAAACCTACCATTTAGGTAAGGCAATAACACTCCTGATATCGTAGAGGGGATCAGGGGAAGAACTTTGTTATATGTAATGAATTTTGGCATCAAATTTATTTTCCTATAATTAATGACTTCACAAATTCCTTCCTGTATGGTGGCCTCGTCTTGGTCAGATGATAAAGCCTGTTTGAACACATTAACACAGAAGTAGTTACCTGGTTATAGCTGCTACCATCTGCTCTCCTTTTATGATGCCTGCAAAATGTGCTCCAAATTGTAATATTTAACAATCTACTTATCATACATTGATGTATTTCTGTAATTAAGTCATAACGTCATGTCTATCTCTTAATGTTGTAATTTGTTTATTTTTGTCAATAAAGGAATTAGCAGAGATGAGGAGACGCTTCAGCCAACTATTTATTTGAACAAGTAAGGGATTGTCTCTTTACTAAAATTTGTTTTTACTCTATTTTATTTATCGAGGTATTTTTCAGGTTCTGTGATGGCTATTGTTAGTTGTCTAATGCCATCACCTTCTTCACATCCGCCCTGATAACATATATATATATATATATATATATATATATATATATATATATATATTTATTTATTTATTTATTTAAAAAAAAAAAACTGGACTTAGACATTGAAGTAGATGATATACTATGATAAGATACTTACGGTAGAACGTAAATACTTGAACCCAGGGCACTATGATATCTGATCCTCTAATGGGGGTTGTTTAAAATCCACTGGGCCACTGAAGTTGGTATTTGCCTTTTCAGACTTTCCTCTCCTAGATAGAGTATACTTTTTAAACCTTCTTGAGGGAAAATTTAGTATTGACATTAAGTTCTTGTTCTTAAAGAGCATCAAAGACTATTCCGTATCATGATCATGTTAGTCTTTCATCAGTTGATCAGCACATTGACTTTGGAGCATTATCTCAATCATTGAGAACTATAACTCCTTGTACTCCAATTATTTTTTTCTTGAATAAATTGTTGTTGTTTTCAACGAAGGGCTTACCACTTTTAATCATAAATTAGGGAGATATGTTTTAAAATTGATTTCCAATAGCTTTGAAACCTGTAAAAGACTAGAACAGTAACTAGGCTGCTTTGCAGTTCTCTTTTGGTCACCATCATCAATGTAGTTGATCTATATGTAGCTTATCATTGAAGATTTCTGGAGTTTTTAAAACTAAACTTCTTGGCAGATTACCTGATAAGCTCCCTGAAGGATCGCGTGTTTTTGTCGTAGACCCTATGCTGGCAACAGGTATTATCCAATTTGATGCATGCTTCCCTCATTTATTTTTTCAAGTTAATTTAAACGCCTGTTTTCTCTTACAGCATAATGATATTTCGTTGCTGCATTTTACCTAAAATTTTGAAAGCCTGATACATCCAAGTGGCTTTGAACTTCAGGTGGCACACTTGTTGCGGCAATCGACTTGTTGAAGGATCGTGGAGTTGCAAACAACCAGATTAAAGTGGTAAATGCATTCGTCACTATTATTATCATTCAAAAGTTACATCGAGAAAACGTCCTTTCCTGAATTTTGAAAAGAACCTGTAAGGTTATCCTTTGAGCAACTTTTTTACCTGGTTTCCCGAGTAAGGTGGTCAGGAACTTGGGGTGCTATCCTGAATTGGCTGGATGATGAACATAGATCCTATCTCTGAGATCATCAAATTATAACTTCGTGTCCCTTAACCTGAAGGAGCTCAATTATTGAGGCTTGATACCCTTTACATACGACAGGTGTCTGCTGTAGCTGCTCCTCCAGCTCTTCAGAAGCTCAGTGAAAAGTTTCCCGGGTAAAATTTTGTCCATTCGCTTCTGTCTATCATAAAGAGGGCTATTTCCCCCTTGCAAATAGATCCATTCGCTTCTGTCTAAAGCATTTCTTTATTTTCAGGCTTCATGTATACACGGGGACTATTGATCCTACTTTAGATGAAAGAGGGTTAGTTCTCTTTTAAGTGGTTTGCTTCGGCTACTACATGTCATTTGTGTGTACTTACAGACATGTTACTTTACAGATTTATAATTCCTGGACTGGGAGATGCTGGAGATCGTAGCTTTGGCACATAAATCATCATAACCATCGTTCTCTACTCTGGAAAATTTTCTTGAAACTGTCAGATAGTTGTTAGCTGCCTATATTTATTGTTAGAAGAACAAGTGATATCGATGCGATTGGTTTTGTAATTAGCTGTTTTTCTTGATGGGTTCGTTTCCACGTAAGCAAAGTGTTATAGTTTTAGATTAAGTTTATTTTGCGGGAGTGCAAGTCGATTCATGCAGAATCGATCAGCTGAGAGGAAGAGATACTGATGCCACAGTGCAATTGCAATGGCGAAATGAAAGACCTAAGTGAGAGTGTTCTTATTAGCCCGTCTTACCTTGCATCTTCTCGTATAAATGATTACTGCCTAATAGGCTAATACTTATGATTCTGTTCCTCTTTATCTCATGTTGCGTTTTATACTCTTTCTGATTAAAACTTCATCTCCTTTTTCTTCTTTTTAATTGACCTATATTGTATTGATACTTTGGGGGAAAAAAAAAAAGGTTTAAATTAATAATATAGATCTACGGGGACATCTATTTTCATCCATCCAAGGCTTATCTAATCGCAGACATTCTCATTCTGTATTGTCTTGATAAAGTGCAAATCACAATTTAATCTCTTAGTTGAAAATAAACATCTGCCCTTTATCCAATGTTGAGCCCTTAAGTTTTTCTTCTCCCTTGTTTTATTGGTTCTAGAGCTTTGCTAGGGGTCGAGGGAAAGGAGCGAGGGACCACCCATCCTCCTCGAGATGAGCGCATTGCCATGGAGATGTGTGTTGATGCTCATCTCGAGGAGGATGGGTGCCATCCCTCACTCCCTTTCCCTCGACCCCTAGAATTTTCGTTCATAGATAGAAGAAAATTTATTATTACCACATTTTCTTATGATCTTAATCGCATGATGATACACAGGAAATATCAATATAATATAACTAAATACCTACAATGGATTTATCTCTATCAACAATAGTAAATGCAAATTTTAAGATCCAACTTGTTAAAAGGATTCCTAAATTAGTTATTTTCTTTCCATAAAAAATGTGTTATTATGATAAGGCTTCGATATCAGAGAACAATTAGCCCATAAATAAAATATCTGGTATCATAAAAGTTGTTATTTAGGATTCCTATCAATTTATGCATTTTCCATAATTGGTGACAATGGCAAAGTATTTGTATTGGGTTTGTCTAAACAGCGAGGGAATGGGCGAGGAAACCAGTGAGGGAGGGGGTGAAGCCGTTCAACCCCCTTGAGATGCGCGAAAGCATCTTGAGACATGGCTTATACACATCTCGAGGGGGGTGAACGGCTTTACCCCCATCCCTCGCTGGTTCCCTCGACATTTAGAATTTCCCATCCCATTTGTATTAGAACCAATGGGAAATTCTAAATGGCGAGGGAATCAGCGAGGGAGGGGGTGAAGCCGTTCATCTTTCTCAAAATGCGTGAAAATGCATATCTCGAGAAAATTTTACGCATCTCGAGAGAGTTGAACGGCTTCGCCCCCCTCCCTCGCTGGTTCCCTCGCCCCTCGCCATTTAGACAAACCAAAATGGATGTTGTTGGAAGTGAATATTTCCCCGTCTGACAGACAAATGGGGGAAGTGTGTGTGTGGTGTCCCTACACTATTCCATGTTTAATTTGTTTCCATTCAGAGCTCATGTCTTGCATGGCTTCCTCTCCTCTACAAATACCCCCTCTTTCTTGCTGCATGGCTTCCCCATGCCCCGCTGCTAAGTATCTCCTGCAGACCCCCCTCCTTCACTTCCGGCCTAAGCACTTCTCTTCTGGTTGTCGAATCATCAACAAAGGAGGTGAGGTACCCCCTACTATTACCACTACTTCTGCTTGCTGCTTATCTTCTCTGGTTGATTTTGTCAAAAAAAATTGTAGTATGTTCTTCTAGTTCAAAATCTAGAATCCCTAATCTCTCTCCTCTTTCTGTCAGTTGCCAATGGCCAATTCGCAGCTTTCTGGTTCTTCTCCATTGCTTTGCTCAAAGGAAAATGGGACTAGCTATAGCTTTATTCTGATGAATCAAACTGCTATTGAGAAGATATCGGTTTCAGACGATCAAACGCTGGTTCGCTACATGCCTAGTTCTTATTTTTGTTGTTTTGGATTGAACCCTTTGATTTTATTGTAGAATTCTGATTTTGATGGGATTTACTTTTAGGTTTTTGTTCCGCATCATCCACTGATCAAGCATTGGTTATCAATTCTCAGAAACAAAGAGACTCCTTCCCCTGTATTCAGTGAGTATTCTAGGTCTTCTGTGTGATTTTTTTTAAAGAGGCAAAATAAAATAAGGACTTGATAAACTTTGATTGCTTTTTATCCACTATTTAGACCTTTGATTTAGAAAATTAGAAATCAAGATGAATGTCAGCTTAATGTGTCAATAAATCGTATGATTTCAGTAATTGTTCATTTCATTGCCTTGGATCCAGCCATTGTATCAGATATAGTGGGTAGATTTGAGATATATTCTTAGGGAATTTAATTAATTCATGGATTTTTTGTTTTAAATGTAGCAGTTGATGCTCACCTTTGATGAAAATCACGCAACATTAGGACAGGTTGACATTTGATATTTTGAGAATCTGCGGGTTAATTGCTGCTCTTTTTATTTTCAAATCGTACTAAATCTTAATACTTGTACTGAAAACCGAATCAAACCACCTTAACCAGCTTATTGAACCATACATATGGACATTTGAGCTAAAGCATTGGTATGTAAGTTTGAATCTTTGGATGTTATTAACATATGTATCATTCTATTGATCAGAGAATGCAATGGCGGAACTCGGGAGACTACTTATCTATGAAGCCACAAGGGATTGGTTGGTAAGTCCACATTATTTCCACATGATGCTACTCATATGACTCACTGCCTATGATAAGTGATTTAGGCCCTAGATCACTTAGAGCTGTCTGCTTCAAAGTGCAAAGCATCAGCTGACTGAATTGTTTGTTACGATCCTTGTTATGGACCTTCCCCTCCTGGACCGCTCGAGCTTTTGGGAGAGTTGGTTAGTTCATAACAATTGGTATAAAATAATTTAGCATTATGTATGTGCATAGTGCTAAGTTGTTGAATACTAGTAACTGAGAGAAGGCTCACTGGGCCAGTGTAAACGTGGGGCAATGTTACGATCCTTGTTATGGACCTTCTCCTCCTGGACAGCTCGGGCTTTTGGGAGAGTTGGTTGGTTCATAACATTGTTTTATATATCTTCTTCGAGACTTGGCGGTGGTTACGCATCAACAATTTCTCAAGTTTCATTGGTACTGAATTTTATGGTTTTGTTATAATAATTCACAAGTGATCTTTGTTTAATAATAGCCCAGATCATTTTTTCTTCTCAACATTTGTTGCGGTCAGAAAACCAGCTTGTGTACTGTTTCTTGTGTTTTTTTTTTTTTTGACCTACGGATGAGCTGACAATTCCTTTTCTTTGTTGCCAGCCAACTGTCACTGGAGAGGTTGAGACTCCACTGGGTGTTGCTTCGGTTGAATATGTTGATTCTTGGGAGCCTGTAGTGGTTAGTGGATTGACCTGTTATTATTATTTTTTTTATTTCTGGTTTTTATCATGTTATAATTTAACGCAATATGATTGATTATCACTGCATTACAAGTGTTAAAGAGACAACATAACATTTTGCTTTGCTTTTGAAGATTTGCCGGAACTTTTTGAGGGTTAATAATTTTGAGTTTGTGTCATTCTGTATTGTAAAATCATTCCCATTTGGAATTCTCACTCTACTTGGATGTATACCCAACAGATCATCCCCATCTTGAGAGCTGGTCTTGCTCTTTCTGAGTATGCATCATCAATCTTGCCCGCAACAAAAACCTATCATTTGGGTAAGACGTGATAATCGTAAATATATTTAAAATTCAGAGAAATGAAATCTATTATTTTCATATAATTAAATTGTTGTTGTTACAAGCTTATAGATCTCTCTATGTTGGTTGACCTTTTTAGTTTTTTTTGAAGTATCTTTACCATGACAATGTAGTAATTTTTTTTTGTTAATGGTTGGTAATGTCGTTTATTCGTGTATGCAGGACTCTGCAGAGATGAGGAGACACTCCAGCCAACTGTTTATTTGAACAAGTAAGAGAATGTTTATCTCTTAAATTTCTCCATCTGACAGATGCCTTCGCTAGTGTCATAAATTTCTTTGTTAATGCTGCTCACATTAAAAACAGTGATGATTACTTCAAAAGTTGGATGAACAATGCCCTAGTAAAACTAACTTTCTTTTCTTTTATCTCTTCACTCATCCTTATTCCGAACCATTTGTACTTCTGTTGATCAACCTAGGCACTTATTATTGACTCCTATGTCTGTGGTGCTGTTTCTGTCGAACAGATTACCTGATAAGCTCCCAGAAGGATCTCGTGTGCTCATCGTAGACCCTATGCTGGCAACAGGTGTATATTTAATGCCCCCTTACGAAAAATTTAGAGTACATTATAAGTGTTGTATGAAGATCTTAATAGCATCGTACTTGGAAAAAGATATTGAGTCCATAATATTATAATTCACTGCCTTATTAAATTGGATTCAGGTAACACAATGGTCACAGCAATAGACTTGTTGAAGGATCGTGGAGTTGCCAATGGACAGATCAAATTGGTAAATAAAATATTGATAACTTTGTTTATCACCGAACTGTAGTCCTTTTTATTTGTCAGAAGGAAAAATCAAATGCTTTCTGATTCTCATTGTAGTTTAAACTTTAAACTATCTTTTGTTATCCACCCTTCACTCAAGCAATTGAGGAGCTTCAGCCTCTGCATCAAAATATGGAGTGGGTGGAGAAACACAGTGGGGTTTGACCTTTGCTTTGTTTGTGACACTTCCAAGTTCCAATTGCATCCGAACTCATCCCTCATCCACACTCACTTCTCTAAAAAAAATGAAGTTAAAAATCTCTGGTTTTAGATTGAAGAGTTCAGTTACGATATTTCACATGTTTTCCATGCTAGGTATCGGTTCTAGCTGCTAATCCCCCTCTTCAAAAGCTCAGCGAGAAATTCCCGGGGTAAAATACTGTTAACTCGGTAATGTGGTTATTGTTTTACCATCAAAACCAGTGGAAAAATATTTTATACTTTATTTTGCAGGATTCATGTATACACAGGAGCTATTGATCCAATTCTGACTGGAAAGGGGTATGTTCTTTTTGGTTTTGGTTTGCATGTAATTGATGAGTTGATTTCATTGTTATCCTTGATTTCACTTTGAGATAAATGTATTTTCAGGATGTTAGTTCCTGGATTGGGAGATGCTGGAGATCGTAGCTTTGGCACCACAAATGAAGCACTGAAAAAGCATGCAGCAAACATAATGATTTAATCAACCTATCAAGCATTCATTCCTTTAGAAGATTGGAAGATTTAGTTTTTTCTCTCTTTTTTAGGGTTCTTGTGAATGCTAGTTGTAGCGTGATCTGCTGAAAAGCTTTTAATAACAGAACAGCCTAACCATTTCAAGAGAATCCAGTGTGTGGTAAACGATGCATAAGTGAAATTGCAGTGTTTTTTGCAAGCTTTTTAGAGCATCATCAGCGTGAACCATCTTTCTTTTTTCTTTTTCTTGCCTCAAAACTTCAAACGTAGCAATGGTTAATCTGAGATGCATTATGGGCTTCTAGCTACCAATCTGTACCATTACATGAATACTAGATAACATTGTTCATGCCAAAGATGTTTCTTTGTGTTTAACCTGACTGAATAACAACGGGTGCTTTTAATGTGAGAGTAGATCTAAACCATTTGCTTTCTTTTGTACGAAACTCATTTGCTTCTGTTCTGTAGCTATAATACATTATCATCTTTTACCAATGCCAATTCATGCTATATGGAATGATGCGTACCTGAAGCAGACTATAGCTTAGAACATGTCATTCACAACGAAAATTCTAGCCAGCCTGGGTAGCTTAGAACATGTCATTCACAAATATGATCTAGTTCAGGTTTGTCATTGAATTAGATTTCTTGACATGGATCTGATAGTTCAGATTCATCCAAAGAACGGTAGGTTGGAGGCAGTAAAATTGAAAATAATCCCTCTTGAGTTGCAACACTAATACCCACCCTTCATTTCAGAGAGTCAATAAGTTGGAGAGAACTGGTTCGAACCATCAATATTGAGCTCCACCAACAAAAATTCCTATCACATATTTCCCAATGGATTCCGCAAGAGAACTGGCACACCAACCTAAAAATGGGAAAACAAAGAACACACAACAAAAACAAATGGACATATTCAAAAGTTTAGCTTAACCACCAACAAGTCTGGGTGGTGTAGTCGGTTATCACGCTAGTCTCACACACTAGAGGTCCCCGGTTCGAACCCGGGCTCAGACATATTTTGCAATATATATGATTTTGGTCTTCTTTTCGTTTTAAGCAAACACGAAAGAAATACTTGGTTGGTACTCAATTCGATTCGATCTTTCGTTCCTTTCACATTTCTTGCTGAGGAAAGAAAGAAAACGTTCTCTTCTCCCCCAACTCAAACTCGAAAGCAAATTTTGAATTGAAATATCAAATTTCTACTTTTTCCATTCGATCTCATTTCTAGGGTTTCAGACTGTGAATTTGGATCCTCCTCTAAGAAACACACACAGATATTTTGAGAGAGAAAGGAAAAAAGTAAAAAAGATGGATTGGGGAAACGTAACAGCAGAAGATCTGATGGACGCACTTCGGGAAGTGGATTGGTCTTCACCTCCACGACCTCTCTCTGAGTTCTTCTCAAGATTCACTCTCCCCAGATCCTATTCTAAATGGAACAGCCGTCTCAAGTGCAATCTCTATTAGTATGTTACCAACTCTTATTCTCTTTATTTGATTTGACTTCTCCTGATTAATCAATTTAATTCAATTCAATTGTCTCTGTGATGTTTTATTTCAGCTATCGGACCAATTATTTCCTCATGATCATCTTGATTCTAGGTAAGCCTCCCTCCCAACCCCAACCAGCAAGATATGTGTTTTTTAGGTTACAAATTTGCTTGTTAGTTCGAGAAATGTTTGTAAATTTACATTTTGCATCCCGCTATATTTTCCTGCAGCGTTAGGGTTTTTCAGAAAGCCACTTGCTATTGTTGCTGCCATCTTAACCGCGTTAAGCATAGCCTTTCTAAATGACAGGTACTTTTCTTATCTTCTTCCATGATTTCAAATGAATCGCATTCAACTCAGTAGATTGCCTTCACCAATTCACCCCATTTCACGACTAATTGATGTAAATTTATAGACTATGCCAATTTCATTCTTTGGTTGATAAGTAATAACGACATCTTGACAACATGAGAGGAAAATCTATTTTTCAGAGCTAATGGTTTTATGGTGTATACAATTTTTTGACAGTAAAATGACTATGGGGTAATTTTGGTCAGAGTGTGTCCTATTTGCATGTATACCTTGGGTTAATGTTTCAGATAGTTAGATTATTTTCCCTATTCTATATCAAGATGTTTGTGGTCTCTAGAAAGGAATCCCTTTAGCTCGATGGGTTTATATGCATTTTTTGTCCAACTGGTAAATTTAGACTATAAGGAGGCGGACATGGATGCAAGCATGAGCATAGGGGTGTATTAATTGTTCCTTACAAGCATTTGGGCGTGCTAGTTGTTGGTAGAAGACTTTACAGAAGCTTTGCATGCTATTTAAACTACTTTAATTTACTTTCCTTTTACCACCACTCAATGCAACATGTCTTCAACATTCGCGTTGATTCTTTGGCATTGGAGTTAGACAGGAAATTGCAATAACGGGGTTTCTCATACCAAGGTATTAGTCAGTTGTTTGCTAGTCATCATTGGTAAAGCCCGTTACCCTTTTTTAAAATAAAACTTTGCAGGTTTTCCTTTAAAATGTAGAAAATGCAGAAAAACTGAAACATGGAACATTACTTTCCTTAAATATAAAACAGCCTGTGGACACTGTTTTGCATGGAAAAGTGCTTATCTCATTACTGTTTTCTGTGAAATTGGATGGTTTTGTTCATTCATTTTTCATTTTTTATTTTTTTGACACAAAAAGATATGCTTGTTAGTATCCATTTGTTTGTTTGTCTTGTAACTTTGGTTTTGGTTAATGGATATACAGCTTTGCGGTTACTTTCAATGAGAGGGTTACAAGAACCGTGAGGCAGTTCTCTCCACATTTAGCTGCAAAGATGAGACCTCCTATAACGTAAGTTAAGATTGATTCACTTGCTGATGACATGGAACATATTTTGTTGCTTCTTATGACCAAAATTCCTTTGTTTGTAGGCCTGTTATTCGCGGGCGCCCTTCATCTAAAAGAGCAATTCATATATGTGGAAGGCCACGTTGGATGTTTGTGTTGGTGTTCTCAGCTGGTATATAGAAAACTTTCCTGCCCTTTGCATTCCCTGTTAAAGAAACTAAACAACCTTTTGGATCTGTTACAACGGATGTTTCGTTGAATGATGTTGACTAATTCAGATCTTTTTCCTTGTTTGCAGGAGGTTGTTTCTTGTGGTTCACTTCTTGTGGTCTACTTACAGTATTGTGGGCGTTTGCCATTGGTCTTCTTGGTATAGTGAACTATTATTATTAAATTTTTTTTTTAATGCTTTTGATACTTTTTACTTGAAGAGTTCCCCTAATAGCCTTTGTTTATGCAAAGAAATGCATGCATAGCCACTAGGTATTTGACTCATGTAGGCGTGCTCAAGATTTGCCAGTGTCTCTAATGCTAGTGTATTATTTTTAGGCAATTTACTTAAATCAATTATTTGAGTGGTATCCATTGATTTTTTTTCTCTAGTTCATGGTGACTGAAGCATCTTAGTTACTTGAAGACTTGAAGTCTCAATTTGTATTCAGTTACTTATTGAAATAAACTCTTAAGAATATAGATGCATTAGATCTACATACTGTACTTCCAACATACACGTACATACTATAAGTTCACAAAGATCTGATATTTAGTATATGGTACTCTATGTACACACTGCATACACACATTGCCGGCAGAATGCGTTGAAACTCACTTTATTCTAACTGTCTTTGACTTGTTCACAGAAACCAATCTGAGATAAGAAAATCTGATGTTTCTAGCCTAATAAAAAAGGATCTCCTAAATGGGAGTTGCACTTGGTGTAACTGTCCATTTCATATAATCTCAACCACCACTTTAGTATGGTTAGACATGTGGGAGCGAACTACAGTTTTGGAAGTACATCCCAAAGAAGAAGGTGTGAAACATAGTGTAGAGTAGTGAGTGCATAATATCCCTTTAATGCAGCCACATATTTTTCAAAATCCATTAGCTTTAGTTGAGGAGGATCTTCTCATTGCTGAGATTGCATAAGCAAAATTGAGCATATTCCATGCTCAGTAGAATGTTTTAGGAGTTAAAAGACCATTGACCCAGTTTGTAAGGGAGGGTATCAAAAAAAGATGTGAGACAAAATTTGTGGATTTATTAGAAATTTTTTTTTTTGAAGATATATTAGAAAAATTACTTGTATGTATGGGTGAGGTAGATTCATTAAGAATAGATAACATCATGGTATATCTTGTACATGGGTGGGGTGTGGTGAGGCTCCTTTACCTCATATATTTTGTGATTAATACAACATTTTTTTTATCTACACGAAAGATAACTCAATGACTGATTTGTGAGGATCTCATGTAGCTCACCCCTCTAAAATCATTAGTGCTGTCAATGACTGATAGCACTACTGGATTTACATGACAGTTTTTTTTTAAAGAATAATTGCTAAACTCATTCTGATTTTTCTGTGCAACAGAAAACTATTTTGGAATTGGATTTCCTTGGGATGAATTGTATTTTAACTCATTTTCATGTTGTCCTGTTAGAGAATGTCAAAATGAGTGTATGAATGTCGTAGTACCTTCACCTACAGTCATACATTTTGACCATATGTAGCATATAGGGGAGAGTGGATTCATTCTCATGATGCGGCATATGCCATTTTTTAAATGTTCAGGGATGCCAAGTGCTTATGCCTTTATCTGCCTTGGTCTTTATTATCCAAAGCTAATTTTCCTTGTACATGCAGGGACTGTTATCCATGCTAGCTTTAGAACTCCCAACTTGAAAGCACGCTTGAATACATTCCGTGAGGAGTTCCGTGCGGTCTGGCGCAATTATAGCGAGTTGTAACTGGGTTACACTGCGCATGGAGTTCTTATGATGTGAGTATCTTTGCTTTAGAAACTTGTATATATTTTAATAGGCCGCATATTTGAAACTTTCTCATTTCATACTTGTACATATTTTGGGTCATGACCTGGGACTCTTCTGTTCAGTTCTAGTTGCATTTTTAAAATTTATTTTTTTAATTTTTTTATTTCATGTCTTCTCTCTTAATAATAAATTCTATCTTGTCTTGCATTAGAAAAAATTAACAAGTAAATAATTAAGTTAAAAAAATAATTCTGTCCTCGTCAACCACCTTTGTTAATTTAGCCAGACGACCATTAATTAAAATGTTGCAGAGCCTGGTCTGTTTTTAACCTACTCTGGGAGTTTGATGTTCTTTAGCACTGTTGTTCCTTTTGTGGTTCCAAAAAATTCCTAGGTATTTTGTAAATGATATCACAAGATTAATGATTAACCTTGTGAGGAAGTATGGGATATAAGGCTCTAACCGTTTATGTCCTCTAGAATGTGATTATTAATATTTCCCACTATCCCTAGACAGACTTCCTTTGGTGAAATTACTATGCGATACATATTTGAAATAAGCAAGACAATAAGGATACATTAGAAAGCAACATTTAAGGAGTGAGAAGCTAAATGTGGCAGGAAGCGAACACTTGCAGAGGTTACAAATTTAAAAGGAAATTGAACATAATAGCATGAAAGGAGGTGTCTTCAGAATTCCCTGCAATAATAAGTCCCCAGAGCCAAATACAATTTTGGTTGCCGTCACCATTTGGTCTAATACTCATACTAATATTGCTTTCACCCTTTCCCAACATTCATTAACTTAGCTATAGGGACTTTGTCTGAAATCCAATTGCCTTTTTAGCGGAGAAAGGTCTATTTCCCATCAATCGTCCTTTCTTTTTTATGCATACCTCGTCTGATATCAAGATTGTTCTTTGTCATATCAGAGATAAAAAAAAACTCTCTTCACCTAGTGGTCTGAAGTGGTTGAATCTTTTTGAGAAAACTGAACTATTTTTTAACAAAATATAGTTGGAAAATATTATTAACTTCAGGAGCCGTTCTAGTTTGATGAAAAAACTATCAAGTGTGGAGAGAAATCGGAAGGGTGTTAATTCCACTAGAGACTGGAGAATCGAGAAAAGGTTATGAACATGTTGGGTGAATCTTTCAAAAAGAGCGATGAGTTAAACAAGTTTTCCAAAAAGTTGGGTGAATCTTCCGTATGTCGAGACTGGAGGGGTTCACTTGTCGAGTTGCGAGTGTGGACTTCGTTATTCTGACTGAGTTCACCAGAGATTATAAGTGTGCCTCTACAATGCTACAACATCTCATATGGTTGGAATCTTAGAATCTCCTTTTTCTAGACTAAGTGGATTCCAAGGGATGAGTTGAGAGTTACTTGGGCACATAGGAATGATCTATATGGGGTTTGAGAGTTGGGGGAATCTCCTTTTTCTTGCATATGGGTTCCAATGAATGGTTTGACTGTTTGAGAGTTGCTTGAACACATATTAGAGTGATGTGTGTTACTGTTTGTTTGGGCATGAATAAAAAGAAGAATCCCAGAGCTCGTATGGAAATCAGTCTGAAAGAAAGACTTGCCTCTACTTAATTCCAGTCAGCAGCTCTGCATTGTCCTTTTCCCAGTGTTCAGCTCTTGATGATATAAAGCAAGCAAGAAAGAACAAAGCACGGTCAATTATTACAGAAGGCTTGAAAACTCTTTTTTGCCTAGAAACTTTCATTCATTATTATGGAAGGAACTGTGATACTCATTCCATTTGCAATAATGGTGGGGTGTTTGGGTTGAATGGATAGAGATTCTTTGAAAGAAGGGTGTGGGGTCTATCATTGCATGTTTGACAATCTAGGGCCAGCTTTATTGTTTGTCTAGAATGGTGATCGACTTTTGAGGTTAAAGACTATATTATCGATTGAGAACACCTTAACTTCAGATGTTAAGGTTTCCCATCCTTTATTCTATTTTTTTTTTTTTTTTTTTCATATTTTGTTTGTTTATTTATTTTGTGGTGGTTTTTATTGTCTTCAAATTGCTTGAGGATATCTTCACTTGAGGATCTCAATGCCTTTGTACTTTTTTATGGCTGAATATATGCCTTAGTACTTTTTTGATTATTTTTTTTAGGTTTGAGTTGGATGTGTTATCCTATACAATGTGTTATCTGAAGTCGGTCTTGATGGTTTTGTGGTAGTTATCCTTTTATGATTCCTGCAGTTCCTTGCAAAAAGTAGAATTTCCAACTCTTTGTAGTATGACAAACTCAGCATTGTAATGTTCATGTTCTTGAGATGAGTTATCGAAGTGTGTAAACACCAATGTTCTACTCTATGTCTCATTAACCTTCTGGATTTTGTGGAACAATCTCTAATTGTTGGAATTGGCCAATATGACTTGAACACCCTGGTTAAATGCATAAGACGAATGAAAGGTGTATGACGTGTGTCAACACTTTGCGAATGTGGCTCGAACACCCTGGTTAAATGCAGATCCCTTTTGTTGTTGTCAGTCAGAACCTGGAGCTTAGATGACAAAATGTGAAAGCTCTCTTCTCAAAGTCTTTATTTGTAGCCAATGGTAACCTGGTTTGATGGTTAAGGCTATGATGGTTTGAACCCCACGTCTTGGGTTCTATACCCACCGGCGACACGCTTGCCTTTCAAAAAAAGTCTTTATTTGTAGCTGCATTGTTGGGCTTCTCAATAAGCATTCCTACCTGTGCAGCTAATTTGCATCTGACGTGAGAAGTTTTAGAAACTTTTAATTGCATTGATCTATTGGATTATGTTCTGATTTAATGCCTTTGCCTGTTGCTAGTGATCGCCTTGTTGGTTTGGATGCTGATTCATGGTGCTCTTAGTGCTGTTGTTGGATTTGGAAATGCTGCTTCCTGTACTGTATGTGAAGCTGATATGGACGGTCTTGCTAGCGAAGATGCAACTTTGTACAAATCATCAGGTGTAAATTGTTAGAACTTTCTGATCTGTAAAACTAAGGGATCCCATTATCTCCAATTTAGGTGATTGGTGGATAGATCATATGCATTGAGCAGAAATTATGAGAATTCATCTCTACATGGAAAATGAATCTTATTTTACCATGGGATTTAGTTTTGCAGTACTCTAGATTGAAACTTATTCAGGTTGTAATATCAATGCCAGTACTTTTTTTAGCAGTACTCTATATTGCTACTAGCGAGGGACTTTGGCTTCCAACCTCTACGAGAATAAGCAGAGACTGCATTACATAAACCCACTTCTCCCCTCCTTCGCATGAGAGGAGCAACTTTTAGTGGTAAAACTGAAGTCACTTTATGTTGTTGCACCAATCAGCTTGAAGTTTGGAGACCATAAGCAGGGGTTTCGAATATTTTAGGTAACTGTAAAAGGCAGGGTTGCTTCGATTTGAAGCAATTTTAAGTCCCACTCATTCAATTACTGTATATAAATAGCATAGAAGTTGAATAGTGTTTTTTCAAGTGGGGGTTGGTGATGAGAATGAGACACTAATCTCCCATCTTAGGCATTGCATTGACTTTTGCCTCCTTTATCTTAACAATCAATCATGGGATGGAACGAGTTTTCGTCTGTTCTAGAAACCTGAAATCTTGAATTTTGTTTTGTTTTAGAGGTAAGGTCGATGAAACCAACCATATCAATTAATTTCTTTAGTCGTATCTAATTACAGACAGAGAGACAGAGTTGCTCACTTTCCTCAGATTGGACAAAGCCGCCTGTGTGTCTAATTTGATCAAACAATAAATTGAAGGAAGCCTAGAGATTGGAGTGAGCAACACTTAGTCCTTTGACCTCCATGGGTTCTTCTTCAAAGTGTCCTTCTTTACCAACCCTTCTTCTTCTTCTTTTCTCATTCGTTGTGTCTACTCATAATCATGTTGTTGTTGGTGTTCAGTCAAATCCTGCCTCTTCTCCTTACCTCTCCCCATCCTTGTTCTTCGCCAATTACCAGAAAATGCTTCAAAATTTCAAGATCTTCGTATACGACGAACCCACAGAGCAAAGTCAAACCTTTGGTAATGGTACCTCGGTGGAATCACTATTCCACTTGTCCCTCACTGAAAGCCCCTTCATCACCATGGATGGAAACGAAGCTCATCTCTTCTATTTATCATTCCCTTTGAATTCTTCGACAAGGTCGATCTCGCGTTCAATTCGAGACCTCCGAACCAACCTCCCTTACTGGAACCGCACCCTTGGAGCTGATCATTTCTACCTCTCCTCAGGTGGAATTGGGTATGAGTCAGATAGGAATCTTGTTGAGCTGAAAAAGAACTCAGTTCAGATCTCTTGTTTCCCTTCAATACAAGGCAAGTTCATTCCTCACAAGGATCTCACTTTACCTCCACTTCACTCATCTTCAATTGATTTGCCACCCCAACCCCAAAACTCAACTCTGAGATTTCAGCTCGGTTACTTCAATGGCAAGGGAGGTCAAGTTCCAGAATTTGGTTCAGTTATACTGAATGGATTGCGAGGTGATTCTGATTTCTTGATTGAGTTGGAGGAGGAGGAGGAGGAGGAGAATCCCATGGGGCATGCGCAGAAGCTCTCAAAAAGCAAGTTTTGTTTGTTTTTCTACAGTGATGGTGGTGACTTTTCTGGGTTGGTAGAAGCGTTACGGCATGGATGTGTGCCGGTGGTGGTAAGTGACAGGCCGATACTTGATTTGCCTTTCATGGACGTGTTGAGATGGTCGGATATTGCAGTGTTTGTGGGGGCGGGAGGAGGCGTGAAGGAGATGAAGAGAAGCATGGAGAGCAGGTGCGGAGGAGTGAAGTATGAAATGATGAGAGAGGTGGGGAAGGTGGCAAGTAAGCATTTGGTATGGAATAGAGTGGCACAGCCGTATGATGCTTTCTATACGGTCTTGTATCAGTTGTGGTCAAGAAGGCATACAATCAGATACATCACAAGGGGGTCGATTGTTCAACCCAATTAGCCATTCCATTATTTTGTATTCTCGAGCTTCCCCCTCAATAATACAATACTTAAAGAGTTTGAGTCAGTGTGTGGTGTGTGTGTGATTCATGATTTCATATTGTATTTTCCAAGTCCAATGTATGGTTGAATGATGTATATTAGTTAGTACCTCTTCATGCATGCCTCTGCAAGTCAGTCACAAAGACTAGCAACTTGGTTCTTGGCACTACAAGGTCATCTAGCCTGGCTACAACTATTGCATATATTAATGTTGGGAGCTACTTATGTTTCAAATTACACCCACCAAAAAAGAAATTAAGGACCAACCAGAGTATCCAAGCATTAGTAAAATTTACACACTTGTGTAAAGTGAATGCAGTAACGGAGGGCGACACACTACATTCTTTCTTTCTTATTGTGATAAAAACTTATGGCACGTAACCTTTTCCTGTTTTGCTGGCGCAAGTAATGTTGTGCTCATTGATAAAGCTGCACAGCGCCTTAGTCTGTCACTTGACCATGCCTAATGTGACCAAAATATTCAGTATTCCATCTCTGATATGGTTTATAGAATAGACAATCTCTGGTTTTATCTATCTATCATGGATGCCAATTTTAGACCTCCCTCTTTTGTGCTTAGAAAAGGCTATCTATCTATACATAATAGCACGAGTAGGGCTTTACTCAATCAAACACACAGCGTGCAGAAAAGAAAAGGTTCCGCATGCACCGTGCGAGACCAATTTTTTTCATTTTCATAGTAAATATAAATAAAGTAGCAACCAAACAAACAGCTTTTCTTCTCAGCTTTACTTTATTGAAAGAGAGTTGCGGAAGGAAACTCATAAACCCAGTCACTCTCTCCTCTCATCTGACACGGTCCATTGAAAGATTTTATTCGATCGATCGTTCCTTGGACATCTTTTTTTTCCAAAAATATCTATTTCTTTTCCTTTCTTGAGTGTTAGGTTTTAATCTTGATTACTGCTTAGACTCTTGAGTTTATTCACTTTGTTTTTTGTCGTTGATTCTTCAATGGCAATGAGTTTTGGGTTATCAAATTGCGCTCATTTATCGAACCCCATTGATTCTGGTAGCCAAAGTTTGGTCTTTGAGGTTAGGTCATCAAAATGCGGCACTTGTACAAGGAGCAACTATGCAAATCCCGAGGGTTTATCGATTTCTTCTCTGAGCCTTCCAATGGGTTCTATTGCTAGTAATAGGAGGAGGCAAAAGCAGACTAGTTTTCAGGTGAATTGCTTATTGAACCAAAACCCTGAACCCGAGTCCAATCAACCAGCCGTCGCCATTTTGGGGAAAGATTCCAACATTCTTGAAACAAGTGTTGCACCAAAAACTGACAGCGGAGGTGGGGATTCTTATGGGGGTAGTGATGGTAATGGAAATGGAAATTTTCCATCTGGTGGAGGAGGTGGTGCCGGGGATGACGATGACAAAGAGACCGAGGAGTTTGGTCCTGTACTCAAGTTTGAGGAAGTCGTGAAGGAGACTGAAGCTCGGGGAGCTACTCTCCCTTTGGACATGTTGGAGGCTGCAAAGACTGTTGGAATTCGTGAAGTTATTCTTCTCAGATATTTGGATTTGCAGGTAGACTCACTCTACATTTTATTAATTGAAAACAAGTATGATATTGATTTGTACTTTTTTGAGGTTTTTGTTGCATCTTCTTCTTATTCTCTTACATGTAGGGCACAGTTTGGCCTTTAGGCTTTGCAATGAGATCTTGCGCTCTGCTTCGCAATAGGATGCTTGCTGATCCAGCTTTCCTTTTCAAAGTTGGGACGGAGGTCAGTGGATGCTTTTGAATTTCAATTGTAATGTTAAATTGATGTGGAAAAGAAAGTTCAAAAATATTAATCTTCAAGTAGTGTTGAGCAAGGATTGTGATTTCATGAAATTATACAAAATTTCGTTTTTTTGAAATTACGAAAAGAAAAAGGGCAAAAGAAAAAATTACATTTTTTCAAGGGTTTTTAAAAAAATTTCAAAATTTTTCATAAATTCCGGGGTTTTTTCATAAGTTACTACGAACCCTAATGGAGCTAAGGAGAAAGCAATTGCAGGCCAGGGTGAGACTTCAAAAGCTGTCTTATTCTAGCCATGGCAAAGCCTACTTATCACGCCATTCGAGGTGGCCTAGCACTTACAATTTTTAGGGGGATCTGGCCGAAAGATCGGCCGACGCCCACCCGACTAGAGGGACTGAGAAATTAATAGAGTACAAAACTTATCTTCAAGCTTTACCTTATTCTGATCATTCAGAGGGCAATCATGGAGTCACTGAATGAAGTCCTTTGTTTCTTTCGGAGGTGCTGACCTGCAGTGAGGCAGAGATGACTAAGTGACATATGGAATATGGCGACGACAACAACATGTTGTAGAAGGAGATAACAGGTGGAGCCAACGACCCACTAAGACTAACGCATCTACAACTACATCCTCGAGCAGCAGTCAAATGGGCGTGAATGCGAGATGCCAGCGGAATGATCGGCCGGACAGAGGCTAGGGCTGCTTCCTTCCCACCACGTCCTTCCTTGTGTGTCGGAGATACAAAGCAAGTGCACTGGAAAAGAACGGGAACTGGGTCGATCTATTCTATTGCGAAGCATCCAAAGCATAACTGCACACTCACACGATCTTTGCCGAGAGATAGGAGCATTCGGTGGAACCGGTGAACTACACTTGCTTTTGGATAAATGTGTGGGACAGAGGGCTCGTGATACCTTCTGCCCACCCTTCCTCCTCCGCTTTGAGAACCGTGTGAACGGAGAGTGGGCAGAAGGGAAGGAGGTCCTCATACGGAGTCGCATCGTTTTTCGGTAAAAATACAAAAACCAGCTACTAAAAATTAATTTTTTCGAGGATTTTTTTCGAAAAATTTCGGGTTGTTTTCGTAAATTTTGAGGTTTTTTTCTACTTATCATTTATTGTAATTATTTATTGATTTTTTAAACCACCCCGAAATTTCCTAATTATCACTTCTTCTATTGATTTTTTTAACTACCCATTGATTTTCTAATTATAAGTATTTTGGTTTCATTTAATGTGTTTAATACATTTATTTACTTGCATATTATTTTTTCACATATTTAATATACCCTTGAAATTCATTATATATTTCACGTGTCTTAAAATTTTTTTACGTTTTTTCTTTACACTGAAATATTTCTTAAAATCAGGAGGCCGAAATTAACTCGAAAAACAAAATCACAATCCTTGATGTGGAATGCATGTTCATTATGCATTGATCTAAATGTGGATGTCATGTGTTTATTCCTTGAGTAGTAGTTGAAAAACAAGTTTTAACCCATAAAAATGGTCTAGACGTCTAGATGGACTGACCTACAAAAGCTGATATTTGTTAGGGCAGAATATTTTCATTTGTTTACTTTATATTTTAAGGATAATTTGATACATTATCATTGGTTTAGTCTCACAATGTGGCTTGATTACACGCTTCCACTGGTTTCATTGCCCCAATGGATGCACAAGTAGCTACATCTTTGATCATGAGGAATTTAGTGCGTTTGCAGGTCTCGAAGCTTCAAATACACTTCACTTGTTAAAATTGTTTGGACATGTTGCAGATAGTTATTGACTCTTGTTGTGCTACCTATGCGGAAGTTCAAAAGAGGGGAAAGGACTTTTGGGCGGAATTTGAGTTGTATGCTGCAGATCTTTTGGTTGGGATTGTTGTTGACATTGCTTTAGTCGGAATGTTAGCACCGTATGTTCGCTTTGGACAACCGTCAATCTCTAAAGGATTCCTTGGTCGTATGCAGAAAGCTTCTTTGGCTTTGCCTAGCAGGTTAGTGTTTCACGCTTGTTGCAGACATGGTGGCATGTATGGAGTATCCGACACTGCAAATTGGCAAATATAAAATTTGTGGAAAATGAAATATATTGTAATTTTCAATATTTTAAATTATAAAAGATAATTAAAACACCTGTGTACTATATACTATATTTTAGAAAAGGATGCTTCCCTCTAGAAAACTTGAAAGAGGATTTATAATTTAAAATAACAAAATGATTTGGTTTTCCCTGAAAATAGTTTTTATACTCGTGTTGTCTGAAATAATTAGCTGTATCCCTGTCTGAATTTGTGTCTACACAGTATGGACAGGCGATTCGTCTAAACACCTAAGGTATCTGTGGTACCCAGCATGTTGCACAGACATCTGAGCCATGCCTTCTGTTACTGCTTAGGAGCGAGGACCCATCTTGGGAGCGACACAAGCTGGCTGGACCCATTGTCCAAGACCACTGGAAAGGGCGGTCCTTAAACACCCACAAAGACCGTTTATCGAGATATTTAATGGCAGAAACCTAAATATATATCTTGAGGAATGGTATCGAAACGGGATGAAACTTGACACGTTTCTAGTGTTAAATCTGTAATTTTCCTTAAACTTTTAGCTCATACAAATTAAATTTTTTTTTTTTTAAATTTCATAGTCTCCTTAATTTACAATGAAAATGAAGGGTCTCAATGCCCCAAATGAAAATAGTAAATGCACAAAAAATAGAAAATTGTTAGGGAAACAAACTGAGAAAAATGGCGATGTGGGATAATGCTTCCCACCCCCTCCCCCAGTTCCCCTAGAAAGGAATGCTTGATAAATGATTATTTTCCAAACTTTCATAGTAGTTAAGCTTGTAGGGTTACCTAGTCTTCAGTGTGATATGCTTCATTTGGTTTTGATGGTTCAGTTACTTTTTATATAGTGTCTTTGAAGCTGAAAGACCAGGATGTAGGTTTTCAACGCAGCAGAGGATTGCAACATACTTCTATAAGGTGGACAGTTTTTTGGCATTTCATGTTCAATATGTTTTCTTTTTTATTCATCCATGTGCTTTAAAATATCTTTTGCTCTTTATTTGCATACTGAGCATTGCATTTACAATAAAATCTGGATGCAGGGTTTGCTATATGGATCGGTGGGGTTTGGTTGTGGTCTTATTGGACAAGGCATTGCAAACATGATCATGACTGCCAAAAGGTAGAAGTCCATCTTTTCTTTCTAGTATATGGCTCTTTACTCGTCGTTTTGTGACCCATTTTCTTGGGATTTCACAAGAAGTGTGTCCTTCCTACATGATTTTTTCTTGGTAGCTATTTTTTCCCTCTTTTGAGCCAATTGGCTTTAGTTTTTCCTTTTTGCATCTTTTCCATCCATTCCTTTTTTGCTAAGTTGATGGAAGAGCGCTCTCCAACAAACACTTATATGAATTTTTATACAAGATTGTTGTGGGATCAATTTCTGACACAGGAGATCTCGAGTAGGAGTATGGAAGTGGAGATTGCATGTGTTGGCTGTGGAAATAGAAACCAATCTCTTGACCATCTATTCCTACAGTGCCCTCTTGCTTCAGCCGCATAGAACATTTTCTTTATTGATAGTCTTTTAGGTGTTCTGGAATTTCTGGCACAAAAGCTGGCAAACAAAGCCGATCATGGCTCCTTGTAGAGTTAGTTGGAACCTATGGCTAGGAAGAAATATATTTTTTGTTTAATGGTTTTATGGAGGTCGTTGTCCTGCGTTGGCATTGGGTCTCCGGCCTGAACTTAAAAGGGTGTCTTTTGAGAGGTTCCTTATGGATTGGAAAGGGTAGACTACTCAACAACGACCTCTTGTTATTATTGATTGTAGTCTTGACGTCAAGAACCTCTTCTAATCTCTCCTTGCTATGAAACAGCATTTCACCTTGTGACTTCAGGAAGGCTAGTTCTTTTACACCCATGTTTTTCAGCAAAACTCTATCCATGCTCCTCCCCCTTTCTCATTTGGCAGAAAATAAAGCAATTTGCATGGAATGACAGTTTGTATCCGTTCACTCAGTTTCTTTTAATTCCATTAAAGTTTTTGTGCCGTTATATGCACGTTTCCAGGAGCACAAGTCAGAGTTTGTAAATCCTAGTGTTGGTCACATATATGTGTTTTGCTGAGGTCAGTCAGAATACATCACTAATTGGTGCAAAGCTAGGAATTTTGTATGAGGTGTGACCATCATGAGTCATTAGCTCCTCATATATGTCTGCTTCATAACTTGATTATCTTCATACCTCAGTTACAATTCAAAGCCGTAAAGAAAAAGGGCATTCATTAATTCGAATCATTACTTGAACACTTACTAATTTGACAACACGCTATAGTTAGAAAAACTGGCAAACTATTTGGAAACTTATGGATAGAAAAACAGTTACTGTTGATTTGTATTAATAAACAACCACAAGCAATAAAAAAAATATTGGCATTTTCCTTAATGGTAAATCCCTATGAAAGTAAGTCACTATGCTTCCGTCTCTTTAGGAACATTGGAATCTATTCCCTACATTTAAGAAGATTTGACTTGCAGAAATAAACCTACAGTTACTAGCTGCATTTTTGGTTTTTGCTGAATAACATCATTGGAAGAAAATGGTGCAAATTGGATTAGTATACCACAAACAGCCTTATCATTGTCTTTGTTTTTATTATTGTTATTATTATTATAAATATATATATATGGGGGGGGGTTGTGAGGGAAACTTTAACATGCTTAATTTTCTGGCTTGTATTAGCAGTGTAGCAGCTAGTTTTACCAAAGGCTAATTGTTTGAATTAAACATGTTATCTTTCAGTCAAAAAGTAAAGGTCTTGCACATTTTCATTCCTGACAGAGTAGTTTGGGCCCCAAAACTGTCTGATATTGAACTTATTCATTAAAGATGATCACATCACTTTTCATTAGCAACAGCTATTATGATATTCATATTTCTTTTTCTTAATAATCACAGTTCCTTACTGTATCTTATTTTTACTATCAGGAACATAAAGAAGTCGGATGAAGACATACCTGTACCACCACTCTTTAAAAGTGCAGCACTTTGGGGTATGTTAATTTCTTCTGTCTTTACCATTCTCAGGTGTTGAAACCAGCATAAAGTATAATATTGATGCTTGTGCATTTTTCTCGATGTGACTTGATGTTGTGCTTTATTTCATTCTGTTGCACCTACATGTGTATTTCAGTTGCACTGGATCAACTGATTGATGAGACAAAATTAGTAGCGCTATTCATTTTCTGTTTCAGTTGCTCTGTAAAGTTGATTCAAAGAGTCTTAGTGGGAGGGGTGTTGTTTTTGTTTCTAATTTGAAAAAGAATGCTCTAAATCAGAAAGTGGACAACCAATTTTTGGGTTCTAGTTAGAATCAAAGTTTTGAGATTGAGTAAGCATTAAGCACCAGAGAGTTATTAATTAAAGGAACTATAATCACCTCAAAATAACAACTTATTGAAAAATTTCTAGGTGGGTGAAATAGGTGCGTGTAACTCACAAATGTTTACCCTCGGATCCCACCATATGTATGACAAGTCGTGTGAGAAAGTTATTGAGTAGCTTTATAAATCACGAGTGTATCTACCGTGCCGTTGGAACGGCCATACAGTTTATACCTATGAAGTAAAATGTACAGTGGACTATTCAAATATAAAATTAACATTTAACTAGGCTTTTTGGGCCAAGTCCATAGAAATGTTGTTAGGTCCATGATCCTCCCGACCCAACCTTTTTTCTTAAATGGATAACAACAAATAAATTAATAAGTTCATCAAGTCTTACTTTGCAGCAAAAAAAGTAAATGAGACTCTATAGTGATGTGCCAAGTGGCAACTATGGGGGTCCCACTTTCAACCAAAAAAGTGTGAATATATTCAAAGGGTGAGGACATTTATTTACGACAATGCCCTGAGCCCAAACTTTGCAGCAGTTTAAAGCCGTGTAGATAAAGGAAAAATAGGGGTGGACAGGTGAATGTCCAAAAATACCCATTTCCATGTTTTGTTTAATTTGCTTTTATACTGGACCTCGGTTACCCTTTCTGAAACCCGTCGGGTAACCGGCCCGACCCGGATATGATTAAAAACCTGAAAAACATTAGGGTTTAGTAACCAATTTCTCTTCAGCTTCTACTTTCTAACCCCGTGCGACTCCTCTCCTCCAAATTCCCTTCTTCTTCTGCCTCCCCTACGACTCCTCCCCCTCTGCTACTCCCCCTCCTCTATGACTACTAAAACCCTCAAAAATCTATATAAATAAATACAACTCGTCGATCTCAAACCATCTCTTCCCTACAGCAGCAGCCGTCTTCATTTCTTTTTCTGGTTTTCTGGGTTACCCAATTCGTTCTCCATTGTAAGTTTTTTTTTATTGCTTTTTTTGTTTAAATATGTTCCTGATTCTATGCATTTTGTGGCAAATGACGACCTTTTATATCAACATGAAAGCCCAAATTAAGGATTGGGTTTAGTTATATATATAGTCTTTAGATACGAAGAAGTGAACTGATGACACAAAGCCTTTGTGTCTGTTTAGTGATTTAGAGAAAGGGTGTTTATAATTGCAATAAGATATTGGATATGTTTGTAGAACTGTGTATGATATTTGTAAACCCCGACACTTGTATGCTCTACAACAATTTCATGAATTTAGTGTTCATGTTTACAAGTGTATACTGCAGTGCATAATTACAAATTAATAGGAGTTGTTAGTTTGGGCTTTGGACCGAGACCGGCCTGGCCTGACATTCGGTTAATCGGCCCAACTCGTTCCGGTCTCGGTCCTCAGAATCTCGGTTTTTAACAAGTCGGTTCGGGCTTCGATTTTTTGTTTTTGGGTTGGTTACCCAGACCGGCCCAGCCCTACTGGACAGGATGAGGGGCACTGTTGGCAAAGAAAAATATTGACACATTTAGGTATACCGACAGGTGAATTCTCGTTATAGATAAGATGTGTTCTTGATTAGCTGGTAGCTTTGGCCTTTGAGTTCCTCTTTTCTATGCCTGACTGCTGGAATGTTTAATTATAAGTCATAAAAAGGACAAGGAAGAAGCCTAGTTTCTCTTCTCATTTTTCAAACAAGAAGTGAGTTGCATTTAAAAATGGAGGGGGATGCTGAATAATGCAGCTGGGAAGAAACTAGAAAGTAGGGTTACCTTAAAGTGCGTATGAACCTAAGCAATAAAATGATGTGAAATAGTTTGCTGCATCAACCAATTTATATGTCAAAAAAAAAAAGTGTCAAATACTCCATGAGACACAAGATATTATGTCTCCAAAGTCGGTCTCTAGAATAGTTCTCACCTATAACAAACTATCATGCTTCTCCAAAGTCAGTCTCCAGAATAGTTCTCACCTATAACCAACTATTATGCTTCTCCAGGAAGCACACTCTTTGAAAACTTGTCGTATCCGAGTCTGACACGTATCCGACACATGACATTTGCTTGACACGCCTCCGACACGAGTCAGACACTTTATGAATGCCTCACCTAAGATAAGTGCATAAAAATTTAGGTCAAAAGCTGAAAGTTGGCATGTTAGTTGATAGTCTCGTGAGAAGCTTGATTCCAATCTCATCTGCATACCTCTAACTGGTATGATTTATCTTTCAGGTGTATTTTTAGCTGTTTCTTCCAACACTCGGTATCAGATTATAAATGGATTGGAACGCATTGTTGAAGCATCACCACTGGCAAAGCAGGTTCCACCACTCACACTAGCATTCACTGTTGGTGTTCGATTTGCAAACAATATTTATGGTGGGATGCAGTTCGTAGATTGGGCCAGGTTGAGTGGCTGTCAGTGATATTAAGAAATTAACATTTCATATTAGATGAGGGTTCTAGTGGAATCATGGGAAAAACTGGATTGAGATTAGTCGATGCATACTTGTCAGAAGTTTAGTTGGTTGTCTTGATTGTTTTTAACTATTTTGAAGTAGGAGTCTTCTCATAATAACCTGAGATTAAACAATGACAAGAGTGGAGCAAATGCCATTTTGTCGTAGGTTCAGGTTGAAAAATCAATTTAACTATTAGCTATTGCGATTCAATGGTATCAGACAACTATCAGTGAGTTGTGAACTCGTGCATCAGATTAGATAATCCATAAACACATTATGGCTAAATATGTTAAGCTTTATATAATTTGCAAAATCGGTAAATTCAGTTTTTGTCTCATTCTTTCAATGAAACAGTTTATTTCTATCAAAATTTGGAGAACAAAAGAAAAAGCAAAAATATATATATACATAAAACTTCAAAATTGTTTTGAAAATTTGGTAAATTTTCTATACTCAGATTTTTTTACTCTTTCTTTTGATGAAACCGGTTATTTCAAAAAAAAAAAAAGTGACACACGTGAAGAAAAAAAAATTAGGTTTTTGACTCGTTCTTTCCATGAAATTGTTTATTTCCATCAAATCATATGAATAATAATAAAAGGGACAAACGGGTATGGAGAATAAGAGCAATAAAAAGGAAAAATCACCGATTGGATAACAAAGCTTACCATCTTTCGGGGACAAGCGGGTATGGAGAATAAGAATAATAAAAGAAATTTGATTTTTGACTCCAAGGTGAGGCATTCATAAAGCTTACCCTCCTTCATGCCCGCGGTGAAAGTCGTTGCGGCTGTGTCGTTGCTGCAACCATCGATGAGTGTCAACTCGTCGTTGAAGCGCGTGACATACTCTCTAAGCGTCTCATTGGATATCTGTTTGAGAGAGAGTATGTAGTGTGGGCCTTTTTGGAGGGATGCTTTGAAACCATATTAGTGCTGACTTTTTCAAACTGGTGGGGAAAATTTTGCACATCACCAACTTGAATCCTTCTTTGAGTGCCATTACATGCTGGTAATGGCGTAGGTGGTTGAATGGGTTGGTGGTCTCGTCGTAGATGTCGAGCTTTGGAGGCGTGACCTTCTTCGGAAGAGGCTCGTTCATGATACAATCCACGAATGGTGGAACAGTGGACGGTATAGCACGTCTGGTCGTGCGCCCCTTTGCGGAGGGGTTCTGAGGGTCGCGCCTCTATGCCCGGAGAGTCGGTTAGTTGTGTCGCCTCCTCTAGTCCAATGGGAACTAGCAGGGGCTTGACTTTCATGTGCTTGCTCTTTGTTGTCTTCCGGAGATGGAGGCATGCGTTGCTCCTGATTTCCATTAGCGGGTGGAGGGTTTTGTTGTATGAAAGCCTCTACTACTTTGGCGATTTGCTATATCTGAGACGATAGCAAATCCATCCTGGGATTCATCGTTGTCGTGGTTGGCGCGGAGACGTGAATTTGTTGCCCACGTGCCACCGGCATCGCTGAAAGCGGTGGTATAACGCCATTCTGGGCGTTTGACGTGTCCCCTTGTTTTCCATTGTTGCGTGATTGGATGGTCACCATCTCTTAATATTCTAAGGATAAATGATGCTAGTAAAAGGTTAGGAACTTTGTCGTCCCTACGAACGGCGCCAAACTGATGTAGTCGTTTTCCACACCCTGCTTTGACCTTGACCTGCAAACTTGCTAACCTGCACAAGGAACTCACGTGAGCCACAGACCACCGTTGTAGTGGTCGATGACACTCCGATGCTAAAGTCAGACAGGAATCTGAGGAAGGTGTAATGTTGTAAACAGGGAATTTGTAGCATACCTTAGCTTACCAACCTCATGTCTTATTTATAGTGCATGAGTCTTGGTTCGACCAGCCCATCGATGGCGTAGTTTAGGGAAGAAGATCTGCATGGAGGTCCTTCTCTAATTAGGAGTAGTGTTGTGGAGAGAAATTTCTTTGTTAGCCATGTGCTCCTAGATACGCGAGAGATAGTTCTCGTACCGAGAGTATTCTATAGGTAGAAGTCTTCATATGTGATACGTACTCTGGAATCTGCTTCTTAGTTGGAAGCAAAGAGTTGTTGTAATTGTCTGTCCGAAGCTGATCCTCGATAAACTTGCCTTAGCAGGGCTTACGGGTATTGAGGATAGTTGTGAGACACGTGGGCCTAGAAGGTTGTAAGAATTCGGGTCCGTTTGGCAGACTGCATTGGGCGGGCTTAGAACCGCTTTGGGTCGAATCTGTATTGGGCTGACGCTAGGGCCTATCTTTCCTCAAGATCATCATGACACGTGTACGACGCAGAGTTGGATCTGTTTTGGTGTATCATCAGAAATCTCTAAAGATTTCGTAAAATTGCCATGGTTTTCGAATCACTCCTACAAGAAACTTTTTATTTCTATCAAAATCATATAAAGAATAATAAGATGGATTGAGTGTTATGGACAATAAAAAACAAGCAAACCTGAAAAATCAACTAAAACCTCTAAAATCATGGATAATAATAGCCTTTGAAAATTTCACAAAATCGCAAAATTAGTTTTCGACTCATTCTTACATGAAATTGATAATTTCAATCAAAATCATATAAATAATAATAAAAGGGACAAACTAGTATGGAGAATAAGAGCAAAAGAAACAAAAATAAAAAAATCGACAAAAAAACTCCCAAATCATAAATTATAGGCTTTGAAAATTTCATAAAACAATTTCCTACTCAATCTAACATTAAAATTTCTATTTATATCACAATCATATAAAATAATAAGAAAATGAAATGGAGAATAAAACGAAAAGCAACAAAAATGAAAAATCGATCAAAATCTCTAAAATCGTGGATTATAAAACTTTGAAAATTTTGAAAAATAGCTAAATCCAAATTTTGACTCATTTTTTCAGTGAAAGTATTTGAGAATAAGAACGAAATCAACAAAAATAAATATCAATAAACCTCCGAAAATCTTAGATTATAACACTTGATGAATTCACAAAATCGCCAAATTCGGTTTTCAACGCACTCTTACATGAAATATTTTTATTTTTATCAAAATCATATAAAAGAATAATAATATGGATAAAATGATATGGAGAATAAGAGCAACAGAAACAAAAATGAAATTTTGACTAAAACCTCCGAATTCGTAGATTATAGGCTTCAAAATTTTCACAAAATTGCCAAATTCTGATTTCGACACATTCTTACATGAAATCTTTTTTCTATGCAAATCATGTAAAAAATAATAAAATGGTATAGAGAATAAAAAAAATATCGACTAAAACCTAAAAAAATCGTAAATTATAGGCTTTGAAAATATCCTAAAATCGCCAAATTCAGTTTTCGATTCATTCTACCATGAAACTTTCTATTTATATCTGAATCTTATAGAAGAAAAAGAAAATGACACGGGAAATAAAATGGAAGAGCAAAAATGAAAAATCGAAAAAAAAAAATTGTAAATCATAGCCTTTAAAAAATTTCACAAAATTGCAAAATTCGATTTTCGACTCAAAATTGATAATTTCAATCAAATCATATAAATAATAATGAAAAATACAAACTAGGTGTTACGAATTGGTGCGGAGAATAAGAGCAACTGAAACGAAAATAAAAAAAATCCACTAAAAAATCCCTAATCGTGAATTATACGCTTTGGAAAATTGATAAAATCGTCAAATTATGTTTCCGACTCATTTTAACATGAAACTTATCACAATCATATAAAAAGAATAATTAAATGAAATGGATAATAAAAGGAAGAGCATAAAAAATGAAAAATCAATCAAAACCTCTGAAGTCGTGGATTATAACCTTTGAAAATTTTGAAAAATAGCTAAATCCGCTTTTCGATTCATTTTTTCAGTGAAAGTATTTTTTTTTTTCCTCTAAATCATCTAAATAATAATAAAATAGAAAACAGGTAATGAGAATAAATACAAAATCAACAAAAAAAATCAATAAACCTCTGAAAATCATGGATAACCTTTGAAGATTTCGCAAAATAGCCAAATTTTGTTTTCGACTCACTTTTACATGAAACTTTTTATTTCTATAAAAATAATAATAACATGGATAAAGTGGTATGGAAAATAAGAGCAACAGAAACAAAAATGAAAAATCGACTAAATCCCCCAAAATCGTTGATTATAGGCTTCAAAATTTTCACAAAATTGTCAAATTCGGATTTTGACTCATTCTTACAGGAAACTTTTTATTTCTATACAAACTAGATAAAAATAATAAAAAGGTATGGAGAATACGATAAAAATAACGAAAAATAAATATCGACTAAAACCTCTAAAATCGTGGATTATAGGCTTTGAAAATTTCATAATTTCGCCAAATTCAGTTTTCAATTCAATCTAAAATGAAACGTTCTCTTTATATTGCAATCTTATAAGAGAATAAGAAAATGATATGGAAAATAAGAGGAAGTACAAAAAAAATGAAAAATCGAACAAAACCTCAAAAATCGTAGATTATATAATAATTTCACAAAATCGGAAAATTCACTTTTCGACTCATTCTTAAATGAAACTGGTAATTTCAATCAAAATCATATAAATAATATAAATAGGACAAACCGGTATGGAGTATAAGAGCAAAAGAAACGAAGATAAATAATCAACTAAAAAACTTCCAAATCGTGAATTATAAGCTTTGAAAATTTCATAAAATCGCAGAATTCAGTTTCCTACTTATTCTAACATGAAACTTTCTATTTATATTACAATCATATAAAATAATAAGAAAAAGAAAATGAAATGAAGAATAAAAGGAAGAGCAGCAAAAATGAAAAATCTATCAAATCCTCTAAATCGTGGATTATAACCATTGAAAATTTTGAAAAAATCGTAAATCAGCTTTTCGACTCAATTTTCAGTGAAAGTATTCATTTCTATCAAAATCATAAAAACAATAATAAAATGGAAAACGGGTATGGAGAATAAGAACAAAATCAACAAAAAAGAAATATCAATAAACCTTTGAAAATCGTGGATTATAACCATTGAAGATTTCGCAAAATCGCCAAATTTGGTTTTCGACACACTTTTAAGTGAAACTTTTAATTTCTATCAAAATCGTATAATGAATAATAAGGCAGATATAGTGGTATGGAGAATAAGAGCAACAGAAACAAAATTGAAAAATCGACTAAAACCTCCAACATCGTTGATTATTGGCTTCAAAATTGTCAAATTAGGATTTCGACTCATTCTTACAATATTATTTTTTTAGTTAGGATTTGAGGCGATTCAAAGGAAAAAACCGGGAGAGCTCTGAGGCGATTCTGTAGGGGTAACACTGGAAAGCAATTTCGGAATCCTTGTTTTCAATCACAGCCGCTCCAAATCTCTTGGACTTAATCCCAATCGTTGAACCTTGGTGGCGACTAGGGTTTTATGGCAGCGACTCAGCCAGCCAAGGGGGACTCCCCTGCGGCTGGCCGGGAAGATGATGGGGCTTCGAAGCTCTCTTTTGCGCAGGTTCTTGGCAAGCAATGAAAGATGACCTTGTCGACAAACCGACGGATTCCACAAGTTTTAAAAAGGAGGGTTGTCCGGCCTTATTACTATCCGATTCGGATGTCTCAAGGGGTGAGTCTCACATGTCTAATCACGTTGTGGTTTTGAAATTCTCAAGTTTCCGTCCTTCGCTTGATTCGATAAGGGACTCCATTCACAGATCTTGGGGAATATCCGGTGAGTTCATTATGGGTCTTATAGATCAAAGACACGTTGTGGTTTACTTACAATCAGAAGATGAAGTTAAGAAAGTGCTTTCAAAAGATTCTTTCACTATTTGGGGCGTTAGATATAAAATCTTTCGTGGGCATTCTGGTTTTAGCCTTCGGGCGGATCCGGAATTGACCCCAATATGGATCGAACTCCCAAATCTACCTTTCGCTTTTTTTCTCCCAACAATTATGAAGGCGATTGGGAATTTGGTAGGCAATTTTCTTAGGATCGATGATGGTACTAGATATTTTGCTCGACCAAAAGTTGCGCGTATGTGCGTTGAGATGGAGGTAACTAAACCTTTACCTAATAAGATTTGGCTTGAGAGTCCAAAATATGGCGGATATTGGCAGAAATTAGAATACCCTAGTTTTAAATATTGTAGCCATTGTTCATTAATTGGTCATGAGAAAGACTATTGTCGGAAACTTATGGGAAAGAAGAAGGAACAATTAAATGAGGTTGGTGAAGAACTTAAGGAACCCAAGAATTCAGAAAAAACCAAGCAATTTCAAAAACATTACAAGGAGAATCAAGGACAAAAGCAAATGTATGTCCCGGTTACAAAGAAGGCGATGGAACCAAAGGAGAAAATAGGGACTAGTGGGGCGAAAGATTCTCAAGGAGCTGGAATTATTGGTGAACGGTTTGAAAGTGGCAAAGTGACATCACGAGATGGGGAAATCGATACAATTAGCTTGGCCAATAAGTTTGGAGTGCTATTTGATGAAAACGTGGAAGATGATGTGGGAAAAGGTGACTAGAAAATTAGCCAAAATCAGGAAGAACGTAAGAGTGCGGCCGATCACAACAATGAGGAAAATGAAAGAAAATTGGATGTAGGTTCCCAACAAATTGAGAATACCCAAGCCATTCTTGTAGAGGCCGGTTACACAATCAGCGAAGTTGATATGGTTTTGAGTACCATGAACGGTGACAATTCAGTGAGTCCACATTCTGGATTAGGGTGCCACGGCAATGAACCAGCGACTACGCAGGGTACTTCAGCGCACACACCACAGGGTGCTCCAATGACTTTGACGCAGAATGCAGGGTGCGCTAGATCACGGCCTGTTTCAGCATCTACACATGTTGCTGCAATGTGCACACAGGGTGATTCACTTCAGGGTGCTCCAGTGACATAGGATGCAAGGTGCTCTGGTTTAGCATGCAAGACGCAGGATTTTCAGCGAATTCACGGCCTGTTTCAGCCAACGTGACACTGGATGTTTCAGCCAACGCGACACAGGATGTTTTGATTAAAGAGTCACAGGGTTTAGGTGAGGCAACATGGTTGTTTATCCCTAATAAAAAACAGATAATTGGCCAAATCTTTGTCGAGGTCTTAAATAGTAGCTCCAAGTTACAGATTGAACGCGCGATGGATAATGAAGCGTCAACGGTGAGGGAATTTCAAGCTCCCATTGTGGGAGATCGGAAACCCGGGGAGTTTGGTTCTACTGTCGTAAATCAGTTGGAACCGGTTTTTTCAGGTAGCAATGGGAACGTATTACTGAATGAGGCCATTGATTTGGTTAAAGAAAATCGTGCTATGCGAAAAAAGAAAAAAATGAACAACAATACCTTCGATAACGTATCTGAAGATAGTGATTCCATGGAGTCGGCTTCGGAGGTAGGGCCGGAGTTTGTAGCTATCAAGGATTTAGCCTTGGGGGCAAATTCGGATGAAGATTCTAAGAAAAAAAAATCAAATTGGCGGTGCCTTCGGGCAGGCGTCGTATGACGAAGAAGGGTGTTTCTACCTCCCGCGGTTAGAATGATGGAAAATTTTATGTTTTGGAACGCTCGTGGGGTAAGGAATAGAGCCACGAGACGACGATTAAAAAACTTGGTTGTGGAACACAATGTGCGAATTCTGATGATAGCAGAACCTATGATTGACGCTAGGAGATACATGGAGATTGGCAGCAAACTTAAAAGGTTTGCCTCTAATGACATGGTTGGAGGAAAAATATGGATTTTTTGGGATGTTGCTCTAGCTCTTTCTATTGTTGACATGTCGAATCAGATCATTCATTGCTAGGTAACAGATTCTGCTTCAAGAGTTTTTTTAATTTCCTTTGTTTATGCTAAATGTTCAATTGAAGAGAGAATGGAACTTTGGTCAAATATGGTGAATTTTGCTTCTAATTATGATTTACCTTGGATGGTTGGCGGGGATTTTAATACTTATTTACATTCGCATGAGAAAATTGGGGGAGTTGAGCCGTCCTTGGCTAGTATGAATTACTTCTCAGATTGTATTGAAAATTGTGGCTTACAAGACTGTGGATTCACGGGGCCTAGACTCACCTGGTGTAATAATAGGCGAGGGAGAGACCGTATTTGGGCCAGACTTGACAAAATTTTTGTTAATTCCACATGGTTGACAGCTTTGGCTTGTCCAAAGGTGGAACATCTTAGTAGAACCTTTTCGGATCATTCTCCGCTGCTGGCACCCATGCCAAATCAGTCGAGAATAGGTTTTGCTCCTTTTCGTTTCTTTAATATGTGGATGACTCACCCGGGGTTTCCCTCTCTGATCACGGATATCTGGATGACAGACTTGGGTAGCATGAGACCTATAGATAGAATGGATGTTAAACTGAAATTGGTAAGAAGAACTTTTATCAATTTGAATAAGACAGTCTTTGGTAATGTTTTTAGCCGAATGAGAGCTTTAGAGGATGAGATGCAACAGTGGGAAACTATTCTTCTGGCTGGCTGGGAAAATATTGGTAATAATGGTCTAAAAGTTGATGCAAATTGGGATGTGAATGCTTGTTGTAATCTGAGTCGTTGCCAGGCGGAGTACAGACTAGCTCTCAAACAAGAGGAGCTTTATTGGATTAAGAAGTCGGGTGAAAAAGAATATAAAGAGGGGGATGCTTGTACAAAATATTTCTTTGCTTCCACTAAGTCTAAACCAAAAAGAAGGGCAATCTCTCAGATCACCTTATCAGATGGAAGGAATATTTCGGACCCGGGAGAAATTCTTGAAGAAGCAAATGTTTTTTTCCATAATCTGTTGTCTTCCCAAGGAAATGGTGTGGTGGATACAAATATTTTAGATTGTATTTCGATGACCATTACTGATGTTATGTGTGAGGCTCTAGTTAAAAGGCCTTCTTTGGAGGAAGTTAAGGATGTTGTCTTTGAAATTCCCAAAAATAGTGCTCCTGGGCCGGATGGATTTACTGCTAGTTTTTTTTCAAGGATGCTGGGATTTGGTGAGTACTGATATTTGGGAAGCTGCTATACAGTTTTTTTAGGGAGAGGCTCTCCCGGCATCCTTTTCTACAAATTTTATGGCGTTGATCTCGAAAAAGGAGAATCCGGGCTCATTTTCTGATTTTCGCCCTATTAGTCTTTGCAATGTGAGTTATAAAATTTTCAGTAAAATTCTTTGCAATAGATTAGCTTTGGTGCTGCCAAATTTGATATCCATGGAGCAGGGGGCTTTTGTTAGAGGACGTTTTATTGGTGAAAACATTGGTATGGCACAAGAATTGGTAAGAGATACACATAAAAAGGTCTTTGGCGGTAATGTTGTGTTGAAGATTGACATGGAGAAAACTTACGATCGAATTGAATGGAATTTTTTGTTCGCGGTGCTCAAAAGATTTGGTTTCAACGATAGATTCTATCATATTATTTCTAATTGTATAGCTTCTTGTGGTTTCTCAGTTTTGCTACAGGGAGTTTACAAAGGATTTTTCAAATCTACCAGAGGATTAAGGCTAGGGGATCCTCTTTCACCGCTATTATTTATCATTGCCTCGGAGGTTTTGAGTAGGGGTTTGAATTTGGCATTCAGTACAGGAAAAATAGGGTATTATTATACGCCTAGGGCCTGCAGTCCTGTTTCACATTTACTCTATGCAGATGATACACTAATCTTTTTAAATGGAAGAAATTCTTCTGTTCTGGGGTGCATGGATTTTCTGAAAAAGTATTGTAACGCTTCAGGTAAGAAAATGAATGAGGGAAAAAACTCTTTTATGCTGGAGAACAATGTGGCAGTGGAAATAATTGTGGCTTTGAAGAGATTTACAGGATTTCAGTATAAGGGTTCGCCTTTGACTTATTTGGGAGGACTATTTTTTCAAGGCAAAGTAGAGATTTCTTACTTTGAAGAAATGATTGACAAAATTCAGCGACGTATCCAAGGATGGAAAGCAAAACTGTTATCGCCAGGGGGAAGACTGATATTGATTAAGCATGTCCTTAGCTCGATCCCAGTTTACATTATAAGTGTCATGTGTGTGCCCAAGAAAGTTTTAACAAGAATCAATGTTTTGTTAGCGGATTTCTTTTGGGGGGATTGTGAAGGCAGGTTGAAGAAAAAATGGGTGTCATGGAACAAGATTTGTTTGCCACTGGAGTAAGAAGGGTTGGGTGTTAGAAATTTATCAGTAGTGATGAAGGCTTTTCGAGTTAAGGCTCTGTAGAACCTTATATTTTCGGATTCTTTATGGGCTACTTTTATGCGAAATAAATATTGGTTGCCTAGGCTTTCGTTGAGTGGCCAAGTTGTGAAATGTGGGGCTTCCCCGTTCTTTAAGGAAATCATGTTTGGTAAATCTTTCACTTTGAGAAACTCGTTTTGGCGGATTGGTAGGGGAAATATTAGTTTTTTTGAGGAAAATTGGAGTCTTGTGGCTTCATTCAGGAGGCCGGATGAGTTGAGCAGTAGGGGGTATGGCCCACGGTTAGGGAAGTGATTGTGGGTGATTTTAATTTGGTCAACCCAGTTCTCAGACAACTTGCACAAAGTCTTTTTGCAGATAGGTTGCGTGGTCAGCAGGATGGCAATGATGGGTGTGTATGGGCCCCGAATCCGGATGGACTTTTCTCCATTCATTCTGCATATGAATTGTTACGACATCATGGGGTGAATAAGGAATTAAGTAAGAAGATATGGCAAAGCATTCTTTCGTCTAGAATTTCGGTTTTTGTTTGGAAAGTACTACGTAGAGGTGTGCCAATGGACGGGGAGTTGTACAGATGCGGTTTTAGCCTTGCTTCGAGATGTAGATGTTGTGTTGATCCAAGGATGGAATCTTTGAATCATTTATTTTTGGAGGGTGATTTGGCGTGCAAGGTTTGGAATCACTTTGATGGGATTTTTGATGTGCATATAAGGAAACCAGCGGAAATCTCTACAGTGCTTTTGATTTGGTTCGGAAGAGCCAAGTTGAATTCGCAAACAGGTGTGTTATATTTCCTGACTCCTCTATATGTTTATCTTATGGGAAATTTGGAAACTAAAGATCGATGTAAGTGTGTCTATGAAGAGGTGTCTCCAAATGCTACTTTTGTTATTTTAAACATTAGACGCAACTTGAGGTTGGCAAATACTTTTATCATTCTGAAACAAATAAGCCGAAATTTGGCCCCTTTAAGGGCATTGGGGTTACATGTGACCCCAGTTAGAAGGGAGGCTGTTAGAATTGTTTATTGGATACCCCCTCCTGCAGATTTTGTGGCGCTTAACGTTGATGGCTCCTCTCGAAAAAACAAGGCAACGGGAGGTGTGATTATTAGAGACCCTATGGGTATTTGTGTGGTGGGAAAGCAAGTGTTTTTCGAGGAAGGATCAAATAACAAAGCGGAAGCTTTGGCTCTCGTGGAAGGTTTGCACATGTGTTTCTCTTTGGGCTTTAGCAAAGTGGTTGTCCAATCGGACTCAAAACTAGTTTGTGGTTGGTTTAGAGAGACCTTTAAAATTCCTTGGCATTTGGAGAACTTGTTCAAAGAAATTAAAATTATGGGAGAAAGAATGACGATTGATTGCAAGCATATCTATAGAGAGGCTAATGCGGTGGCGGATGCTTTAGTCGATAGAGCCCAAAAGGAGTGTAGGTTTGTCACATTTGGAAGTAATGAATTACCTAGGCGTTTGGCGGGCTTGGTGTTGCTTGACAGTTGTCATACGGCTTATGTTCGGCATGGTGAGGAATAGACGAAGTTTTAATGGTAATATGCAGGAATCTTCACTGATTTGGGGCGACATAACAACGGAGCTGAAGTCGTGCTGCTTGCTGGCCAGGACGGTGCAGCTGCTGTGCTGGACAGGGTGCGTTGTTCCTGACAGAAGGCTTGGTCTTGGCGTTGGCTGCCTGTGTTTTGTTGCTGCTAGTGCTGGAATTGGCAATGGGTTGTGCGAGAATTAGCCGTGTCTGGTGTGGTTTTTTATTACATTGCAATTTGGTCTTGTAGGTGGTATTTGATTACAACTTGCAGATGTGATTGCAAATACTGCAAGTTTGCATTTTGCAAATTGCTGGATGTTGTTGGGTTGATTTCTGGCAAGGCTTGGTTTGCATTGAGCTTTCTTCGTCTGATTGATCACTCTAGTAGTGATTTTGCAAGTGTGATTAATTGCTTAACATACTAGCAGTGATATTCTTGTAGTGCTTTTGCACTTGGATGAAAACAAGGTGCATTTGCTCTGTTTTTGAATTGCAAAACAGAGTACAGCTTTGTTTGGTTTGGTTTTACAAAGTGTTACCTAGATTTTTTTTCTAGTCTTGATTGTTTTGGTTTTTTAATACGGGTAAAGTCGTAATGTACCCTCGTTTTGCTTGTAAATAAATTTTTTGATAAGTAATAAAAGTTTGGCATCCCATAGCTGCCCCTCCCCACTAGAGGTATATTTAAAAAAAAACAATCGCCATGGTTTTTTAATCACTCCAACAAGAAACTTTTTATTTCTATCAAAACCATATAAAGAATAATAAGATGGATTGAGTGTTATGGAAAACAAAATAGAAACAAACCTGAAAAATCGAATAAAACCTCTAAAATTGTGGATTATAGGCTTTGGAAATTTCAGAAAATCGCCAAATTCAGTTTTCGATTTATTCTAACATGAAACATCCTATTGATATCGCAATCTTATAAAAGAATAAGAAAAGAGCAACAAAAATGAAAAATCGAACAAAATCTCTAAAATCGTGGATTATAACGTTTGAAAATTTTAAAAATAACTAAATTAAAAATTAAAATGGGTACGAAAAATATGAACAAAAAAAATTCCCAAATCATGAATTATAGGTTTTGAAAATTTCATAAAATATCCAAATTCAGTTTCCTACTCAATCTAACGTGGAAATTTCTATTTATATCACAATCATATAAAAGAACAATAAAATGAAATGGAAAATAAAATGAAAAGTAACAAAAATGAAAAATCGATCAAAACCTCTAAAATCTTGGATTACCTATCAAAAATTTGAAAAATCGCTAAATCCGCTTTTCAACTCAATTTTCATTGAAAGTATTTATTTCTATCAAAATCATGTAAATAATACTAAAATGTAAAACGGGTATGGAGAATAAGAACAAAATCAACAAAAAAGAAAAATCAATAAACCACTGAAAATTGTAGATCTTTGAATATGTCGCAAAATCGAAAAATTCGATATTCGACTCACTCTTTCATGAAAATTTTTATTTCTATCAAAATTATATAATGAATAATAAGATGGATAAAGTGTTATGGAGAATAAGAGCAATAGAAACAAAATTGAAAAATCGATTAAAACTTACAAAATCGTTGATTATAGGCTTCGAAATTTTCACAAAATTGTTAAATTCGGATTTCGACTCATTCTTACATAAAGCTTTTTATTTCTATCCAAACCATATAAAAATAATAAAAGGGTACGGAGAATACGAAAAATGGAATAAAAAAGAAATATCGACTAAAACTCCAAAATCAATTTCCTAAAATTGCCAAATACAATTTTCAATTCATTCTAACAAAAACAATTCTATTTATATGGATATCTTATCAAAGAATAAGAAAATGATATGGGAAATAAAAAATGAAAAGCAACAAAAATCGAAAAAAAAAATTATTTATGGATGCCTTTGAAAATATCGCAAAATTCGATTTTCGACTCATTCTTACATGAAACTGATAATTTCAATCAAAATCATATAAATAATAATGAAAAGGTCAAACTGGTACGGAGAATTAAAGCAACAGAAACAAAATAAAAAATCGACTAAAAAACCACCCAAATCGTGAATTAGCGTTGAAAATTTAATAAAATCACCAACTTTAGTTTCCTACTCATTCTAACATGAAACTTTCTATTTATATCAAAATCATATAAAAGAATAAGAAAATGAAATGGAGAATACAAGGAAGAGCAACAAAAATGAAAATTCGATCAAAACCACTAAAATCGTGGATTATAGCATTTGAAGATTTCGCAAAATCGCAAAATTTGGTTTTCGATTCACTCTTAGATGAATCATTAAAAAAATTTTATTATAATCATATAAAGAATGATAAGATGGATAAAGTGGTATGGAGAATAAGAGCAATTGAAACAAAAATGAAAAATTGACTAAAACCACCAAAATCGTTGGATAGGCTTTGAAATTTTAACAAAATATCCAAATTTGGATTTTGACGCATTCGTATATGAAACTTATTATTTCTATCTGAACCATATAAAAAATAATAATATGGTATGGAGAATACAAAAAAATGAACAAAAAAGAAATATCGACTAAAACCTCTAAAATCGTGGGTTACAACCTTTGAGAATTTCATAAAATCGCAAAATTCAGTTTTCGATTCATTCCAAAATGAAACATTCTATTTATGTCGCAATCTTATAAAAGAATAAGAAAATGGTATGGAAAATAAAAGGAACAACAACAAAAATGAAAAACCGAACAAAACCTCTAAAATTCTGGATTATATAGCCTTTGAAAATTTCACAAAATCGCAAAATTCAGTTTTCGACTCATTATTCCATGAAACTGATAATTCAAATCAAAATCATATGAATAATAATAAAAATGACAAATTGGTATGCAGAATAGAGCAAATAAATGAAAATTAAAAATCGACTAAAAAACTCCCATATCGTGAATTATAGGCTTTGAAAATTTCATACAATCGCCGAATTCAGTTTCCTACTCATTCTAACATGAAACTTCCGATTTATATCACAATCATATAAAATAATAAGAAATGAAATGGAGAATAAAAGGAATAGCAACAAAAATGAAAAATCGATCAAAACCTCTACAATCGTGGATTACATTTAAAATTTTTGAAAAATTTCTAAATCCACTTTTTCAACTCAATTTCAATGAAAGTGTTTATTTCTATCATAATAATCTCAATAATACTAAAATGAAAAAAGGGTATGGAGAATAAGAACAAAATCAACAACAAAAAAAAATCAATAAACCTCTGAAAATCATGGATTATATAACCTTTGAAGCTTTCGCAAAAACGCCAAATTCGGTTTTAGACTCACTCTTACATGAATTTTTTTTTTATTTCTATCAAAGTCATATAAACGAATAATAATATGGATAAAGTGTTATGGAGAATAAGAGCAACATAAACAAAAATGAAAAATCGACTAAGACCTCCAAAATCATTGATTATAGGCTTCGAAATTTTCACAAAATTGGCAAATTCGGATTTCGAATCCTTACATGAAACTTTTTATTTCTATCCAAACCTTATAAAATAATAAAAGGGTAGGAGAATACGAAAAAATGACCCAAAAAGAATTATCGGCTAAAACCTCCAAAATTGTAGATTATAGACATTGAAAATTTCATAAAATGGCCAAATTCAGTTTTTTTTTTCATTATGACATGAAACTTTCTATTTATATCGCATTCTTATAAAAATAATAAGACAATGATATGGAAGAGAAATAGCAATGAAATATCGAACAAAACCTCCAAAATCGTGGATATAGCCTTTGAAAATTTCACAAAATTGCTAAATTCGATTTTCGACTCATTCTTACATGAAATTGATAATTTTAATTTAAATAAAAATTATTAAATAATAATGAAAAGAATGAACAGGTATGGAGAATAAGAGTAAAAGAAATGAAAATTAAAAATCGACTAAAAATCCTGCCAAATCATGAATTGTGGGCTTTGAAAATTTCATAAAAGCGCCGAATTAAGTCTCCTACCTATTCTAACATGAAACTTTCTATTTATATCACAATTGTATAAAATAAAATGACAATGAAAGTGAGAATACTGGGACGAGCAACAAAAATCAAAATTTGATAAAAAAAACCTCTAAAATCGTGGATTATAACCTTTGAAAATATTGAACCGACTCATTTTTTCGGTGAAACTATTTATTTTCTCAAAATCATCTAAATAATACTAAATAGAATATGGTTTTTGAGAATAAGAACAAAATCACAAAAATAAATATCAATAAACCTCTGAAAATCTTGGATTATAACATTTGACGATTTCGCAAAATCGCCAAATTCGATTTTCGACTCACTCTTACATGAAACATTTTTAATTCTATCAAAATCATATATTGAATAATAATATGGATAAAGTGTTATGTAGAATAAGAGCAACAAAAACAAAAATGAAAATTTGACTAAGACCTCCAAAATCGTTGATTATGGGCTTAAACATTTTCACAAAATTGCCAAATTCCGATTTCGACAAATTCTTACATGAAATGTTTTTTCTATGCAAATCATGTAAAAAAAAAAAATTGTATAGAGAATAAAAAAAATGAACTCGAAAAAAATTGACTAAAACCTCCAAAAATCGTAAAATAAAGGCTTTGATTCATTATAACATGAAACTTGCTATTTATATCAAAATCTTAGAAAAGAATAAGAAAATGATATGGGAAATAAAAGGAAGAACAACAAAAATGAAAAATCTAAAAAAAAAACCCTCCAAAATCGTGGATTATAGCCTTTGAAAATTTCACAAAATTGCAAAATTCAATTTTTGACTCATTCCTACATGAAATTGATAATTTCAATCAAAATCATATAAATAATAATGAAAAGGACGATCTAGTACAGACAATAAGAGCAATAGAAACAAAAATAAAAAGTCGACTAAAAAACCACCCAAATCGTGAATTAGCGTTGAAAATATCATAAAATCACCAAATTTAGTTTCCGACTCATTCTAACATGAAACTTTATAATTTATATCACAATTATATACAATAATAAGAAAATGAAATGGAGAATACAAGGAAGAGCAACAAAAAATAAAAAACAATCGATCAAAACCACTGAAATCGTGGATTATAATGTTTGAAAATTTTGAAAATAGCTAATCCACTTTTCGACTCATTTTTTGAGTGAAAGTATTTATTTATATTTAAATCATCTAAATAATACTGATATGAAAAACGGGTATGGAGAATAAGAACAAAATCAACAAAAATAAATATCAATAAACCTCCCAAAAAAATTTTGAATTATAACATTTGAAAATTTCACAAAATCCCCAAATTTGGTTTTCGACTCACTCTTACATGAAACAATTTTATTTTTATTAAAATCATATAAAGAATGATAAGATGGACAAAATGGTATGGAGAATAAGAGCAACTGAAACAAAAATGAAAAATTTACTAAAGCACCAAAATCATTGATTATAGGCTTTGAAATTTTTCATAAAATATCCAAATTTGGATTTCGACGCATTCTTACATGAAACTTTTTATTTCTATCCAAACCATAAAAATAATAATCAAATGGTACGGAGAATACAAAAAAATAGAACCAAAAAGAAATATCAACTAAAACCTCTAAAATCGTGGATTATAGGCTTTGAAAATTTCATAAAATCCCAAAATTCAATTTTCGATTCATTCCAACATGAAACATTCTATTTATATCGCAATCTTATAAAAGAATAAGAAAAGGATATGGAAAATAAAAAGAACAACAACAAAAATGAAAAATCGAACAAAACCTCTAAAATTGTGGATATATTAGCCTTTGAAAATTTCACAAAACCGCAAAATTCAGTTTTCAACTCATTTTTCCATGAAACTGATAATTTCAATCAAAATCATATGAATAATATAAAAAGGACAAACTAGTATGGAGAATAAGAGCAACATAAATGGAAATTAAAAATCCTAGTCCTACCAAATCGTGAATTATGGGCTTTGAAAATTTCATAAAAGCGCTGAATTTAGTTTCCTACTTATTCTAACATGAAACTTTCTGTTTATATCACAATCATATAAAAGAATAAAAAAAAAATGAAATCGAGAATACAAGGAAGAGCAACAAAAACGAAAAATCGATCACAACTTCTAAAATGGTGGATTATAACCTTTGAAATTTTTTAAAAATAGCCTAAATCCACTTATCGACTCATTTTTTCGGTGAAAGTATTTATTTCTATCAAAATCATCTAAATAATACTAAAATAAAAAACGGGTATTGAGAATAAGATCAAAATAAACAAAAAGAAATATCAATAAACCTCTGAATATCTTGGATTATAACATTTGATGATTTCGCAAAATTGCCAAATTCGGTTTTCGACTCACTTTTACATGAAACATTTTTATTTTTATCAAAATTATATAAAGAATGATAATATGGATTAAGTGGTATGGAGTATAAGATCAACAGAAGAAAAAAAAAATTTGACAAAGACCTAAATCTTCGATTATAGGCTTCGAAATTTTGACAAAATTGCCAAATTCTGATTTCGACACATTCTTACACAAAACTTTTTTTTTTCCAAATCGTGTAAAATATATCGACTAAAACCTCAAAAAGTTGTGGATAGGCTTAGAAAATAACATAAAATTGTCAAATTCAGTTTTCGATTCATTCTAACATGAAACATTTATATTTATCTCGCAATCTTATAAATGAATAAGAAATGATATGGAAAAACAAAAGGAAGAGCAACAAAAATAAAAAATCGAAAAAAAAAACCTCTAAAACCATGGATTATAGCCTTTGAAAATTACACAAAATTGCAAAATTCAATTTTCGACTCATTCTTACATGAAACTGATTATTTCAATCCAAATCATAAAAATAATAATGAAAAGGACGAACTGGTACGGAGAATAAGAACAACAGATACGAAAATAAAAAATTGAATAAAAAACCTCCCAAATCGAGAATTATGGGCTTTGGAAAATTCATAAAATCTCCAAAATCTGTTTCCGACTCATGGTAACATGAAACTTTCCATTTATATCACAACCATATAAAAAGAATAATTAAATGAAATGGATATTAAAAGGAAGAGCATCAAAAATAAAAAATCGATCAAAACCCTTAAAATCGTGGATTATTACCTTGTGAAAATTTTGAAAAATCGCTAAATCCGTTTTTCGACTCATTTTTCAGTGAAAGCATTTATTTCTATAAAAATCATATAAATAATGCTAAAATGGAAAACGGGTACGGAGAATAAGAACAAAATCAACAAAAAAGAAATATCAACAAACTACTGAAAATCGTGGATTTATAACCTTTGAAGATTTTGCAAAATCGCCAAATTCGGTTTTTGACTCACTATTAAATAAAAATTTTTATTTCTATCAATATCATGTAAAGAATAATAAGATGGATAAAGCTTGGTATGGAGAATATGAGAAATAGAAACAAAAATGAAAAATTGACCAAAACCTCCAAAATCGTTGACTAAAGGCTTCGAAGTTTTCACAAAATTGTCAATTTCGGATTTCGAATCATTCTTACCTGAAACTTTTTATTTCGATCAAAATCATAAAAAAATAATAAAAAGGTACAGAGAATACGGAAAATTTAACAAAATAAAATATCGACTAAAACCTCTAAAATTATGGATTGGCCTTGAAAATCTTATAATTTTGCCTAATTCAGTTTTCAATTCATTCTAATATGAAACATTCTCTTTATATCGCAGTCTTATAAAAGAATAAGAAAATGATATGGAAAATAAAAGGAAGTGCAACAAGAATGAAAAATCGAACAAAACCTCAAAAATCGAAGATTATAGCCTTTGAAAAATTCATTAAATCTCAAAATACAGTTTTAGACTCATTCTTACATGAAACTGATAATTTCAATCAAAACCATACAAATAATAATAAAAAGGACAAACTCGTATGCAGAATAAGATCAAAAGAAACAAAAATAAATAATCGACTAAAAAACTCCCAAATCATGAATGATAGGCTTTGAAATTTTCATAAAATCACCGAATTCATCCTACTCATTCTTACATGAAACTACTTATTTATACCACAATCATATAAAAGAATAAGAAAATGAAATGAAGAACAAAAGAAAGAGCAACAAAAATGAAAAATCGATCAAAACCTTTGAAAATTTTGAAAAAATTGCTTAATCCACTTTTCGACTCAACTTCCAGTGAAAGTATTTATTTCTATCAAAGTATATAAACAATACTAAAATGGAAAACGGATGCTAAGGGAGAGCAAGAAACAAAAGAAAATGCTTGTTTTTTAAGTAGCGCCCCCGTTGGGATATGCGGGTACTAAGAGTCCTCTCACTACCAACCAGCAGACATCATCTGGCTGGGTCTTGCCGGTATCAACAACGAGAAAAAACAACCATGGAAACAACAACTAACTATGGCTCTTGGCCCAAACAACGTCCTAGGCATAGGGGAGGATCATGGAGAATAAGAACAAAACAAAACAAAAATTAATAAACCTTCAAAAATCGTAGATTACAACATTTGAAGATTTCGCAAAATCGCCAAATTTGGTTTTCAACACACTCTTACATGAAAATTATTTATTTCTATCAAATTCATGTAAAGAATAATAAGATGATAAAGTGGTGTGGAGAATATGAGCAACAAAAACAAAAATAAAAATTGACTAAAACCTCCAAATTCGGATTTTTGACTCATTTTACATGAAAATTTTTAATTCTATCCAAAACATATAAAAAATTAATAAAAGCGTGCGGAGAATACAAAAAAAAGAAACAAAAATAAATATCGACTAAAACCTCCAACATCGTGGATTATAGGCTTTAAAAATTTCATAAAATCGCCAAATTCAGTATTCGATTCATTCTAACATGAAACTTTCTATTTATTTCACACTCAAATAAAAGAATAAGAAAATGAAATGGAAAATAAAGGAAGAGCAACAAAAATGAAAAATCGATCAAAACCGCTAAAATCGAAGATTATATAACCTTTGAAAATTTTGAAAATTCGCAAAATTCGCCTTTCAACTCATTTTTTCAGTGAAAGTATTTATTTTTATATAATCATGTGAATAATACTAAAATGAAAAACGGGTATGGGGAATAAGAACAAAATCAACAAAAAAATCATTAAACCTCTAAAATTCATTAATTGTAACCTTTGAAAATTGCTTAAAATCGCCACGGTTTTTTACTCACTCCTACATGAAACTTTTTATTTCTATCAAAATCATATAAAGAATAATAAGATGGATTGAGTGGCACGGATAATAAAACAGGAACAACCTTAAAAATCGACTAAAACCTCCAAAATTGTTGATTATATAGGCTTCAAAAAATGGCCAAATTTGGAATTCAACTCATTCCAACATGAAACATTCACAATCTTAAAAAAGAATAATAAAATGATATGGAAAAGGAACAACAACAAAAATGAAAAATCTAACAAAACCTCTAAAATCTTGGATTATAGCCTTTGAAAATTTTACAAAATCGCAAAATTCAGTTTTCAACTCTTTCTTTCATGAAACTGATAATTTAAATCAAAATCATATTAATAATAAAAAAACAAACAGGTATAGAGAATAAGAGCAAAAGAAACGAAAATAAAAAATCGACTCAAAAACTTTCAAATCGTGAATTATAGGCTTTGAAAAATTCATAAAATCGCCGAATTCAGTTTCCTACTCATTCTAACATGGAACTTTCTATTTATATCCCAATCATATAAAAGAATAAGAAAATGAAATGAAGAATAAAAGGAAGAGCAACAAAAATGAAAAATCGATCAAAACAACTAAAATCGTGGATTACCTTTGAAAATTTGAAAAATAGCTAAATCTGCTTTTTCGACTCAATTTTCAGTGAAAGTATTTATTTATTCAAAATCATCTCAATAATACTAAAATGGAAAACGGCTACGGAGAATAAGAACAAAATCAATAAAAAAAAATCAACAAACCTCTAAAAATCATGGATTATAATCGCCAAATTCGGTTTTCGACTCACTCTTACATGAAACTTTTTATTTACTCAAAATCATATAAATGAATAATAAGATGGATAAAGTGGCATGGAGAATAAGAACAACAGAAACAAAAATGAAAAATATACTAAAACCTCCAAAATCGTTGATATAGGCTTCAATTTTTTCACAAAATTGTCAAATTCGGATTTCGACTCATTCTTACATGAAAATTTTTATTTCTATCCAAACCTTATAAAATAATAAAAGGGTATGGAGTATACAAAAAAATGAACCAAAAAGAAATATCGACTAAAACCTCCAAAATCGTAGATTATAAGGTTTGAAAATTTCATAAAATCGCCAAATTTAGTTTTCGATTCATTCTAACATGAAACTTTCTATGTATATCGCAATCTTATAAAAGAATAAGAAAATGATATAATAAAATAAAAGGATGAGCAACAAAAATGAAAAATCAAACAAAACATACAAATCGTGGATTATAGCCTTTGAAAATTTCACAAAATCGCAAAATTTGGTTTTCGACTAATTCTTACATGAAACTGATAATTTCAATCAAAATTATTAAATAATAATGAAAAGGATGAACTGGTAAGGAGAATAAGAGCAGCAGAAATGAAAATTAAAAATCGAATAAAAATTCTCCCAAATCGTGAATTATGGGTTGTGGAAATTTCATAAAATCGCCGAATTTAGTTTCCTACTCATTCTAAAATGAAACTTTGCCAATGGTAGCCTGGTTGGATAGTTAAGGTTGTGGTGGTTTAACCCCCACGTCTTGGGTTTTATACCCACCGGCGGCACACTTGCCTTTAAAAATAAAAATAAAAAACATGAAACTTTCTATTTATATCACAATCATATAAAAGAATAAGAAAATGAAATGGAGAATAAAAGGAAGAGCAACAAAAATGAAAAATCGATCAAAACTTCTAAAATCATGGATTATAGAACCTTTGAAAATTTTGAAAAATAGCTAAATCCGCTTTTCGACACATTTTTCTGTGAAAATATTTATTTCTATCAAAATCGTATAAATAATACTAAAATAGAAAACAGGTGTTGAAAATAAGAACAAAATCAACAAAAATAAATATCAATAAACCTTCGCAAAATCGCCAAATTTGGTTTTCGACTCACTCTTACATGAAACATTTTTATTTTTATCAAAATCATATAAAGGATAATAATATGGATAAAGTGGTATGGAGAAAAAGAGCAACAGAAGAAAAAATTAAAAATTGACTAAGACCTCTTAAATCGTTGATTATAGGCTTCGAAATTTTCACAAAATTGCCAAATTCTGATTTCGATACATTCTTACATGAAACTTTTTTTTCTATCCTAATCATGTAAACAATAATAAAAGGGTACGGTGAATAAGAAGAAGAAAAAAAAGGCAAAAAAAATATCGACTAAAGCCTCCTAAAATCGTGGATTATAGGCTTTGAAAATTTCATTTAATCGCCAAATTCAACTTTCGGTTCATTCTAACATGAAACTTTCTATTTATTTCACAATCTTATAAAAGAATAAGAAAATGATATGGAAATAAAAGGAAGAGCAACAAAAAATAAAAATCGAGCAAAACCACCAAAGTCGTCGATTATAGCATTTGGAAATTTCACAAAATTGCAAAATTCGATTTTCGACTCATTCGTACATGAAATTGATAATTTCAATCAAAATCATATAAACAATAATGAAAAGGATGAACTAGTACAAATAATAATAGCAAAAGAAACAAAAAATTAAAAATCGACTAAAAAATTTCCCAAATTGTGAATTATAGACTTTGGAAAATTCATAAAATCGCCAAATTCCATTTCCGACTCATTATAACATGAAACTTTCTATTTATATCACAATCATATAAAAATAATAATTAAATGAAATGGATATTAAAATGAAGAGCATAAAAATGAAAAGTCGATCAAAACCTCTAAAATCGTGGATTATATTATAACCTTGTGAAAATTTTGAAAAATTGCTAAATCTGTTTTTCGACTCATTTTTTCAGTGAAAGTATTTATTTCTATCAAAATCATATAAACAATACTAAAAAGGAAAACGGGTATTGAGAATAAGAACATAATAGATTATAAAATCAATCAAAACCTCTAAAATAGTGGATAATAATAATGATGATGATGATAATAATAATAATAATAATAACAACCAAAACTGTGGACTATAGTGTTTGAAATTCTTTAATATTTAAACGCGCACAAAAGATTATAAAATATGAAGAAAAAATTGCGCTCTACCATACCTTTTTTTTTTATAACCATGGGTCTAAAAACGCACACACACATCTCAAGTGCTATCTCTTTTTGTGGACTGATTCATCTCCCAGATATTATATCTTTATTTCACTCTTTTTGTTGGACCCATTTCATCTTCCATTTATTATATCTTTATTTCATTGGTATCTCGCATTCATGGGTCATGGCTTCGTGCCCCCATTTGACTCCTTTTTTTCCCTGCTTTATAACCAGCCTCAATGGAATTCCATGATTTTAGCTTGGTGCACTAATAACTAAATGACCTGTAATCAATATTCAGAGAGACACTGCTTCATGAGACCCAGTTGAGGATGGATTTCAAAGCAAGGAACGGGTGTCACCGTGTCAAAGCCTCTAGGGGCGTCTGCAAGATGTATAAACTTGAATGCAAGATTCAGTCAGCAATCTATGAAACTTCTGATAAATAACCTGCAACAATTTCTTTGTCCAAGTCCGACCAATGTGAAAAAGCTGCCTTGGAGAATAATGAAACTGTCTTCCGATGTTCACAAGCAACAATGTCTGGCCAGCCAGTTTACAAGACCTAATGTATGCATGGGCATGAACATCATATTCTTACACATGAAACCCCAAAAAAGGATAAGAAAAAATGACAAATATAATAAAAATCATTTGCTGTTGCACACTGTAGCTGCCTTCGGATTCGCAACTGAAGCAACTCCCCAACTAATAACACTTCGCACCTAATAATTGAAAGCATGACAAAACTAACAGCTGCGATGTATTCCATTCACCACTGAGTTCTAGAAGCTTTGGAGCTTGCTTCACCAACTCTTCCCCTAATCATGAAAGATAAAACCTGCCGCAAGATATAAACGTGAGAAAGACAATATCAAGAATGTAATACTATAATTAAACAAAAGATGCAGTAACTGAAGTAGGAACTGAATTATGACCAAATATCAACATTTTAACCTACTCTAACCTTGAGCTGAAGGTCACACCCAGATTTTGATACCCTAATGCTGGCGCCAACTTTCATTGTAAAGGGTTGATGGAAAACTAATGTGGAGAAAGTGAACTATGGAAATCTTGACATAAAGTTTCTCCCACCAGTTGAGTTTTTAGTAACATTTCATTGAAAATAAAAATATATTTAAAAAAGGAATAGGTATATCAGAGTTATTATATATCAACATATGAACATGGATACTACTATAAATAACAAAAAGATGTCTATAGAATGCAGCACAACCAACCAACAAACACAAACAATTTACAAAATTGAAAGATTTAAAGCTAATTAAAGTAACATTTAGTATCATAAGAAATTGAAAGATTTAAAGCTAATTAAAGTAACATTTAGTATCATAAGAAATTGAAAGATTTAAAGCTAATTAAAGTAACATTTAGTATCATAAGAGTTATTAAAGTATCTCAAGTGGCAAAACATAAGTTCATGAATCGCCAATATCAACATTTGCATCATAATCAATCAATAACAACAACCTAAGCACTTAGATTTCCTTCATCATGTCTCCACCTTCCACCTCTTCATTACTCCCAGTCCTTTATGTTGTACATGGTCGTGTAAACTACTCCTTGCACTAGTCTTTTGGTATCATCATCATCGTCTTTTGGTATAAATTTAAAAAAATATATAAAAAATACTAAGTTTTTCTTTAAAAAAGAATAAGGAAATAAATATGTCCACCAATTACTCCGCATGTAATAATCAATACTCAACTCGCCTCAGGCCCTTGTCACGAGTACTTACCGAGTAAATTGCCTAGCTCACCATTCCGCCAGCCCCAGTATTCTAACATGTTGTCACGATCCGATCCACATGATACAATATTTTCCGTTCTGAGTTCAACCTAACTACCCGCAACACTTTAAAATGCGTTGTGTCATGTGGATCCAAACTTGCACATATATAACACATACTTTTCCCTCACCCAGGTGATATGCGACTAGGGGTGGGCAAAAACCGATTTAAATTCGGTTAATCGACCGAACCGGTTTTCAAATTCGGTTCGGTTACCGAACCGAAATATGAGTAGAAAGAAAATAATTTAAACCGAACCGAACCGATTATAAACGGTTCGAAATCGGTTTACGATTCTGAACCGATCGATTTATAACCGAACCGACCGATTAATTAGATATATATAAATAACTAAATAACAGGTAGGTGTCAATAACTGATTAGTGCAACAAATGCACTGCAGTACACCCTGTTGCACTAAATCACTCTCTTCTCTCAAAGTTTTCAATTTTGGGCTAAAAATTGGGTCTATAAAAAAATTGGGCCCGTAAAAAAATTGGACATGTTTTAATGAAAGTCTTTTAAATGCTTGAGCCTGAAATTTCGGTCCAACCGAACCGAACCGATCCGAAATTCGATTAAACCGAATTCATCGGTCTACAAATACAAAATTCGGTTTCGGTTTGGGTTTTGGGCAAACCGAATAAAATCGGTTCGAAATCGGTTTGGGGCTCAAAACCGAACCGAACCGACATTGCCCACCCCTATATGCGACTATAACCCTCTACTAGTCTGCCAGCCCCTGAGTCCGCCCACACACGGAGCTGTCAGCCTCAGACTCCGCCCACACATGGTAGTCCGTTAGCCTCAGAGCCCAACGTCTTTGTGGGCACACTTCTGACTAGGTCAGACTCTGATACAATTTTGTAACGACCCGGTCCACAGAGTACTATATTATCCGTTTTGAGCCCAAGACCTGCACGACTTTAAAACGCGTAGTTGTAAATGTGATGGAATTTCCCCAATAGCTCTAACATTGATGAAAATAAATGTTATATATTTCATCAATGTTATATAAAATATATGCATAAGGGAATATGATGTTCATGCAAATAGGGTTTAGTGATAGGTCATACAAAATATATGCATAGGTCATACTCAAATTCATCCACTAATCAGATTCATTAAAGAGAGAAAACTCCACTGCACTAGTGTATTTATTTTTACATGAATCGGGAACCCCTTTTCACTCTTTTTGATTCAAGCATGGCAAAATATATATCCATATATGTATATATATATTTTTACATGAGATGACATAAAAAGACAAAGACATTAAATAAAACATTAACTTATTTCCTATAATATGTGATGAACACTCCTACATAGAGAGATGTACAAAAGTTGGGTAAAGATATGATGTCATTTCTGCCCTTTTTTTATACTAACAAGTATTCCCACCTTGACCTACACCTACTTAGTGATTAAATCAAGAAAACCTATATTTCTTTGTTTATTTGGCTATCAAAAGTTGTATTAAATAAAAGGAGGAACGTAAGGGGCTTATGAGATGATGTCACTGTGATAGGGACATCACTCTAATGGTGACGTAGGGGTGAGGTTGAAAGGGAGAAGTGGATCATGGAATTTCTTAAAAGAAACAACCACAATGTAGAAGAAAAAATTTAGTGCAGTGAGAAGGAAAATGATGTAACTTGGGAGCTAGAGGACAAGGTGAAACAGATGCACCCGGAGCTGTTCCTCCCATGAATCTCGAAACAAGATTCCTTTTGAGGTGTGTATAATGTAATGACCCTAAAATTTATTTTACCTTTTTGAAAATTTTATAATACTTATTTTGTTCTAATTACAAATTATTTTTGGATTAGAAAAAGAAAATAGGGGTGCAAATAGAATTTAGGTTAAAACCCTAATCTAATAGGATTTAAACTTCCTTAGATACAAGTTAGGGAGATTCTTTCTCTAGCCATAAAGAAAACGTTGTTAAAAAAAAAAAGGGGTTTGTGAAGATAGCAAAGTTGGGAGAAAAGGAGAAGAAGAGGAGCAAGAAGAAAGAAATTAGGTAAGACTTCTTCATTTCCTTGAATGAAATTTTATTTTTTGGATTAGTGATCTCATCCATGTACTTTTTCTTCTACATTGTGGTTGTTTCTTTTAACAAGTTTCATGACCTTTCAACCTCACCCTTGCGTCACCATTAGATTGATGTACCTATCACAGTGACATCATCTCATAAGCCCCTCACGTTCCTGCCTTTATTTAATACAACTTTTGGTAGCCAAATAAACAAAGAAATATAAGTTTTCTTGATTTAATTACTAAGTAGGTGTAGGTCAAGGTGAGAATACTTGTTAGTATTAAAAAAAACGGAAGAAAGGACATCATGTCTTTACCCAAGTTTTGTACATCTCTAGGTAGGAGTGTTCGTCACATATTATAGGAAATAAGCTATTGCTTTATTTAATGTCTTCGTGTTTTTATGTCATCTCATGTAAAAATATATATGTAGATATATATATTTTGCCAGACTTAAATCAAAAAGACTGAAAAGGGGTTCCCTGATTCATGTAAAAATAAATACACACGTGCAGTGGAGTTTTATCTCTTTAATGAATTGGATTTATTTTAATGAATTTGATTAGTGGATGAATGTGAGTATGACCTATGCATATATTTTGTATGACCTATACTAAACCCTATTTGTATGGACATTATATTCCCTTATGCATATATTTTATATAGCATTGATGAAATATATAGCATTTATTTTCATCAATGTTAGAGCTATTGGAGAAATCCCATCACACTTACAACTACACGTTTTAAAGCCGTACGGGCCTTGAACCCAAAGCGGACAATATAGTACTCTATGGATCGGGTCGTTACACATGTTGAACATAATCCCTGCATATTGATCTCCCCAACCCAAAATTCTACCACCACCCCCAACCTGCTTGTTTCTTGGGTGTAAACCCTCCTCCCCTACTTTGGCTCCTTGAAGCTCCATCTCGTCGTTTGAAAAGCTAGCCACCTCAAATCCCGAAATATGTAATACTTTGAGCAGCTCTTAATTTTTAAAACTACTAAAATATTCAAGATATGTACATGATGACTTTGTTTACGGCTGTAGTTGAATTTGAGTAATCATTTGTTTTACAATACCATAAAAAATTCAAATATGTTAAATGTCTACATAATTTCAAAAGAATAATTGCCTATTATGGATTTTTGTATATTTTGGCTCTTTCATCAATTAAGGGTTTCATATGTTTCCTACTTTCTTAACTTCTGAAAAAAAAAATGTTATTCAAGGGACAAAAACTTTAGAGTGAAAACAAAAACACATCCCACCACACAACAATGACAACATCACATAAACATGACCAACATACAAACCTGTCACATGCCCAACCTGCTATAATATTTCAAAACATTCAAATCTGGTGAACCGATTAAAAATACATCATTTTTTTCCAGAGGACTTTCCATTTAGATCATGACAACCACTGATCATGCTTAAACCGATTATTACTTGTCTATCTAATTTGGTAGATATGAATCATATGATTGTGCTAAGTTCTCCTGAAGTGTTATTGTGGTCTTGTTAATCAACTAATGAACTAAATGAAATTTTAATCACATAAAACAAGCAAGACTCCCTCCATTCCTCAACAGGAAAGATACCAAATTCATGCAACTCAAACAAAAGACGAGGATCTGACCTTAGCAACTTTCAATATGCGGCTATCATATCTTTGTCGACATCATAAATTTTGTTTTTTTCTCTGCTGGCTTGAGAATTTGAAAAGAGCACATTAAGCTTTCGTCAACACTCATCATGGCACCAGAATTATCAAATTCACCGCAGTAATTGGGAGCAGAGAATATTGTTACAAGTTGTCTGTCAGCAAAGAATTCATACCCATCTTCTACAACCTGAACATACAAAAACATCTTATTAAACATCCATGATAAAGAAACACGAAACTCACAGATTCAGAAAGTTGATAACCTGATGAGCACGACAGACAAGGTCCATATCGTGCGTTGTTAAGAACTCAGCAACTTTATCAGGACCAAATGTGTATGAAACTCCTCTGTCATTCATTCCCCAGCCCTTAACATCTCTACCAGGGTCCGACCACAGTAAATCGCAGAGCAAACCAGTGTCCGGTACATCAGTTGGGCGTGTTAAGTTTCTTATTTGGTCCAGGTTTGTCAAATCTGGTGAAAGCCCACCATGCATGCATAATATCTTGTCATCTATGACAGCAGCCACGGGAAGGCAGTTAAAGCAATCAGTAAAGGCTTTCCAAAGCCTTACGTTAAACCGACGTTTACACTCATCGTAAAATCCGTATATCCGATTAATTGAAGCACATTCATGATTTCCTCTTAGAAGAAAAAAGTTCTCTGGGTATTTGATTTTATATGCAAGAAGAAGACAAATGGTTTCCAAACTTTGTTTGCCACGATCCACATAATCGCCTAAAAATAAATAATTGGCTTTGGGAGGTAAACCCCCGTATTCAAAAAGCCTCAGTAGATCACCATATTGTCCATGAATGTCACCTGAATATACACAAGCAAAAAAAATAACGTCAAAGCTCTTTCAAGGAAAAATAAATAGAAACAAAAAAAATTATATATATACACACACAAAATGGCAAAAGGGAAAGCAATTTGCTAAGGAATAATCGTGTCAAATCCCTGTGGAAACAAAGTTGGTTACCAGGCTTTGATTGACAATGTTAAATAATAGTCTAAATACACATGAATATTTTAAATCATGGCCTCTAAACCCTATTTCTATTAGTTAATGCAGTTCTAGCATCACTCCATGAATTCCTCCCTAGGCTTTCTGAGTCACCAGTCTCCTCTCTTGCACCATGCTTGCAAGCATCTAGCATGTTAAAATTTGACGAATTTGCAATGATGTTTAAAAAAACTGGAATTCTTATTGTCTTTTTTTCTTCAAGACATACAAACCATTGCATTTTAATAAAACCAGAATGCATACAAATTTTTCTGAGTGAAAATTTGTAATTGCATTACCACAAAAAGTGTACATTGTGCACCCAGCGGAGATCACCTACACTAATCCCCGCAACTCCAAAAATAATGAAAATGAACAAAACAAGTCAAAGTCGTATAGGTTAAAATGCATCAAATTGCATGAACACCCTGAAATCTTTGGTTAAAAAGTTGAAGTCATTTCTCTGTCTTTTACTCTTTTAAGAAATGAAAATTTTTCCATTTCAATGTTACCAACTTGTACATCATTAGGTTGAGTTTACCTAAAATTAAAACAAAAAGATGATGATTACAGTTGAGTGATGAAACCAAAAATCCTGTCTATCTAGAAGATCTTCAAATATAACTTAGCTTTACTTTAATGGATCATTTGTAGAGCAGCGCTGAAACTTGATTAGCATAAAAGATTGATAGTATCAGGAACTAAATGGTTTCTAGCAAAAAAAAAATTGAAAATTTTAACCTTTTTGTTCAATAATCGTGTTTCTTTCTATGAGGACAGCAATAACAATAACAAGAAGAAGAAGAAAACGTAAGAGAAAGAATGGTACGAAGGGAAAGAACAAACCGCAGATCTTGATGGGCGCCTCGAGCTCTAACAAATTGGGCTGTTGGAGGAAAATCTCTCTGGAAGCAGTGCAGAGCTGGCGGATCTCCGCCTCGGAAAGTTGAACCTGTTTCCCCAGCCTAGATGATCTCACCTCTAAGAGACGACTGATGATGTCGTCAAGAACAGCAGGATCGATCCCTTGCCCTTGCCCTTGACCTTGACCTTGACCTTGCCTTTGAGAGGCCATTAGTATTAATAATAATAACAATTATTAGATAGATCAAGATGGATAATTATGATCTTCCTCCTCCTGAAAACCGTACCCTACCCAACCCTAGAAATCAAAATCAAAATCAAAATCAAAGAAAGAAGGAGATCTCCTCTTCCTCTGGTTTTCTGGATTTCGCCATTTTCTTCTCTTCTTTCTTTCTTTCTTGTATGGCGTGATGGGTTTGGTTGGATTTGGATGGGGCTTTGCTTTCTTGGTCTTTGATAGAGAGAATGGCAAAGCGACTGCAACTCCGATGTGGCGGAGGCGCCTATATTATTTTAATTTTCTTATGCCAAATCGCAATAATCCCATCATCTATGCTTCTCCTCTCCTCTCCACCAACACACGCATTTCAAATTTTTATTTTATTTTATTTTTCGTAAAATGGCTTCTTCTTATTTAGTCCGTCGGAGGGAGTTCGATCGATGATGAATGATATCCGTCCATCCGCACTTCCTTTTCCTAGAGTCCAAAGTCGTCGTGCAGTTTGTTTGGGCTTTTATTTTTTTAGACAAGTTGGGTTCAAATTCAAATGCTCCTCTCCTTTCTTCATCATGTAACACTCCAAAATTCAACACTTCTAACTTTGGTGGTGGACATGACTTCCTATCCATTAATGTTTCCTTTTTCCTTTGTCTTCTCATGTAACAACACTTATCCAATTTGACACCACTTGTTATTTATACTAAGGTTTGCACTACTAATGGGAATGTCCATATTTGCACTCCTACTTCACCAAATTTTGGATATGTACCACTATAATATTGCCATCATTTCTTCGATCAAAATGTGCCATGAAAACAAGGAACAAAAGCTCAATGGTACTTTGAGAAGCACTATTGTATTACATGATGACCATGAACAAAATATCAAAATGTGCCACATATAACTATTGTATTAGCTATGCAACAGGGGGAAGAGGAGAAAGATAGGTGAAGATGACGAGAGAATTTATGTGCGGATTCACTATATACACTACTTGTAATCTCTTCCCACCAACTCACCAGCATTGGCTCAAGTTCAACAAAATAAGTTTCTTTATAATCATTATCTTCCACCATTGTCTATATAATCTCGTCATTTGATTATGTTAAATAATTTAAGAATTGTCAATAATGTAAAGTTGATTAATTGCTATCTTCACAATGATACATCTTTGAAGACCACCCCCCACAAAAAAAAAAAAAAAAAAAAAAAATTGAGTGCCAAACATGGCCAAGATTACAAAAGACAATAGTTAACTCGTGATCAATTGTTTATCAAAGAACATAACATTGCTGAAGCCACTGCTTTTAATACAAGGTCTCAAATTGGGTTCTGAATTGAACATTACTCATCTTCTTATTCAATTTGATTCCCAAACCATCCTGTACTGTACGCTCTAGTGAAATCTCAAAATACAGATTGTCAGCTCAAACTGAAGCAAAAACTGAGTGTTGGCTGGATTCTATTGAATTCAGCTGTGTAATGGGCATACTGCTTCTGGAGGAGAATCGTTTGGTGTTGCGAATACAATATTTTGATATATCTAATCGTGAAATAAATGTTGGGTCAGGGCAATTAAGATCGTAGCGGAATAACGATCTCTCCTTTCCTGATCTGATTTCTTCCAAACTCTTTATGAAATAAAGTATGCAGAAAAAACTAAAGTACATAACACACAGATATTTACGTGGTTCGGCAAATCCTACATTCACGGGTCACTTCGGACTACTTCCACTATGTATGAATAATAAGATTACAACTCTCACCCCCAAGGTGGATTACAATACATCTCTCAATTGGTTTCTCACTCACACTCTAATGAGATGGAACGGAGTGAAATGAAGAATGACACTTCTTTATATAGGCCACCTAATACATTAACATTAATTTCATTCAAGATCCAAAAACAATGAATCTCAAGTTTCCATGTAGCTAGTCATTTGGAATTTCAAGATGTCATATTTAAATTACAAGTTCATCATGCATGTACCAAAACACATTCATTGTAAGGTGGAAGGACACATCATCCAGTATAACCATACCAGCCTGATTTCTACAGAACGCAAACTTTTCTTTGTTCAATGACTTCGTCATCATTAGGGGTGTTAATCAGTTTGGTCGGTTCAAAGTTGGACGAAAACCAAATCGAACCAAACTAAGAATTCGGTTTTCGGTTCGATTTGGTTTCTACAATTATCAAATAAATAACCAAACCGATCGGTTCGGTTATTTTCGTTTTTGTTTCCCTTTTTATTCTTTTTCTTTTATTTATTTTCTGCTACTACATACAATCGAGTTGGCTCTAGCACAAAAGAAACAAAACAAAGCTACAAAGAATGGAAAGAAAGAAATGAAGTTTGGTTTGCAAATGAGGAAAACTCAACAAAGAAAGTACAAAAAAAAAAAAAAAAAAAACAGGAAAGCAAATGTCAGATGAACACAGAGTTTGGCTCCGACTACTCATTTATAGATAATTCTTTCAATTTTTTCTTGCCTATTTCTCTTGATAAATCCATAAGATTTAAATTTTTTTGCCATGTCTCTCATATACACAATACTATAACATCATACAAAAAACTATAACCATAACTACATTGTTTGCATCTTAATCTATCTCCACCACACCCATGTGATGATCTGAACAAGACCGAAACCTTTTATGACGATTCTACAAGTCGCGTAATTTCATCCGGCAAGAAGTTTTTTTTTATCAATTCAGAAGTGTCGAAGTTGTCACCATCGTCATTGCTCATATTTGCTGTAAGCAAGCAAGTGAAAGGTTTGGTTTTCTTCAACAAGATTGAGTTAAACTCTGTCTCCTTCTCAACTTGCAAGTAGTTGGATAGAGAGAAAGAAAGGGAGATAAAAAGATAAAAAAGACATTAATAAAGAATGAGAAATTGGGTAAGTGGGGAGAGGTGGGTTAGGCTTAAATAAGATAGATAAGTAAGCTTTTTCAACTCTTTATCTGAATGGGGCATTAAGAAAAGGATAAAGTCGGAGATAAAAGATAGGGTGGGGACGTGTGGTGCATTGAAATGGGGTGAGAATTTAAATAAGAGTGGGTTGGCGGGGGATTAAATAAGAGAGAGGGTTAGGGTATTAAAAACAAGATAAGGGGAAGGGTTTGGTTCGGTTTTGTTGTTTCGGATGTGTGAAAAAAACGGAAATCGAACCAAACCAATTCGGTTCGGTTCGATTTTCTAATGTTCGGTTCGGGCTTTTTCAGTTATATTTCGGTTCGATTTGGCCGGTTCGGTCGGTTTTTAGTAACCAATTAACACCCCTAATCATCATATCCAAACCATTATCGTTGGTATGGATTTTCTCAAGTTGAAGCAGATTATTTTCCAATACGCCTTGGATCCAATGATACCGGATATCAATATGCTTCGACTTAAAATGAAATGTTGAATTTTTAGCCAAATGAATCCAAATGAATGGCACTCCGATTATCACAATAGAGAGCATGCTTTTCTTGTTTAAACCCCAAGTCTCGAAGGAAATTCTTGAGCCATAGGAATTCCTTGCACCCCTCTGTCACGGCGATGTACTCAACCTCGGTAGTTGATAGAGTGACACACTTTTGCAGCCTTGATTGCCAAGATATAGCTCCTCCTGAAAAAGTCATTAAATATCCTGAAGTGGACTTTCGATTATCAATGTCACCAGCCAGGTCTACATCCACAAAGCCTTCTAGAATAAGTTTTTCAGAACCAAAACATAAACACACATTAGCAGTTCCTCTCAGATACCTAAGGATCCATTTCACAGCTTCCCAATGTTGTTTACCTGGTTTAGACATGAATTTGCTCACAACACCAACAACATGAGCGATATCTGGCCTTGTACATACCATTGCATACATCAAGGAACCAACAACAGATGCATAAGGGACTTTTCCCATCTCTACTTTTTCTTTCTCATTTACTGGACATTGCTTCGAGCTGAGCTTGAAATGATTTGCTAGTGGAGTTCCAACTAGCTTGGACTTGTCCATATTGAATCTCTTCAAAACCTTCTCAATGTACTTTTGCTGTGATAACCAGATCTTCCCATTCTTCCTATCTCGGGTAATTTGCATACCAAGTATTTGCTTAGCTTGGCCCAAATCTTTCATAGCAAAAGATTTGCTCCTTTTTCAACAGAGCATCTTGTCCCACAATTAACACATCCACGTAGAGTAGTAAGATGATGAACTCACAATTTGAAAACCTCTTTGTGAACACACAGTGATCATAGTTGGTCCTTTTGTAACCCTGTTGTTTCATAAAGTAATCAAACTTCTTGTACCGTTGCCTCAAAGCTTGTTTGAGTCCATACAAACTCTTGTTAAGTTTGCACACCAAATCGTTTTTGCCTTCCTCCTGAAAACCCTCAGGTTGTTCCATGTAGATTTCCTCATTTAAATCACCATGGAGAAATGCGATCTTGACATCGAGTTGATCGACTTCAAGATTCATGCTTACAGCCAGACCAAGCACAACCCTTATCGATGACATCTTCACAACAAATGAGAATATCTCTCCAAAATCAACCCCCTTTTCTGTCCGAAACATTTCACAACCAACCTTGCTTTGTACCTTGGATGTGAGCTCTTGTCTTTAGTCTTTATTCTGTAAACCCATTTGTTCTTTAGAGCCTTCGTACCCTTTGGCAATTTCACCAAGTTAAAGGCGTGGTTCTCATGTAGGGATTTCATCTCTTCCTTCATGGCTGTTAACCACTTTTTCTTGTGTTCACCACCAATGGCTTTTTGGTAGTGCTCGGGCTCTCCTCCATTAGTGAGCATAACATATTCATTTAGAGGATATCTTTTTTACGGTTGCTTCTCCCTGATAGTCCTTATGGGTTGTGGTTCAGAAGGGTTTGTTCTTCTTCTTCTTCTTCAACTTGCTCATCTTGTTGAACTTGTTCATCATTTTGCTCGGTATCATCATTACCCACTGGTACTTCTCCCCCATGATTGTCATGAACTTCTGGAGAGGATTCTAGATCAAGTTTGATTGGATATTATTTGATTCTCTTCTCATCTTTATCAAAATCTTTAATAGTTTGATCTTCAAATAATACAACATATCTTCTTCTGATAACCTTCTTATCAACAGGATCCCACAGTTTATATCCAAACGCTTCATGACCATAACCCAAGAATATGCATTGTTTTGTCTTGGAGTCGAGTTTGGACCTTTCATCTTTTGGGATGTGCACAAAAGCTCTGCAACTGAACACCCTCAAGTGATCATAGGAAACATCTTTTCCTTTCCATATTCGATCTGGAACATCACCATCTAATGGATATGCTGGAGAGAGGTTAATAAGATGAACAACAGTCGTCAATGCTTCCCCCATAAACATCTCGGAAGCCTAGCATGAAATAGCATACACCTAATTCTTTCGACAATCGTTTTATTCATTATCTCGGCAACTCCATTGTGTTCGGGAGTCTTGGGCACAATTCTTTGATGTTTAATTCCACGACTGTTGCAATAGTCATGAAACCCCCCATGTATTCGCCTCCATTGTCTGTTTGAATACTCTTCAAAGTTCTCCCGGTTGCTCTTTCAACACAGTCTTTTGTCATTAAAGCATAAACCCCGACATTTCGAGAGTAGTTATCAATGAAAGTAACAAAATAATGTTTTCCACTAATGGAACTAACTTTCATTGGTCCGCACACATCAGAATAAACCAAGTCTAGAACGTTATTAGTTTTATGAGGAGAGGATATTTTAAATGTTACCCTGTGTTGCTTACCAGCCAAACAATGTTCACATGGTTTAAGGGCAGTACCTTTTACTTCCGGCAAGAGTTGTTTTCGGGCTAGAATATGCATTCATTTTCCGCTTATGTGATCAAGCCACTTGTGCCATAGCTCGGTTTTCTCTTCATCAACAGCAACATTAACTTTGCCTTTACTCATTTTTGCTTTCATTGTATAGAGAATAGATTGCTTCGATCCTCTTGCTACTATCAAAGAGCCTTTAGTGAGTTTCCACTTGCCATTAGAAAACTGACTATGATAGCCATTATTATCTAGTTGTCCAGTGGATATCAAATTTAGACAAATGTCGGGAACATGTCTAACATCTTTGAGAACCAAGGTACAGCCGGTGTTGGTCTCGATATGGATTTCTCCCATTCCCACAATTTTGCAACTGTTATCATTTCCCATCCGGACATGACCGAACTCACCACCTGTGTATGATGAGAAGAGTTCTCGTCTCGAGGTGACATGGAATGAAGCTCCAGAATCAATCACCCATCTTGAGTCATACCCAGTGTAACTAACAAAATCATCAGAAGCTAGAACAATATCGTCTTTCTGTTCTGGTTTTCCATTGCCATTTTCTTGCTTTTGGTCTCTTTTCCATTTTCTGCACTCTCGCTGCATGTGGCCCTTCTTGCCACAATAGAAGCATACAACTTTACTTCTTGACTTCGACTTCCCACGAGACTTGCTCCTTGATCAATCTCCATTTTGGGAAGATCGGTATTGGCTTCTCCCCCGCATCTCCTTCCATTATGAAACAATGGCCTCAGAGTCGATAGATACTCCAACATCTTTTCTGCAACTCTCTTCATTCAGCATGCGGTCCTTAACCAAGTCTAAGGTAATCTTCCCTTCAGGTGCAGAGTTGCTCAACGTCACCACCAAGGTATCCCAAGTGTCTGGCAAAGAACCTAAAAGTAACAGAGCTTGCAACTCGTCATCAAGAACCATCTTCATAATGTTCAGTTGATTCACCAAGCCTTGAAAATCACTCAAGTGGTCAGTGACACTTTGACCATCCTTGTACTTGAGATTTACAAGGCATCGGATCAAAGTGGCTTTGTTCTGCATCGTCTTCCGTTCGTACATGGTTTCAAGTTTCGTCCAAAGAGTGTGGGCATTAGCCTCTCGAGACACATGGTGGAATATACTCTGATCAATCCACCGTCGAATATAAGCCACGATTTTACGGTGTAGAATCTCCCATTCTTTATCGGTTTTTCCTTCGGGCTTGTTACTCCCAAGGATAGGATCATGCAAATCCTTACAATAAAGGATGTCTTCCATTTGTGGTTTCCAAATGGAGTAGTTTGACGAATTCAGCTTGACCATCGAACCCTCCGACTCTTCCATCTCGAATAAGAAAAGAGACAAGAAGAACATCTCGCCTTGAACCTGGCTTTGATACCAGTTGTTGGGTCAAGGCAATTAAGATCGCAACGGAATAACGATCTCTCCTTTCCAGATTTGTATACGTCGATCTAATTTCTTCCAAACTCTTTATGAAATAAAGTATGCAGGAAAAACTAAAGTACAGAACACACAAATATTTACATGGTTCGGCAAAGCCTATGTCCACGTGTCACTTCGAACCACTTCCACTATGTATGAATAATATGATTACAACTTTCACCCCCAAGGTGGATTACAATATCTCTCTCAATTGGTTTCTCACTCACACTCTAATGAGATGGAATGGAGTAGAATGAAGAATGATACTTCTTTATATAGGTCACCCAATACATTAACATTAATTTCATTTGAGATCCAAAAACAATGAATCTCAAATTCCCGTGTAGCTAGTCATTTAGAAATTCATGCATGTACCAAAACATATTCATTGTAAGGTAGAAGGATGTGAAAGGACACAACAATAAACTGATAACAGATTAACTCCCTTTTTTTTTTTTTTGGAATAATCCCCTAAAAATTCGAAACAAAAGTGTGTTTTAAGAAAATAAAAATAATAATAATAGAAAGGAATAGAATAATAGGAGAGAAGGAGCAGTGAGCAGTGAGGAGGGAGGGAGGGGCTGGAGATACGATGAGAAGGCATGCGTAAAGGTCCCGCAGCTTCAACTTCACTCAGTTGAGCCGAACCGTCCACCTCTACTTTGTTGATGAATTCCGCCTCAGCAGATTCCCATCCACCACCCTTCTTTTGGTGATCACACATTAATAACTTTCTTCTTCATTGCTTTCCAAGACAAGAATCTCTGCTTTCTCTCTGCTTGCCTTGCCTACTACTACTGTTGTTGTGTTGTTTCTCTCTGTCCCTCGTCGATCAGATTCTCTTCTTTCTCCATTGCTTTTTAAGATGCCTTATTCCTCAGCTCAACTCCCTGTTCACTTATTATTGCTTCTTCCAAACCACCACCCTCCTCTCTTCTCCCTTCTATTCTCTATCGCCTCTTCCTCTTCCTCGTTCCAGCTCCATCGTCCAACTCCGCTGCACATCATCATTTTCCATCGTCCATGTCGTCTTCAGGTGTCACCCATCTCTCTCATCCATGTATCCATGGTTCGCTTTCTTTTCCACCGCATGTCATCATTGTATCCTACCTATAATTACTATGTTTGTGATTTGTTTGACAAAATGCTCTAATGAATCCGTATATCGCTTCTGTTTCTTCTTCTTCTTCTATTAGTATTAAATGTCTTTTTTTTTCTTTTTTTTTTTTTACATCATTTTATAACAATCTTTTGTTCATGTGTTAATTGTGTGAGATTTATATGGGGTTATCAGATGAATACATATATACATCCATACATACATGCAAACATTTACTTTTTTAGCATTGGATGAAATTATTTAATGTTATTGGCATGAAAATTAGGAAATTTCGGCCCATCTAATGTGGAGAGAAGATCACGATTCATGAGATGGCTTAGTAAGCTATTCAAGGGAGGGTCAAGTCCTGGGTCGACAAATGGCAGACATGCACATCTACTTGGAGAGGAAAACATGGCTTGGCATGCCCCTGGTCGATTTGTGGTATTCTACCTTCACTTTGCATCCATTTTTCCTGCATCTCGTTTATATTAAGTGCCACTTTATTGGTTTAGACATATTCGTTGTTTTCTAATGATCTAAGAGTTCAAATTTTGATTATTACTGATCAGGCCTAACAATGGTTTTTTAGAAGGAGCCCTTTTTTAAGGATCTTCTTCCTTAATTGCAAAAGTCTCTGAAATTTTGTATATGCAGCGTGCAAAGCTATACATACAAAATACGAAGGAAAAAAAAAAAAAAGAGGCTGGTCCCTGTTTTTGTTCAAGTAGCATAATTTTGTATATGTACCTTCATGTCATTGCTTTCTTTGGATATAATTATCTTCAAATCTCTCAGATAATTTGTCAAACTCTTCTGTTGCTTAATTTGCAAAACTTTGTTTTCAGGATGAGCGCTCTAGAACTGAGAATGAGGAATTGGACAATGCAATGGCACTTTCTCTTGCTGAAGATTCCAATAAACGAAATGGTAACTTCCAGATAACTATTATTAGGATCATTCTCTTCAAACTCTGTGCCTTCACTTGAGCTCACTGCATCATGTCTATGCACATGGATAAATAAAGTGCTTTTTTACCTCCTTTTTTCCTGGTTTATAATCTATTGCTCAACACAGGGACTTCTTCAGGGTACAGAAAGAGGCCAGCAAACCATGATGAGGAACTTGCTAGAGCTCTTCAAGAAAGCTTGAATTCGCCAACTTATCCTCCGTATGCACCCTCACAGTATTTCCCCAGAGGAGATAGGTTGGGCTCATCATTTCCTGTTTATTATTTGCATTGTCTATGATCATGATACAATTAATAAATAGAATTAAATATAATTTTATTATCTCTAGATTTTTAAGATTTGTTGTGTACGTTCGTTGATACCTATATTGCAATAGGTATGTACACGTGTTTAAACCTTGGTCACCAGATCGTGAAGTGCGAAGGAGAACATGGGAGCGCTTAAATTCAAATTCTAACTTTCAAAGTGTCTAAGAGCGCATATATGCAATGTACTTTTGTAATTTTATTATTGTACGTTTTAAAATATTAACTTCAGTTTCACTAATTTGATTTTATTAATATCAAATTAACAAAACTAATTATTATTAAATAATAATTATTTAATATTAACAACATTCATAAGGTAAATATTTAGATTTATGAATAATCATAAAATAGAAACTTAAAAATTATTATGTACATTAAACATTTTTATTATTATACATCAAAACAAAATTAGTTATTAAAATGAAAACCCAAAAGGTTGAAAAAAATAAAAATTTGAATGATGATTAAAATTTTGGAAGAGGAGTTCCATACACCATAAAGTAAAGATTCAAGAATAATTGGCTCTAAATCGTCAGAACGGGATCTAAGATTTTGAGAGCGGGGTTTGGAAAATTATAAAAGTGGGGTTTGGAAAATTATAAAGCGGGGATTTGAGAAGAATCCGTCCCAAGGCGCCACAACGAGGTTTGAGAGCGTGAGCGTCAACACTGAAAGAAGGTTTGTGTGACTAAGGTTTAAACCACTGGGAAAGTACTAGATGCATTATTTTCGTAATTTGTTTATGACTGGGCCCCAAGTACTCTCTAAGTTCTTGCATGACTCTTTAGCATGGAGTTCAAAACTTTCGCACCTAGTGAACAATGATGTACATTTTAGAAAAACAATGTTTGGCTTTATCATATAGATTCTTCATGATATAGACACATCGGAAAATACTTTATAGCTTCATTCCAGCCATAGAATTTCCAGCCTCTCTATTTTAATTGATAGTGAAATATGCATGTGCATGGCTCTTGCAGGTTATGTGGTGGCTGCAACCATGACATAGGCTCTGGCAATTATTTAGGGTGCATGGGAGCTTTTTGGCATCCTGGGTGTTTCCGCTGCCATAGTTGCGGTCAGGCAATCACTGAGCATGAGGTCTTTGATTCTAACCTCTATCATGTAACAATAGAAGCTAATGTGTCAATCGTTTTTGTATATCGTACTCATACAGTTTGTTTTTGTTGAACATAGTTTTCTTTGTCAGGGACAAACCCATACCACAAGTCCTGTTTCAAGGAGATGTACCATCCAAAATGTGAAGTTTGCCATCAATTTGTAAGAAAATACTAACTGGGTTCACATTGTTGGACTTTACATCTCACCACAAGTTGTTTCTCCATGCAATCCAAATCATGTTGTTTTCCACAAATTTTCAGTTTCCAAGTTTTTACTTTTTTTATAACCATCAAGCATATCAAAAAGTTTTAGAACTTCTTAGATTGAAGTTTATAATTTACTTGAATATGGTACCACACAACCCCAAAATAAATGAAAAGGTCAAAATAAGTATGCATAAAAAAGCGTTGAAATGAAACTTCTTACACGTACAAGTCAATTTATTCATCAAAGGATGTAGTTGAGTGTGCATATACCAATCGATTTTATTTAGCATAGTTTTTTCATTTTTTGTTAATTTGCGGCTCTTGTTTATTTTAGTAGTTAATTTGTATTGCCTATTTTCAGATCCCCACAAATGGAGCTGGTCTGATCGAGTATAGGTCTCATCCATTTTGGTGCCAAAAATATTGTCCTTCACATGAGCATGATAACACCGCTCGGTGTTGCAGTTGCGAACGGTTAGAGGTATGACGATTTCCTGTGATCTAGCTGATAAGTGTATTTATCATGTACGTGTATATATATATATTATTTTTTATTTTTTTTAAAATATGAAAATTTTGCTTGCTCGTCTACTGTGCAAAGTCTTGGAATTCAAGGTACATTTCTTTGGGAGATGGACGGAGTCTGTGCTTTGAATGTATGGAATCGGCCATAATGGATACAGGTGATTGTCAATCACTTTACCATGCTATCAGAGACTACTACGAAGGAATGAACATGAAACTAGATCAACAGATACCCATGCTTTTGGTTGAACGACAGGCGCTTAACGAAGCTATAGAGGGAGAGAAAAATGTAATTTAGTTTATTTCCTTTTGATTTTTTCACTTACATGGTTCCCTTGAAATGGTTTCATCATGAAAAAATTACTTCTCATGTCCAGGGCTATCATCACATGCCAGAGACAAGAGGCTTATGCCTTTCTGAGGAGCAGACTGTTAGCAGTGTATGAATTAGACATTTTTATCATAAACTTTGTTTCAGTTATAGTATAGTTTTTTTTTTTTTTTTTTTTTTTTCTGAAGTGATGAAATCTTTATCGCGTCTCACTATGTTTTAGTTTTGACGTATCCAGATACTTAGAAGACCAAGAATTGGGGGAAATCGACTTATTGGGATGAGAACACATCAACAAAAACTGACAAGGCGATGTGAGGTTACTGCCATTCTTGTGCTATATGGACTTCCGAGGTAATGGTCTAACAAACTGATACTCTTCATCAAGGCTGCATACCTAGCTAACATGGTTAGTTAAGTTAGGGAACACCTTACCACGTGGTCATTTGTTAAGCGATAAGTTTAAGGCTCAGTATTAAAACTAGGCACTTTGCCATGATATTATATAGATGTTTCAAGGTCTCGACTTTCAGATGGAAAGAGATTGTTTTTCCTCCATTATGCTCTCATACAGTTGTCTTATTATCACACGATCTCAATCATACTAACTGATGACTCTATTTTGAAATTTGTTCTCCCTTTCACAAAAATTCACTACGAAGTGTGTCCAAGTATTTACAATCCAGATTTTTGCAATCCTCTGTTTTCTAAGATCTTTTAGCATGTTTGTGTTAATTTAATATATCCCATAACCCCATGCATGTCTAGACTTCTGAATGAAAGATCCATTGCACTTCAGAGAAGCTTAAACACTAGCAATAATAATTTTCTTCTCCTATGATAGATGCTAATAATTTTTCCAATAGGAAACGTTAAAATATGAGACAAATCACTCTTGAAGCATTACTTCTTCCTCCGGAGCCTGATTGTTCAAATCATCTTCTTGAAAACCATGAGGCTTACCATGGATCCACGAGCATCCTATAGAGGGCTCAATCATGTAAACACATTTACTTGGTTGTAGTGCCTATGCATGGTAGTGGATGTCACTGTGGCTTCATAATGTTGTCCACGTTGCAGGGTGGTGTCCTGTGCTCATGTTCTCTCATTATGGCAAGTTCGATCTCTATTTCTATACAATGGAATTTTATATGGATAGAACTTGCCACAAGGATGGGGTGGGGGCACAAGTGAACCTCTTTAGGTTTGTCACATATAAGAATTTCATTTCTGATTAAGCAAGTCTTGTTATACTTTCATTTAAGGCCAGACTGTGTGTTTGTCAATGAGAATATATTGCCGTTTTAAGATATATGATCCAATTAGATATTCAATTTTCATACATGAACCATATTTCTTTTCTGGGGAATGCCCCTGTTTCTCTGTAATCTCGACTCTCGAGCTTGTCACTTGATTGTATCTGCTCTTTCTTCCCTTTAATCAAATTTGTGTTTTATCAATTAAAAAAAAATGAACCATACTTCTCCTTCTCCATGCAGATTATTAACAGGTTCTATTCTTGCACATGAATTGATGCATGGATGGTTAAGGCTCAAAGGTACTCTGGAAGATACCTATACATGATATGTATCTTGTATGTTATGAGTATTATCATAATTATTGAAAGCAATGCAGGTTATCGCAATCTAAGCCCTGAGGTGGAGGAAGGCATCTGTCAGGTGCTGTCTTACATGTGGCTTGAATCAGAAGTTATGCCAGGGTCGACAAGCTTGCCATCTACATCATCAGCTTCTTCATCATCTTCTTCATCCAAAAAGGGTAGAAAGTCCGATCTTGAAAAGAAGTTGGGGGAGTTCTTTATGCATCTGATAGCTCATGACACATCTACAGCCTATGGAGAGGGTTTTAGAGATGCCAATGCAGCTGTGAATAGGTATGGATTACGTCGAACCCTTGACCATATACGCCTTACCGGAAACTTCCCCGTGCAATAGTACTTAACAGTCTACATTTATTGGAGTATGCCCCTTTCCCATATGAAAATGGAAATGTACTGCCACGACAAGTGAGGTTTGAGCTGGTCATGGAAGCTCGGTTCAGCTCCCCCTTAATTTTGTGGGGTCCCTTATGGTTATTTGTTAACACAAATAATCTAAATGTAATAATTTGCATATTTGTATCACTTCTTCCTCCATGATTCGTTATGAACATTGTATTTGTCATACACCTACGGTATATGGACATGCATAGATGTACAATCCTAGGCTCAAACCTCCAAAGGTTAACTGCAAAGTGGACATCAAAAAGCATGTAGAGATACCTTAGTTCCCTGCTCCTAAACAGGTTGTTTATGGTGTTGCTGCTCCTATGATTTCATTCATGACAGTTTTCATTTCCAATGTGGTGGTATCCACCTCCACGAGCTGGTCTTACCAATATATCTTGGTTGCCTTCATCATCTGGAGGAGGTGTTGAAGCTTGTTGAAGCTGCCTGTGAAGATGTATCTGCTCAAAATTCTCTTCTAGATCTAGTTTTGGGTTTATTAGATCATGTTCAACAAAATATATACAATCCATGATAATAGGAATGCTCATTAGCAAAACGAAGTTTGATGATAGAAAAACAAGTAACTTCATGACCAAAAAACGATGACAAGTAAGTAAGATGGAAAATGAACAATTAAACTCTGCTTTATAGGTGAAATTGTGTGAAAATTGAGTGGAAATCTCAAGAAGGGTTGACAGGTAACCAAGCAGAACTTTTTCCCAAGAACAGCCAAAGTGTGCATTACTTTGGTAACTAGGATGCAGTCCAATTTGTCAAGTTGAGTTTGACTGAGTTCAAGCAGAATCTTTCAGCGCAGGCTGTTATATGGACACCACTCACCAGGCAGGGACGTCCTTAATATGCATAACCTAACTGAGAAACCCAAACTCAAAATGAAAAAAAAAAAAACATAAAACAGGGTAACTTTTGACCAATTTAAACCCTCAGTTGAGATTGATTCTCAAGCTCATCAAAACACGAAAATTGTAGTAGTCTGAGTTATCTAATAAACACAACTTGAATCAATTGAAAATATTTTGAAATGAGCAAGTTATGATCATTTTATTAAAATTGCGCAAAAGTTATTTTACTTTGACTGCCTGGTTTAGCTTTTTATGTTGTATTATCCTGAGATGGGCATCTGCATTGTGGCCTCTGCTAAGTTGTTTTAGCACCAGCCACCAGTAATATAATATCTGCGAAAAAGTTATTGTGTCCCATTCACAGTATACATCACCAAATGCCAGTAACAAAAATTGCGACATCCACTCAATTGATGACTCTCGTTTTCAATATTCACTGTAGATTAATTTTACTGGTCAATCTTGAACTAAATTTAACCATCTTCAGGTCCTGTTGTAAATTCCAAAGCTTCAACAACTGAGCAATTTGTAACTTATATAAATCTTAAGGTCAAATAACATTAAACATAGTAAAACAAAAGCTGTGAAGGTGACCCACTACATCAAATTGACATTTTTGTAACAACTCTCAAAACAGTATCACTTTTGAAGTGTAACAATTCACCTAACAATTTTACACATTTTCACAAATAAAATGATATAATAATTGTATCACCATGAAGAGTATGGTTATAAAAGTGATACTATTCATTGTGATCCAATTTATTATATCATTTTGTTTGTGTTACTTTTTTTCATTTTTTTGACTAAATTTAGTTTTGACTTGAAATTGTTTGGTGAATTGTAACATCTCAAAAGTGATATTGTTTTGAGAGTTGTTACAAAAATGCTAATTTAGTGTAGTGACCATAAACAATATTAACCTCCCATGGTATAAAGGAGCAGATAAACTTAATTGTTATCAGCTAATAGTTTTTCTATCTATACATTGGTAAAATCAAGGCACCCCATGGATTCAACAACAACACTCAACACCATTGGATTCCTTAAAAAAATGCCAAAATTCATTCTTCAACTTCATCTAAGCTATATCCTTACCGAGTCTCAAAGGCAGGAAGGTTGTCTGGAGAGAGTCTTGAGTACTAATCGATAGAAAAGTCTTTATCATCTAACCAATTTTTGCAAAACACTTTCTCTCAATGCCGGCTGAGATATTCAGCCTGTGTGCTCTTTCTAAACGCTTGTGCGATCTTTCTGGATGGAACCATAAATTGATTTCTTAGTTCCTTCCGGCTTGATAGCAGCCCTGACAGGGACTCCGTGCTCCGCTTGAGAAAGAAAGACAAAAAAACCTCCCCTCTGCAGGTAGTGACCAAATAACCCAATGAGACATACTGGCATTAGGAGACATAAGTACCCCTAAAATACACTCAAAGCCAATTAGGGTCTGAAAAAAAAGAATCCATTTTGGAGTTGATCATATTGTATTCACAGAACACAATCTAATAATTTCTTTTGCTTTTTTCAAGTAAGAGTACGTTCCGCATTTCCCTCCCTTTGATCAGGAAATGGTTAACGGACTAGTTTCATATTCTGTTGCTAAGACTAGAGTAGTAGTTGCCACTCTTACTCCTAGACTATTGTTCCGTTCGGTCCCCTTATTTGAAGAGCACTCCTGAACTTAAGGTCAAGTACGATCTACTATGACCGAGTCACATCTGGCAGAAAAATATACATTACGAAGAGGAAAGGAGAGGGGAGGTTTGGACGACAAGCATTCGTTGGAAACAAAAAACACTAAGTTCTTTACTACATAAACATAGGCACACACAGATCAACCTGGTGGGGCACCCCTGATTCAAAGGGTTAGGTTCTCTATCAGAAGGGAGATAGGTTATGTGATCCTATGAAGGGCTTTCATGCCAAAAGTGTCTTAAGCTTAAGGGAGAACTACTAACTGGGACCCAAAACTTTTGGACTTATGAGAAGATCCGGATACCTGGTTGTGGGCAACGGAGGAGGCGGAAGCCAAGATGAATAGACAATTACTCCTTTAGTAGTAGAGTAATGCTACAGGGCCCAGGTCTGCAGCCTGCTTTGCAGCCTGGGGGGCGAAAATACACTTTTGCCCCCCCCCTCTTTAAACACTTTCTCCAAAAAGGTGTTTAAAGAGGGGGGGGGGGGCAAAAGTGTATTTTCGCCCCCCAGACTGCAAACCCAGGCTCCCTAGAATTATTCTTAGTAGTGAGGAGCTAGAATGGATAGATATTGATTTGCATAGAATCCAAACAACCTGGCTTTAAATAAAGTCGTAGCTTGCTGCTGACTCGATCAATTGAAGAGGATGGCTGGTAAGGATCAGTAGTAGCTAAGAATTTGGGGGTAGACCTACAAGAACTTTTCTCGACTCCCCGCCTTTATAGGATAGGCCAAAAGTACTTAAGAGTGCAGGGTAACTTATCAGCGAGCCATGACCACATTTTTTCATGACATGAGACACCGGAGGTGAAGGTTTTATGCTGTCAAACTGATTTAGGCGCCCTTTTGCCTTACTGATTAGGAAACAGAACCTAAAAATAGTAACCAACCAAATCCGATACAAGGAAATATAAGATTTGACAGTTGCGCCAATCAAATGGCTTCATGTGGGTCAATCTTTCTTCCAAGGCCAACACGCCTATCATTGTAGGACCCCCGTCTACTTGTCCCCTGCGGGGTGACACCCCTTATCCCTTATTGACTTGCTCGAAACATAAGAACGGTGATATATTGTTTCACGTCCTTGAGTCCTGGCCCTTTCTTTTTTTCTTAGAAAAGTTGTCCACGACTGACCTGGCTAACCAAGTGAACGGCTAATCGCGTAACCCAGAATGAATCTATGTGAAGGCCAGCGACGAGGAGTGAATGAATGAAGATGGGAGCGGAGTGATCTCAGGTGAGCAATACCCTACATCACTCGTGGAGGGCCTGTATTGAGACTGGAGTATATGCCTGAATGTTCCAAACATACCTGTTCTGTAGATAGACGAACGACTACCTGCACCTTCAAGCTGCATTCGTCTCCTCACAAGATTTCTATAGGGAAAGCCACTGAAATATTTCCAAAAGCAAACATCAGAGGTAAAGGAAATGGTTCTTAATCTAGAGATATTCCATGAACAATTACAAACATGTAGGTCTATTTCCTATGCTATCTCATTTATTGTTGGAGTTATGTTGGCAACTACTATTGTTTGAATTCAGGGTTTCTATGGAAAGTAGGATCTAATTTACTTTTTAATAGTGTCTTCTGATAGAGCTTTAATTTTCTCCGTCGATCAAAACATACCCAAACTAAAAAAAAAAAAAATTTAAAAACTTCATTAAGTCATCTATAAGAGTTGGGGTACATTACATTGAATCTTGTCTCTAACAAAGTCTGAATTAATGCACAGTTCATAAATAATTTTGATTTTTGTAGTGAATTTATATGACATTAGAAATTTATTTGAACAAAGGTAGAGAACATTGCATTGTTATGTGTTAAATCAATTTCACTTGAACTGAAATGTCATTTTTAAGAGATTTTTCAATTTAAAAATCTTGTCACCTGTAAAAGGGTGTATCAGATGACTTAAAAGCAAGGCATAATTGCTGAAAATAAATATTTGATACTTTGTCAATAGAGAAGGTTTTAGCAAAGATGCTTATGGTGGTTGCCCAGTTGCTTTCAAGCCCAAACTATACATCAATAGTTCATTTGGTGGACTAATAAGAAAAGAAAACATCAGACCATCATCAATTAATCTACATCACATTATAATATTACTACTAGACAAATTTCTAGATATAAAGTATGGAATTTGTAGCAAGGTGCCACCGTTTCAACACCAACTTGACTCAGGATGACAATCAGTCTCTACTCACCCACCCTTACTCGATTATTGTCAGTTTTGATGCATATTTCTTTGAATCGTCCAAACAACAGGGATCTATAGGTGTGGCAGCTATGGATATGCGCGGAGATATCATCTCCACTCTGGCTTGCCCCATCTCAAGTACCATCACTGACAGCACTATGGCGAAAGCTTTTGCAGCAGCGGCTTTAGAGATGATACATGCAAAAAGATGGAAGGACTGCTATTAGGGGACTCAACCAACTTGTTACTAGCCACTTGGGAGGAGTCATCTTCAGCTTTTGATATGAATTGGGCATGGAGATCAATTATTTTTTATATTAGAAGATTACTTTCTTTTGCATCCTGGATGGAAATGTAGTAAATATATTAACAGGAAACTCAATTTGGAGGCCCATAATCTGGCTGGCACAGCTAGATTAGCACTATATACTCCTTTTGTTTAATACATGGCTTGTTCTTAACAAATATATATATATATATTAATCTTGTACACTATTCCTTGGCTGAAACATATATGTTGTACATTTTCATTTATGTATTCCTCTTTTACTGGCATGAATGCACAAAAACATAAAGGCTCATTTACAAACTAACGCAGTGAACAGTAATTCATCTAATCTCATCTCATTAATCATTCAACCCCCATCTTCAACTCACCTAGCTAGAACCTTGTGTCCCTTTCTTTCACCAGCTTTATATTGTTTAGGAGGTTGCTTTAAATTTCCTGCACAAGCAAATATTGCATATGTGTCAATATGATGACGTATGACTACTACTTACCTAAGTAAACTTGAAATAAAGCTCTTTCTGAAAAAGCAAACATGCAATGCAACCATTTGTTTAATGGAAAGAAAAGAAAGGGAAAAGCAACACCAACACTCAACATGAAATGCAGATTTTTTTTTTATGTAAAAGACAAACAGTTCTTTAGATTCTCAAACCTCACCTCTTCAAATCATTTTTTTCCTCTCTAAATAAAGCTATATAAAAGCTTGAATGGAAAGATGAGAAGGAAGTGTAGGACCTTGCCCAACCTAAAGTATTCATTTATAAACTTTATTGCTCCTTTCCAACCAACCAAATCGTACTAAGTTCTTTCTTTTTTCTCTCTCTTCTATTTCATCGTATAATAGGTTGGAAAATACATTTACATTAAAAAAAATCTGTCAACTAAATAGCGAGATATGATTCCTCATGTTCATCCTTTATAACATAGCATTGTTTCCTAATTCCAAAGATAATATATTCATATAACTTGTTAACAAATGATTTCATCAGCCATAACATAAGAATTTTAACATTCTTGATTTCAAAAGATAAATAATAAAAAACAAAGAAGAAAAATCCATAGAAGGGCATGCAGGATATGTATATATATATATATATATGTTAAGGCTTCATAGTTGATAGGAAATGAAAAACCATGTATATGATGAAATCTAATATAGGAGTATCTCCATGAGGCGAGAGGCCTCAAATCTCCTAGCATAATAAGGGTTTAGGGGCCTCAACTATATCCTCATACTTATAGGGTCTTGATAAGATCTTGTCCTCAAATGACCGATAAATTTGAGGCATCAAATTAAGTTTTGTAAAAGCTGCCTCTGACACTGAAATGGAAATAGTACCTGAGTGCACTGTGATAGCACCACTAAGGCAGAGATTAGGAAAACATCTGCAGTGTCTACCATTTCTAAGAGTTGCACAGACAATGCCAGAAGCCAGGATTTCCACCATTCAGAAGTTTCTTCTAGGTTACAATTTCTAGTTAGATATAAAGTCGAGGCTGTAGCTATGCACAGTAGTTGCAACTCTCCGAAAATTTGAAACATAAAATTATCCAACTCCGTATAGTATTGCATGCAATTGCTTCCAAATTCAGCTTTCTATAAGAACAACTTGATATATATTAACCATAAACAAGAAATGCAAAATGGCTATATTGTGACACATGAAATACCTAAAATATTGAAAACCCATTTTCACCGGACAGATGGGTACCTTGTTATGCCACGAGATGGAGATCTTGATACTCTTGGTGGTTCATGTACAGGTCCTTGAAAACTTTCATGATATTCAATTGAGGAAACTCTATAATCTCATCAAGGGGATAGCTCAGCCAACAAAATCATGAAATAACTGTCCCCCCATATCCCTTCCAAAATGCCGAGGTGGTGCTTCAAAACTGCCTATGACGTAACCATCATTGCTTGCTTCAAGCCCGAATTGATGAGCTATATTCATTGGGAATGACTCAGACAAACCAATTCCATTATTTTGGCGTAGACCCAAAGTTAGAGATACCCCACTGTTTCCACCAGAAGTGCTGACTCCAGCTCCAATGTGGCGGTGATTTAAAAATTTGTTGTACATGAAGTTTGTGGGTTCACTAACCTGCTCAGGTATACTATCATGAAGTTCGTCTCTGGTTCGTTTTAGTGTTTGGTCTTGGACATTAACTGAACTGGTTTGGGGTTGTTTGTCATAATTCGGTGGATTTGATGTCGGTGGAGGGTTGCATGAATTTCTATTCTCAACATCAGAAGTTTTATGAGCTTGGCATGTTTCAAGCATGTGTATTTCTTCAACCATTGGCTTCCAAAGTCGAACTCTTGCATTGATGAACCAATTGGACACCTGCACATGTTGATGTTTTGGAGTTGGGGACGTGTTAATCACCAGAGAAAACAAGTACTATATAACCAACTACAACAGATGAATTTTATCGATGTAAAAGAGGCAAAATGGTGGAGATCTCGACGGAGTACTGTACCTGACTTCTTGATAGACCAGTTTGTTTAGCCAACATTTGTTTGTCTGTATCAGTAGGGTATCTGAAAAAATATAACATTAGTTGCATCAGTTCAACCTACTGAAGCCGAGCAGCCAAGCACAATTTCTTCACAAAGAAAAACATAAGAAAATAGATTGAAATCTACCTCTTTAAAAATTACCAGAGCTAGCAGTTTAAAAATTAAGGTTTGAGAACATGTAGGTAATGAGTTATATTAATTATACATTAATCACTTACGGATGCAGGAAATGCTCAAATAACCATGCTCTTAGTACTGCTACTGCACGTTCTGGAAGGCCTCTTTGAGGTCGCCAAACAGGTTGGTGTTGGTGTTCAAAATAGCTGAGGTTGTTAGCGGGTCTATCATCCAAAGCTTTGTTTGAGTGAAGCTGGTCAGTGATAGCATTTTTCAAGCAACTGAAGTGCTTTGACATGGCCTTGAGTGCAAATGATGTGTAAGGAGCCGCATTGCTAAGCCCTGCAACAGATTCAAATGATGCAACAACCGCCTGCATCTGCTGGTAGTACAGTTTGTATCTCCTATACACCTGGAGGACATAAATTTTTTTTAAAAATAAATATAAAAATTAGTCTCTAATATGCCTGACATTTATTGGTTGATCACATGCACATTCTAAGGTCTCTTAGGTCCTTCCACCCTGACAGTTTTGGTCGTTATGAAGGGATGGGTCCTAATTACTTTGCGCTAGTTCTAGGATTTTAACACGATAACTTAGATTCTTGGTGTTTCAAATATTTTGGATTCTTTGAAAACTTCTGGTCTGAAATGTGAATATACCTTAGGTGAAATGAAAATATACCTTACGGTGTGCTTATTAAGAAATGGGAAAACCAGACGCTAGTGAGAGTAGCAATGAGAGATCCCTAAATCCCCAACACTCTAAATGAAACAGTTAACTAGGACAGGGTCTCTAAAACTCGGGTTTGAAATAAAATTTTCAATGTTCTGATAACTTATTTAGTAACAATATGCTATAGCATCCCATTTTCACCCCTCAAATATAATTACTTGATGAGTGAAGCAAAGGTTATAATATTGTTGTACTTAATATTCTCGCGACCTTCATCTCGCATTGAGACTTGCTTTCGCTCCGGTCCATCGCCTCCACCTAGCAAGAAGATTTGTTTTCACTTCGCTCTCGTCCAGCCCATCTAAGCAACTGTATTCAATACTCGAAGGCTTATCAACGATGGAGCACATGTGCTCCTAATAATTGAGCGAAAAATCACCATCCTAACTAGTGAGTCTCGAACCCTCGGCCTCTCATAAAGAGAGTGGATGTCAAACCAACTGAGCTACAATTAGTGAACAAATTTCATACTAATTATCTTCATCGTAATTGAGCTATGTGATCCTTTGGCATTGTTTCCACAAGGAGTTTTCCATAGACTTCAAATAGTAAGATAGCATCTTTTCTTTTTCTTTTGCATTTAAATAGTATCAGTGGGATACTAGGAAGAACAAACATTTCATTGGTGTCACCTTATTTATGCCTAATATTACAAACACAATACACATCATACCTCTCAAGACGTGTCTAAGGAAATGATTTCATGTTTCTTGGGGTAGGCATTGCCTTGGATACTCCTCCAAACCCTTTCTGATTATTGATGGGATGAATAAAATAACACGTCCTAAGTATACATTTCCTATGCCCATGAACACAGTTATTCACATCTTATGATATGATGCTCGACAGGGATCTTAGCAATACACCAATACAAGGACAATGCATTGATGTATCATCCTTTTACAACTCACATGAATGAATATGGATGGATGATAGGAAATAACTTACTTGTATATGTTAGACAAGCCATCAGTTGAATAAGCCTTGTTTATATCTTTTATATGCTTAAATATACCCTATATATTTTCATATCCATATGTTTATTTTGACACCATATCTTACAATACAAGTTTCCAGTTTTACGTCTTTTTTATATACTTAAAGGCCTCGTTGCCAATAGCAAGCACATCCCCACATACTAGTCTGACATTCTATTCACTTTTGACCCATGCAAAACTATTTGTCCATGCTCGAAACAAATCCAAAGATCATCATTTTGGCGAGATTCGACATCACGGAAATTTTTAACAATCGTGTTCCTTATGTTGAGAGATTTTAAACTATCCTCATTGTAGTAAATTAGTAATAGACAAATTATGATGAAGCACCCACACTTATACCACTCCTCTCAATTAACCTATCTTCCTAAACTTAGATTGCTCGATCAAATGCACACTTGTACATTATGAGCATAACAATTGTTATTGTCACGATGTTTCCACCCGTAGTAACAAGCTCCAACGTGAGCTTTTGGGTGTGGAATTTTATCTTACAAGATTTTGTAGTATCCAATCCATTTTGTTTTTGCAAGCGAGTCACGTTCAACAATTTCTCTAAGAAAAGAAGTACCTTCAACATTTCTTCTTGCAAGGTTCGCAACTTATAGAACACACTTTAAAGTCGTGCAGGCCTTGAGCCTAAAACGAACAATATTGTACCATGTGGATTGGGTCGTTATAATCTTGTTATTAGACATCATTTTTTGATTGTTGTGTAGGTAATTATATTGCACTGCATGAACCCATTTGGACATTATGGATTCACCTTTCACAAATTAAAATGCATATTTAAAATCCAAACATCAATGTAAGAAAACAATTAAGAAATCATCAAATGGAAGAACACAAAGGCTTTATGTACCAAAAGTTTGTGGAAAGTATAATTAGACAATGAGGCACTTAATTTTCTGATGATGCTCAATCACAATGTCTCCAACTTAATTGATGCACACTCCACAGTCGAACTTAACCCCATGGATGGAAGGTGTGAGAATTTGATAAGGACTTAAAAGTCATTTATAAATAAGGAGTCATACTCCTTGTCATGGTTGGCTCCCAATTTATTGGAAAGCATGAGAGGACTAAAAGTCCTATAGAAATATGGACTTCAAAGTCCTATTCTTTCTTTAACAGGCCATGCAATTGTGAATAAATAAACGTGAGCAGTACAAATACAATGTGAACGTGTGCAACGAGAATACAACGCACTAGCAGCAGCAACAAAACACTGAAACAGGGCAGCGTACGCAGCGTGAAAGAGTCTGCGAATTTGGCGTGAAACGGGCAGCAAGACGGCGTGAAATCGGCTGCGAGCACGACGTGAAATAGGCTGAGTGTTTAGCATGAATTGGTGTGTGCAACGTGAAACGGTAGCCAAGTAGAAGGATTGGAATCGGGTGATTTCAAGTGTTCTTCGTTTGCGAGTTTCGTCAAACTTTTGGTGGTATTGTTTGCTTGAGATTGGGTAAACTCAAGGATAGTTGTTTGACAACGTTGTAATCTTCAAATAAGTGTTTCTATATTAATAAAATAGTTACAAAGTCGTCGTCCGGAGTAGGCAAAGCCGAACCACGTAAATCTCGGTGTCATCTTTATTTTCTGCATATTGTTTGTTGTTTGATATTACTTGCATAGTGTTTTTAGTTATTCACTATCACCGCCTAGGTCCAGGACTTGCATTGAAATCATTTGCATTGAAATCATTTGCAGTATTGAAATCATTTGCATTAGCAGGTATTTTCCTTACAGAAGGTAGCTAGGGGGGGAGACATCATCAATGTTTTCCTTATGTAATGAAATTCTATTCCAAAAGGAAGTCTAACAACTTTACCATAATCACATTACGTTCTAAATGAGCTGATGACAATGATACCCCATGAAATATTTTTCTAAGGTTGCAAAACACTTTTACAGCATCAAACTTTATGCATATATTCCAATGAATCGACTTTTTCTAAAAAGGATGAGAGTTGATCACTGTGATTATCACTAACATAAATGAATAATTAACTAGCATCTTCTTCTGCTCCTTCTTCCTGGAGAAGTACGCTATAGTTAGTTATAATATGAGGCATACATAAAGGCATGGTGTAGCTTTATAGCACAGTAGAAAAATAGCTAGCTAAAACAATTACTAAATGGATTGATTAGAAGAAGACATGAACGCATGAGGCATACAAATGGAAGAATAGGGCGCATATGGTAACAATAAAATATACAATTCATAGTGTTTAGTGTAATATCAATTTGAAAACACAAACAATAATTGATGATTGAGTATAGGTAGGAGTATTAGGTAGTAGTAACATAGCGTACCTCATCCAACATTGAGATTAACCTGGAGTTGCCACTGAGACCAGGACCGGTGCATGAGAGTGATGAATCGTCTACAAAGGAACTCCCATTGATTGTATCCAATAGGGGATCCATGGAAGAATTAGGAGGAGTGACGATAGAGCCTATACCCTTACCCATACCCACATAACAAAACTCATCTAAAAGCTGTTTAGCAGGCTTCGAGAACTTGGACCCTTTCAAGATGGAAGCATACCCAGTAAATGGCCCTAGGGGAACTAAACTCCTCACATCCCTGGAAGCGGAGGCGGAGGCGGAGGCGGAGGCACCACCACCAGTGTTAGTGTCGTCGATGATGATAACTCCCCCTCCTCCTCCTCCAAGTGTGCCATAAGGATGATCAATAGTAGTATTGAGTTGAAGAGGGGGTGGGAGAGAAAGGGGAAGACTAGTAGTGTATGGAAGATCATAGGTGGTGGTGGTACTAGAGAGAGACAAAGACAAGTTTCCTTGACCAGAGATGGTGTTGGTGGTGGTTGTCCTGCTTGTATCGTTGTGGTTGTTGGTGATGAATGATAGGGGTTGTGGCCTAAAAGCGACCACATCAGCGGCACCAGCTCCTCCATTAAAATCTGTGAAATTGTTAAGATTGTAGAGATCGAAGGGGTTACTAACACGTCGAGTGGGGGTAGGCTGCTGGTGGGTGTTATTAGGAGAAGTGAAGAGAGGATGATGATGATGATGAGAGGCAGTAGTAGTAGCAGTAGAGTTGTTCATAAATAAGCCATTAACATAATTCATCATCAAATTCCCATTCCCTGCTGCCGACCCTTCTTCTTTAACAGAAGACATCACTACATCCAGGTGTGGGTGTTGATGTTTATCTGGCCCTCCTCCAATAGTAATACTGCCGCTACCGAGAATTGGAAGTGGGTTTGAAGTGTTGGTGTAGGTAGTCGTGAGTAAAAGAGAGCTGGGATCATGGAGCACTACACCTCCTCTTCCAACCCCAACCCCATGGTGGTGGTGTTGATGAAAATGACTCTGTTCACCAAAAGTACCACCACCAATATCTCCTTCTTCTTCTTCTTCTTCTTCATCCACATGGACTTGGTGATGATGATGATTAGCAGTAGTATTATTTGGATTCAGAGGGTTTAGGAGAGTGGTGGTGACTCTCAGCTTATCTCTTCTACTTTGTTGTGGGACGTGAAACGCTTCAAAGCTCTCTTCTTCTTCTTCTTCTTCTTCTGCCATCACTACTTCACAACTAAACTCAGCTCACCGCTAGCTAGTTCCTCTCTTTCTTCTAAATTTGCTGCTGCTGTTTTTCTCAAATAGACAACTTAGATTAGATTCGATTCTCTTAAGAAAGCAGGAAGTGAATTAAGAGCATTTGAGTAGGGAGTAGGGTCTAGGTAGCGCAGATGATGTAAAGGAGAAAGAGATTGAGATTGTGATGTGTGGTGAGAGCGAAGTGACGATAATGTAGTGAAATGAAAGGTTATCATTACTACTACTACTCCTACTACTACTGATTTTATTCAGGCTTGTGTGAGAGAGAGAGAGAGAGAGACAGTGCGAAGTTGGCAGAAAAAGAGGGAGTTTGGTTAAGGTGATGAATGGAGTACGTTGGATTGTGGGTGGGTGGGTGGGTGTGGCTCACACACACTAACACTTTAAACTCTCACTCTCGGGAAAATTCTATTTCTCTCCATACACCATATATACAGGGATTGGGATTTGGTTTGATGAAAGATGGAAATCAACACTATTTCTCTCCTGATTGGAGTAAGAAAATAAATTAAAGAAATAAAACAGAGAGGATCTCACTAGCTTTCTCTCCCTCTTCTGCCACTGCTGACACTTATATATATTTTTCCTTTTTTCGTTTAATTTGCTTTTGTCTTCTCTGCTCTCTCTGCCTGTGATGAGTAGTAATGTGAGGGCAGTGATTTACTCGGTGCACCACCTGCACTCTCTCCTTTCACTCTACATCTTTTTCATATTTGGCAGAGTTAAAAAGGAATAATAATAATAATAAGTTATTTTCCATTTTTAACTATGGTAGCTATTTATTTAATGCTAATAAATTTAAAATATGGAAAAGAATTTTATTGAATTGATGTTTTACAAGAAACCCTAAATTGAGTTTATTTAGTCTATACTAGAAATACATTTAGAATCATATCAAGTAAAATAAACACAGGATATAAAAGTATCCTAGCAAATGTTATGTGGACTGATTCTTCATATTTTTATATCAAGTAAGATACTTCACATCTTGTATGTGGACGGATTCTTAGACTGATTCTTCATATCTGCATATCTTCAAATCATATCTGCATATTCTTCATATTTTGGGAAATATTTACTTGGGTAAAATAAAGATATTTCTAATACTCCCCCTCAAGTTGGAGAGTGAGGATTCCGAACACCCAACTTGCCAAGTAACAAGTGAAACTGCTGGTGACCAAGTGTCTTAGTGAAGATATCAGCCGGTTGTTGTGATGATTGAATATAGGACGTAGAAATGTTGCCCGCAAGTAATTGTTCTCGCACATAATGACAGTCAACTTCGATGTGCTTGGTTCTTTCATGGAAAACCAGATTAGAAGCAATATGAAGTGTCGTCTGGTTGTCACAAAATAGCCGCATTGGTCGTGTATGGAACACGCCAAGAGAATAAAGGAAGGACTTAACCCACGTCAATTCACACGTTGTGACAGCCATTGCTCGGTACTCGGCCTCGGTGGATGATCGAGCTACAGTGGGCTGCTTCTTGGTCTTCCAAGATATAGGAAAGAAGCCGAGTTGGACAAAATACGCAATGGGAGAGCGTCTAGTGATGGGGCAGGCGGCCCAGTCCGAATCACAAAAGGCATACAGTTGCAAAGAACTATCTGAGCGAAGAAGAATACCTTGACCCGGCGAACCTTTCAAGCAGTACCGCAAAACACGAAAGACAACATCCATATGGTCCTGCCGAGGCTCATGGAGAAACTGGGTCAAGATATGTACCGCATAACAAATGTCTAGGCGAGTTATGGACAGATATACGAGGCGCCCCACAAGGCGTCGATACCGCTCCGGATCTCGAAACACATGGCCAGTGGAACGAGCTAGGCGATGGTTTTGCTCCATAGGAGTGGGGGTAGGTTTGGCCCCCGTAAGACTAGCTTCCTTCAAGATATCAAGTGTGTACTTCCGTTGACACAGGAAGAGACCGGAAGAGTTGTGAGTAGCTTCGATGCCAAGGAAATATTTGAGTCGCCCAAGATCTTTGAGCTGAAAACACTTGTTTAAAGGAAGTACATATGCTTGAGAGTTATTCCCTGCCACAATAAGATCATCAACATAGATGAGGACAGATAAAAATATGTCATCTTTGTGGTAAGTAAACAAAGTATGATCGGCATGAGACTGGATAAAACCATAGCGGCAAATAGCAGCCGTGAGCTTAGCAAACCAGTTACGTGGAGATTGGCGGAACCCATATAATGATTTGCGAATGCGACGGACCTTCTTGGGATTAGAATAAGTATACCCCGGTGGGAGACGCATATATACCTCCTAATGAAGATCACCATGGAGGAAAGCATTATTAACATCCAATTGATGTATTTTCCATCCCTTAATAACAGCAACCGCAAGAAAGAGTCTCACACTAACCAGTTTGGTTACCGGGGTGAAGGTTTCTTCATAATCAACACCTCCAACCTGTGAATCACCACGGACAACAACCCGAGCTTTATAACACTCAATAGAACCATCGACATTATACTTTAATTTGAAAACTCATTTGCAACCGATTGGTTTCTTGCCAGGAGGAAGGTTGGAGATGGTCCAAGTGTCATTATTTTCTAATGCGTCGATTTCAGTTTGCATAGCCTGACGCCAACTTGGGTCCGGTACAGCCTCAGAAAAAAGTACGGGGTTCCACCCCAGCAATTATGGCAGCCAAAAACTTAGAATGTGAAGCGGAGAAATTATCACATGTAACAAAATTTGCTAAAGGAAACCGCATACCTGAGGACCCGGCGGAAGAGCGAGACGATTTAGGGTGTACCAGAGTAGCTGTGTGACATACATAATCGCGAAGGTGAGATGGCAAATGACAAGTCCATTAACCACGGCCGAGTTGAGGCTCGACATTAGGTGGCTCATGTGCGTTGGAAGGCACAGTAAGATGCTCAACAGCTGAAACCGAGTCCTCCCTTATCACCGAAACAGAAGGTGATGAATGGGCATTAGAATCGATCAAATGCAAGTGGTTGGGGGCTGTTCCCCCTGACTCGTGGCATGAGCTACCAATATCTTCAAAAATAGACTTGTTGCATGACCAATCATTGACGCCAGAAGAGCTTACTGACACACTTGCGGACGACTCATGAGAATGAGATTGAGCAAAAGGAAATACTTGTTCATAAAAAATATCATCCCAAAACACAAATATTGTCTAGGTTTCTAAATCCATGACCTTTCACCCTTTTTTCCCATGAGGGTATCCCAAGAAAACACAACGACGACTTCGGGGAGCAAAATTTTCCTTAGACATGTCTTTATAATGAGCATAACATAAGCACCCAAAGACTCTAAGGTGAGTGAGAAAAGGTGATTTGGAAAATAATTTGTCATGAGGGGTGAGACATTTTAAAAGAGGGGTAGGAGTTCGATTAATAAGATGAGCGGCAGTGATAACACACTCCCCCAAAACTCAATTGGGAGTGACGCTTGGAAAATGAGAGCACGGGCTACATCTAAAATATGGCGATGTTTTCTCTCAACCCGACCATTTTGTTGAGGGGTATCAATTATGCTAGTTTGGTGAAAAATACCATGTTGGGCATAAAATAATGTCATGGGTTTAGAAATAAATTCCATACCATTGTCATTCCGAATCACTTTAACGGATTTTGTGAACTGAGTTTTGGCCATATAACAAAACTATTGTAATAACACGCTTGCTTCACTCTTTTTATGCATTAAATATACCCAAACTGCACGACTAAAATCATCAATAATCGTAAGAAAATACTTAGCACCAGAATTAGTAGCTTGACGATAAGGACCCCAAATATCACAATGGATCAATTCAAACATGTCCGGAGCACAATGATTACTCAAAGGAAAGCTATAGCTAGTTTGTTTGGCTCGACAGCAAATATCACAAATAGAGTTTTTATCAGATAAATCAACCTTATTGCCATTAATGTTCAAAAAAAACATCGGTTTAGACGAGGGATGAGCCAACTGACGATGCCATAGATCAAAAGATTTCGGTGCCCGTGTAGCTGAAGCAGTCGCGATCATCACAGGCTTGAAACGATACACCCCTCCTCGTGACTCACCCAGACCAATCGGGCTCCTCGTGGTGCGATCCTGTAAGATACACATACGATCAGTAAATGTCACGAGACAATTGGCGTCACAAATTAATTTGCTCACTGAAATCAAGTTCACTTGTAAGTTTGGCACAAATAACACGTTTCAAGATAATGCCATGGTGAATAATCGCGGAGGCTTGGTCACCATCGGGTAGACCAATCAGAGATGGAGCAATATCATGAACATTATTCAACAAAGATAAATCACCCATCATGTGACGAAACGCCCCACTATCAATGAGCCAATAATTATCACAATTTTGCTTACCAGACATGGAATCACCCTCGGGGCTAGACTCGATCAAAGCCAATAAACACTGCACCTGCTCACTTGAAAAACTGGGAATGGTGGCTGAAGCAAAACTCACTGGTGGTGGTTCAGCAGAAACAGGTGCAGCGTACTGGGTGGCAGCAGCAAAAGCAGGGCCTGATGCACCACGACATGCAGATGAATAGCGGCCTCTGCCACGTCCTGGTGGCGGTGAGATGCCCAGGCAGTTCCAGTAGTGGCCATACACATGACCATGGCGTTGACAATGGGTGCAGTACGGTCGGCCAGTGGGCTGAACAAAGGGCTGACCCAACTGAGATGAGGAACTGGTTGGTGGGTATTTCGTCTGAGCGGCGAAACCCACTGCCGGAAATGATTCTCGGGGCTGAAATGCCGACTTATGACTTTCTTCTTGGCTTACCATTGCATAAACCCGGTCAATGTCCGGGAGTGGCTCCATATTAATGATTTGGGTTCGCAAAGTATTATAAGACTCATTTAATCCCATTAAAAATTGATAGGATTTGAGATTATTAAACCAAGTGAGTATAGGATAGCCATTTTCACAAGTACAAGTTTCTAAGGGAGACAAACTAACAAGATCCCTCCACATATAAACAAATTATGTGTAATATGACATAATAGATGATCCAGACTGTTTTGTGACGGTGAGATCGGACCACAATTTATAGACTTTTAGGCATTCTTAATTGAGTATCGGGTTTTGAGACATTCCCATAAAATTTTGGCATTATTAAAACGAGACACCGTGGCCCTAGTGAATTTGCAATTCAAGAACATAGCATGGAATTGACAATCTCCCATGCGACAAACTGGGAATCAGTTTTATTTGGTTGAGAAATAGAATCATCTTTAAAACCAACATTATTCTGAGATTTTAAAGCTAATTTAATAGCTTGTTCCCAAGACAAATAGTTTTCACCATTCAATTTGATTTGGGTTAGAACCGAACCTGGATTGGCGGATGGATGAAGATAGTATGGTGATGTGGGATTAGTGAGGTCTAACTTCCCTTCTGAATTATCTAGACTGCTAACCATGACTGATTGAAAGAGGATGAGGCGTGAAAACCGTGGACGAATTGATCTGGAAAATTCCAGATGCAGCAGCAGCAGCGGCGGGAGAAAGGAGAAAAAAATTAGTTTGCCCTAGGGCTCTGATACCATAATAAGTTTAGAATATGGAGAAGAACTTTATTGAATGAATGCTTTACAAGAGACTCTAAGCTGAGTTTATATAGGCTACACTAGAAATACACTTAGAATCATATCAAGTAAAATAAACACATAATAGAAAAGTATCCTAGCAAATGTTATGTGAACTGATTCTTCATATCTTTATGTCAAGTAAGATACTTCACATCTTGTATGTGGACTGATTCTTCATATCTGCATATCTTCAAATTATATCTGCATATTCTTCATGTTATGGAAAATATTTACTTGGGTAAAATAAAGATATTCCTAATAAATGTTGACTCATGCCGTACCTTCCTTCAAATCACACCCTCTCCCCTCCTTTGGTTGCTTCTTCCACTGGTTTCATATCATCTTTTCATTTTGAACAATTCGGTGTCAATGGAGGCTTGAGAACGTGAAGAAGAAGAAAATAGATAAAATTGAAAAACAAAAGAAAAACGTATGAGATTTAGAGGATATTGAACTTTCCCTATGCCAATCTAGTGCTAGGGGCTGGCTCTTAAGAATCGTTCGCTTTCATTTTATTTTGAACAATTCTTAAGAGCCAAGATTAATAATGGATATTTGACCTACCTCCCTCATCACTAACTACCAATTAGGGATCCTCTCACAAATATATATTGGTTACTCTCCAAAGCACAGGTCAAACCTAGTTCACCATTGGTCATCACCACCAGCCAGATGCAACAGCTTGATTTCGAGAGCAAACAGCCTTACCAACCAAAGTACAAGTCCATTTAAAAGATTAAATGGCAAATTTCTGTCCAACCCCAAGTTATTGCAGCAAATTGACAAGTATAACTCGGATATATAATCCCCAAGTTATTTTTTCAATGCATCAAAAGATTATAGTAATGTGAAAAAACCATTGATGTCCCAGGGGACCTTATTTTTCTTGATCATGCATGCAGAGACTCCAAATTTAGCATGTAAAGCTTTAGCATTTATGATCTTCTGGAAAAGAAGTTGTGGGTTACATTTGAGTGGGGTGGTATAAAATGTGTGAGCAGTTGAAAATGCGTATCTAGTTGAGCCCACGTGGTATGGTGGGAAGCCGACAAGATACAAATAGAATACCAAAAATGTTAGGAAATCAGATTTTTACAATCATGATTTGTAACTAGGTTGACGTGTTATGATTTGTTCATAGATAAATTGCATAACCATTGCTATTGCTACTTTAATAAGGTTAGACAACCATTTTTTTTTTGTCAGTGTTGGATTTTTTTACAAATTCGCCTCCTCTTTAAAACATAAGAACAAGCATTATCTATAAAAGATGTAAAATTGTAAAAAAAAACTCAACCCAAAAAAAAAAAAAAAAAAGCTGCCTGGAATTGTTGATTGATACAGTTGTAAGAGTGAGTTGAGGTCAGCAAAGCAAACCTGTGTCTGTGCCATGGACTTTTTAAAGAGGAGGATATTACTGTGGGGGTGAACTCAGACTCTCACTACTCTACCTCAAAGAAAAACAAGATAAATGAGGTGGTCAGGATCAGATCGAGACGAGATAAAAGGAAGAGATGGATTTTACTAAAATTGTTAGCCGTTTCAGTATTTAAAAAAAAAAAAAAAAAAAAAAAAAAAAAGAGGTAATCGATTGCTGAGCTTGCACTTTCAAAAGAATGGAGAAGTCAGTCTCACTCGACCTCGCCATTCATTCACAGGGCTGGCCAGTTGTAATAACAAAGAGAGTTACAGAGATCCATCGACTCGACTCGACTCGAGTCACGAGAAAGGAAAACAAAAAAATTCAAACTGGAAACAAAGCAACTATTGAATTCGTCATCACCCACCTCCCCATTCAATCCTATTCCTCTCTCTCTCTCTCTCGAGTCTCAACCTCAAATTCGATTCAATTTACTCCACACACACATGACAAAACCCAACATAGCACAACACAACACAACACAACACAGCACAACACGTTATCTATCCATCTAGCTAGCTTGCTTTACCTTCTCTGCGGTACACGTACGTATGTCAGCTCAGCTCAGCTCCCCTCTATTAAATTAAATCAGTAATTAAGCTCATCATCATCATTATGAAAACCTACGTCCATATGACTTGATTATCACTTCTGAGAGAACGTAAATTTAATGCCATTGCCATCTCAAGAAGCCTAGTACAAGTTCAACCACATACAGAGAAAGAGAGTACCTGTTGCAGTTTGCATTCAACTTTCTCATTCCCAGTACTATTACTACTACTAGTAAGAAATTAATTAAACTAGTTTGATTGGATTCTCTGCATATCAATTCAGTTTATTATTGGCTTGTTTGCTACAGTTATAATCCATCACAATAGACCTAACTTCATTCACTCAAAGCTATTTAGTTTAGTTGCTTCTTATATCTCTCTCCCACTCCCCCCTCCAACAAAATTTTTCATCCCATCCTCCTCTTGGAACAGAGGTTTATGCTCACTTTCCCTACTGCTCCCCTACACTAACCTAGGCTCCATCTTATAGTTCCCTCCATATGGCAAAAACGTTTTGAATTTTTTATCAGAACACAAGCTACAACATCGCACCCCACCATCAATAATTATTTTGATCATAATTTCAATACCATTTTGACTATAGGAACATGTCCACGCAAAAAAAAAAAAAAATTCCTCAATAATAATTTTGACCATAATTTGAATACCATTTAGACCATAGGAACATGTAGACGCCAAAAAAAAACATCAATAATATAATTTTGACCATAATTTCAATATCATTTAGACCATAGGAACCTGTAGATGCAAACAAAAAAAGGTCCAAAAACCAAAACATTACATATTATGCTTTGAATGCAAGAAACCAGCTGGCGCCAAAAACCTTTTTGAGGTTTCATGGATGGTTTACGAATGCAAATATAGCACAAACATTCGAACGTGCCAAGAGGTCAGTTTGTACTGGACGATGCATTGCATTCACAGAGAAGAGGGGCTATATATGTCTCCTTCAAACAAGCTCAAAGCTTAATAATGAATAATAGGAGAGCAGTGACTGGCTTGTACCTTCCTTAGATGGGCTGGGCTGGGCTGGCTCCCTCTGATTGCTTTGCTATTTTCTCCACGAGAAAGAAGAAAAAGGTTTTGGTTTTGTTGTTTACTTTCTAGCAAACTTTGTGCAAGGAGCAAAGAGCAAAGAGCAATGGCAAGGGTCCCTCCCCCCTTTGTGTCCCTTCCTTCCAATTCCAAATGAAACACTTGATGCTTATTTTGGTTAAACTGTTGCATTCCCCTCTTATCAATCAAAAACATAATTTCCTCTTTTGCTTAAACATTTACTTTTGTTTATGTGCATGTTCAATCAGCTAGATACATCTCTTTTGTCTTCAACCACGCACTAATCCACCATTTTCATTCTTTGCTTTAACATCGAAAGTGGAATCACACGTGCATCACCGTGACCATACGTTTTGGGGGAGTATGGCTCTGTGTCTCATCTTCTCTCCTTTTAGATGTCCATAGGATGCCTTAACAACTGATGGTTCAAGCTGTGGCCGCCTTCTCATCACATGCTTTTCAATAACAATCTGAAACACTTGGTTAAATGTTGCAACTCATTTACAGATTGAATTGTACCCAAACTGGACACAGCCAAGAGAGAGCCTCCCAAACAACATACCTTTCGGAAAACTTGGTATATGTGAACTTGGAAAACCAAAAATAGATTACTGCTTCAAATATACTGTATGAGTTTGGCTTGGGTTCAATTTACTCCCTCATTTTTAGCTCATTACGCGTTTCACTCAAAAACCTGAGTCGTAGGACTTTCTGTAGTTAGCATAAACCTCACTCTTTCCTGCTATCCTGGTTTCCAAAAGTTTGTTCTCATCTTAAAGCTATTCCATATATTTCCTATCTTGCTACTTTCAGATCTGCAATCTTTTCCAATATACCAAATAGTGTCATGTTGCCAAATTATTGTTCAGATTAGTTTTCAACCCTATATTATGTGAACATAATATGCAGACAAACAGTATCAGGTGATGATAGGATAGTCCAAAGATACTTCATTAAATCTACTAATAGCCATGTCTGATAAAAGTTTGCTCATACCTCAATGTGAATTAAGAACATTAACCCATATATAATTAACCGAATCAATCTTAATTTGGAAATAGATTCGATCAGATGCTAATAGTTTGTATTCATATTTCACTTTCGATTGAAATCTGCCACAACTCTACAGTGAGCAAATTAATAGTTACCAAAGAAAGCACAAGAGATGAAGTGAAAGTGTATATAGAAGGTGATGCATTTAATCGTAAATGTCAATGTATTATAAGCTCCAAGCATACAAGGGAATGGGTAGAAGGACCATGTCTAGCCCTTCTTAGAATGGGTACAAGGACCACATCATATGTACAATATAGAAAGTATCATTCCAACTGCAGAGAGCGGGTACATAGAGGCAGGGGAGATCTTGAAATTAACCATCGACAGTGTTTTAGTTTACAGTTGACAGTACTAATTTCTTTGATGAAGAATATATGAACTGCAAGTACCCTATTCCAAATACCAAACAATTCGACCATATAGGCATGTTCAGAACAAGTTTCAACTCCTTACTTGAGTCACTGTTGCTAATCTCCAGTTATGTAATTATGTTGCTTTTCAATTTAAGCATTCTCCTCGTCTTCATTTTATTCCAGAATGAACTGTCTGCTCAGTCAAATCATTCGCTCCATTTTACTCGAGTCACTGTTGAAAGAGTAGGATTTCATTAAAAAGGCAACAGAAAAAGCTATTGAATTAACTGAACAGACAAATTAAGTGATTAACTATACAGACAGTTCAAGTGCGAGTGACATTACTGAGTAGGACTAGGAGTGGCAGAGAAACTAATGGGATTAGATGCACAAAATGTTATATATAACAATGGAAGTAGTAGGGGTAGTAGTATCTAGCTACCTATCTTCCTTTAGTGTGAAGAACAATCCGGCAGAGATTAGGAAGGCAGCAAAGGCCTCAAAGCATATGACAACATGTGTCCTTGAGACAAATCTTGGGATTCTGAGTTCATCTGCAACATCTTCGGTGAAATGCATGATAACATCTGAGGTGATTACCATGTTGTTGTTGTTGTTATGAACTACCTCTTGTTTCTCTTCTTCTGATAAGATCACAGCATACACTCCCTAAATGGAGCAACATAGTTGTTATTCAGACGGGAGAGGAAAATTATGATGTCAAGAGGAAAACTATGATGTCAACGGTGACGGCACAAGACTCATAGAAGTTAGGTCAATTATAAATAGGAGCGTAGGTTGTTCATTGTGAGGCGGTTGATTGATAAAAAAAAAATCATTTGCTAATTTATTTTCAGTTATCGTCAATTTTTGCTTTATTTTCAATTTCCTATTTATTTTGCAAGTTTAATTCTTTCAATTGGTTTGGAAGTGGACGATTATAATTACTTAAGTTGGTTCATTTTGAAGAAATTTGTCTTGAAAAATAAGATTTGAAAAAAAATTGTTTGTGAAAGAAAAGTTTGAAAGATGACAAAAGAAGAGTTTGTGAAGGGGATGCACCTGATATTCGCAGAATTGAGGGTACACTTCACAAAATTTTGGGCAGACATGGATCTGATCTTTGAAAGGGCCATGGGACAGACCCAAATAGCACCACCGCAACCAGCAGCGCCGCAAGGGCCCACAACCAGCACCGTCGACGGTGGCGCTAAAGGCCAACAACACCTCCTCGCTATCAATCGCTCCCACCTGCAATGCTCGACTGTGCACACACACCCTCCTCAACAGATGATCAACAGTCCTCCCACGATCGCCAGACCGCTCTCTTGCCGCCACCTCAACCGACCACTTCCACGGCCGATCGCAAACCCCATACCCCAATCGATCAGTCTTCACGAAACCCCACAGGACCTCCCTCTTCCTCCATGGTTGATCGCCATCCACCATGCCTGATTGGTCAACCACCACAGACTATTCACCTCGTTGATTGCACTCTTCCCATACCGCCCTCTTACCGCCACCTCAATCAAGCACTTCCACGACCGATCGCAAACCCCATACCCCAGTCGATCGATCTTCACGAAACCCCATAGGCCCTCCCTCTTCCTCCATGGTCGATCGCCATCCACCATGCCTGATCAATCGACCACCACAAACTATTCACCTCGTCAATTGCACTCTTCACATCAATCTTCATCTGCCACCCCCACTTCTTGTCCCCTTCAATCGGAGTCCACCAATCAAACTCCACCCTACCGATCAACAGTCACCAGACCATCCTTCCTCCGCTAGTCCAGTCCCACAGCCCCATCCCATTAGTCCTCTATCGAAGCCCCCGCCTTCCTCCTTTGACTCAGGCCATCAACAGTCTGATCGACCACCTCCACCTCCCCTCACCTGTCACCACCCCAAAGCTTTCATCACAACCAAACACAACACGGAAGACTCACTGAAAAAGAGGAAGATGGAAGAGTGGAAGACACAATGTTTTAAAAAGCGTTTTTAAGACTCGAGGCGATCGAGCTTTTTCCGAGGCGAAGCGTAGCCTCGAGGCAAAGTGAGGCGTTTTTTTGTAAAAAATAGTGAAAAATGTATATAAAAAATTCAAACAAATAAAGAGCAAGTTTTACAATGATATGGAAGCCACCAACAAGGAGGACTCTTCACCTTTGACGTTCAACGCAGATTAAACTACTGAGAATCAGTTCAGATTCCAGCATGAAGACGATAGGTTGGAACAAAGCGGCAAGAATGATCAGTTCAGCTTAAATTTGTCTATCTTAAGCTCTGCGGGGGTAGTATCCAAGGGTGGGACAGAGATATCATCAAGAAGATATGGGTCAGTAACATTGCCCCCAAAGCATGTGTTTTCGTTTGGATTGCCTTAATTGGGAATACCCTCAAAAGGGACAATCTCCTTAGAAGAGGTAGGCATGCGAACAACAAATGCGTCCTGCATGTCAAGCAATGAATCAATCAACCATTTGCTTGTCAACTGCAGTGTTTCTAGGTGCATTTGGGGAGCCATTTACCAAATAACGCCAATTGATCAAGAAATAAAAAAGCGTACGCCTAAAAAACGCCTCGCCTGAAAATGCCTCGAAGCGTACGCTTCAACGCCTCGAGGCGTACGCCTCAAAAACGCCTCACACTGGCAGCTCAACTCGTACGCGCAGAGGCGATTTCTGTGCGCCCCGCCTCGACTCGCGCCTCAAGGCGCGCTTTAAAAACGCTTTTTAAAACAATGGGAAGACATACCAGAATCGATCACACATACTAGTAGAAGATGGACGAGACAACACCAATACACCAGCTCCTTTCGCACGAAGCAGAGTTGTTTGTTGCAGAAAATTTGAAGTAGATGAATTTCATCATGGAAAAGAACATTTGGGGTTCGGTTATTTACACCCCAACAAATCTTTAGTACCACCACACAAGTTTGTTCCTAGCCCTATTTGCAGCTGAATAAATGGACTTGTACCACCACAGGTCGATGATTCAAGGATTGTTTATGATTAGGTTATTTACCACCGCAATACAGCCCCCAGACCACCGTAGGATAAAATTTTGGATCTGTTTTGGGATAGTTTTGAAGCTCAATTCGAGAAGTTTGCCCGCCACAACATTTGCATTTTGCACTGGGTGTCCTTTGAGCGGATGACTTCTATTAGACTTTGTATTTGGTGGCTCACTTTGAACATCCGTATTTGCGATCAGAGAAACTTTGAAGGAAAAGTTTGAGCATGTCTTCTGCTCGGACACTTCACATTATGTTCTCTTAGTGGTTCTGGAGTTCCTTGGACTTATTCGGCTTCAAGATCGAGGACGAGCTTTTTCAACTCGGAGAGTTTGATGTAAATGGTTATTTTAGCAATATTATTATTATTAGATGGGCCTATTTAGCAACACCAATAGTTAGGACTTTGATTTCCAATAAAATTTAGAGTTTGTCTCTTGTCATAGAAGTTGATTTATGAAAAAAAAAATTATTTGTTTATTTGTCTTTCGGTCATTATCTTTCAGTTATCATCAATTTGATTTCAATTTCTGCTTTATTTTCAATTCTCATTTATTTTGCAAGTTTAATTCTATCTTAAAGACTCCACGTTCTCAGATAAGTCTTCACTCATTAGCGTTTTTCCTTTGGACCTTCGAATGTGCATTCTGCACTCCTTTATTTGGTCCAAGAAAATGTAATGTACCATGATATTAGAGAGTCTGACAACAAGGTACTTAGGTAATTAGAATGAAATATTAGTTACTAAGGGGTAATTTTTATCTTTTAAGTCGGTAAATAATGTTACGACTTTTGTTGTTTAGGTAGTCAACGTGGCAGCGGTCCCTCCAATTGTAACAAACTTCAGATCTTATATGAAGAGAAGAGAAAATTGTGATGACAGTTTTTGAGTAATGAACAAGTTAGCTCTTTGAAGAGAGGAAAAGTTTTCCTATTGTACAAATCTGAATTCCATTGTGTTGGTAGGCCAAACTCACTGTAGACAATTGGTTATCAGACTATCGAATCCTTGGATCTGAATCAATCATGGCGGATGGAACTTGTTTGCAAGAGATAGAAGGAGCGAACATAGATATCAAAAGATGCAACAGCAGTTCACAAGTTTAACACATCCATTCACAAGAGAGGCACAAGCACGGGCAGAATCAGAGAAGAGGATAGATGTGAGCTGTTGTTCAAATTGCACAATAAAGGGGTTCAATTTGCGGAAAAAAAAAAAAAAAGACAGATCGAAGTTGGAGAGCCAAGTGAAGTTAGGGTCGGGACGGGAGGAGATTGTTATCGATAATGTAGTGACTACAAATCAACGGGCGTTTCAACCTCCAGTTCAAACAAAGAACATGGGTAAGTTCTTCAAAACCCCCAAAACTGATCTTCCCCCTTTTGATGGAGATAAACCTAGAAATTGGGATAGAAAATGTAGTAAATACTTTAGATTCACCAGGTAAATGAGAACGCAGATTCATGGTTCTTAGACTACAAAGAGGGTAAGGAATTTGTTAAATTAGATGACTTCATCGAGGATAACTGCATGAGATTTGAAGATGTTGGGCAAGAAAATTATGTGGGAGTCTTCAATAAAATAGTCCAGACCACCACTGTGGAAGAATATTATGAAGAAATTTGAAGAGTGCTTAAAGCTCTCATGGTGACTAAGAACAAGCAACTTACTCAGTTTTTTTTACATGCCTTGAGGAAGGAACCAAAGCCTCGGTTCAGATGTTTAAACCTGAGGTTAAATCAATCTTTGTACTTAGATCGATTGCAAGAGGCAGCTTTAGATGCACAAGGAAGAAAATCAAAACCAACTGGGAAACCCTTTTCCACTACTTATTTCTCTACTACTACTCATAACCCAAAAGCCTCACATCACTTCTATCAACAGCAACAAAGCTACCACTTATTCTAATCCCATATCTACCACGACCAACCTGAACAGACCTATCAACTACCTTGCCAGCAGTGAGAGCTAGAAAAGAGAAAGGTCTTTGTTACAACTGTGCTGAAAAATGGTATTGTGGGTATTTTTGCCAAAACCAACCGCTGTACATGTTAGTTGCTGGTAAAGATGATCAAGAAGAAGACAACGGCTTAGACAGTGAAGAAGAAGAGCTACTACCACAAATTGAGACAGATATGGAAATCTCCATCCATGCCTTCTGGTAATGTCACCCAAAACATAATCAGAATAAAAGGTTCAATCAAGAAAAAGCCTATCATTGTGCTAAAAGACACGGGGAGCACTCGCAGTTCCTTAGACACAAGTGGCCAAACAAGTTGGGTGTAGGATGGATCCCACGGCCCACATGCTTGTGACTGTCGCTAATGGAGAGAAAACAATCAGCAAGGCTATTTGTTCTCAATTAGAATGGGAAATGCAAGGACACCACTTTGTTGAAGATATAAGGGTGCTGCCCTTGAGCGGGTGTGATATGGTGTTAGGTGGGGATTGGCTTAAGAAGTGTGGGAATGTGTTAATCAACTAACAGAAATTACAGTTGTCTTTGATGAGAAATGGAAAGAAAATTACACTCAATGGAGGGCAGGAAGTGGCTACTTTAAAGAGGATGTTAGGGCAAACTTTTACGAGGTTTTTGAAGAACACTCATGGATTGATGGACCAATTTTTCTCAACTACGGCTGCACCCAATATCCCAAATATAGCCACACCAATCACCAGCCTCTTACAAAAATTTTCCCATGTGTTTACTGAACCAAAAACATTACCACCTCATAGAACCCTTGATCCTCACATTCCACTACAACCCAATGTTGCCACCTCATAGAACCCTTGACCATCACATTCCACTAAAACCCAATGCTGAACCAACCAATCAACGGCTTACAAGTACCCCCACATGCAAAAAGGAATCATTGAGCAACTCATCCAAGAAATGATAGCAGCCGAACTCATCCAAGCTAGCCACAGCCCATTTGCCTCACCTATATTTCTAGTCAAGAAAATGATGGTTCATGGAGGTTTTGTGTGGACTATCAAAAACTGAATGATATTACTATCAAAGACAAGTTCCTAATGCCAATAATTGATGAGATATTAGATGAACTTCATGGAGCTAAAGTGTTTAGTAAAATCAACCTTTGATGAATGATATTTCTATCAAAGACAAGTTCCCAATGTCAATAATTGATGAGATATTAGATGAACATTATGGAGCTAAGGTGTTTAGTAAAATCAACCTTCGAGTAGGATATCATCAAATAAGAGTTTGAGTCAGACATTTACAAAACATCATTTAGAACTCATCAAAGCACTACGAGTTTAAGGTGATGTTGTTTGATCGATCGCAATAGACCTTCTCTTCTTCCCTTCATCTTCTTTCCTCTTCTTTTTTTCTTCTTAAAACAGATCGCAAACAAGGAAGCACAGACTCTTCGAAAACTTGTCGTATCCGTGTCCGACACACGAGACTCACTCGACACGCGTCAGACACTTGGTCAACGTGTCGGACACGCCTCCGATACACCTGAAAGTTAGTCAGGACAGTCAAGACTCGAAAACCAACTTTGTTTTATTTTTTACTTTTACATGTTTGCAAATAACTAAGTAATATAATGGTTGTTGATCTATCTGAAGTGAATGACTATTTCAATTAAGATTTAAGATAAATAGGGAAAAAGTCATTAAAGCATAGAGGTAGTCTATGCTTCTTCTTAATCTTTGCTTCTTATTTTCTCTCATTTGTTTCTTTTCTCTTCTACTTCTTTACTATATTTTTTCTCCACTTTAATTTTTTCTTGCAACGATGTCATCTTCTTCAAGACACTCTAAGAAGACACTTTATTAGATTATTATTTATATTTATATGACTTATTAAAAAATAGTATGACGTGTCCCTGAGTCCTAATTTTTTAGAAATTATCGAATCGGCGTATCTTGTCCGTGTCCGACACAACGCGCATGTCCGTATCCGTGCATCCTTGATCGCAAACAGATGTGATCGACACATCAGCAAAGAATCGAGTTGATCGCAACTGCCAACAATCAATCGACTCCCCTTTCTTCTTTCTTCTTCTCTTTCAATTGATCGTCTCTCTGTTAGGTTTAGGTTTCAGACAAAAAACATAATATCGAATGTGGTTTTTTTCGTTCCCTTTATAGTAACAGCCATTAAAAAGGCTTTTTTTAAACATTGTTTTCTAACAGCTATTATATATGCGTTATACCAAATTGTGAAAATGGGTAAAGGATATGATGCTTGCTCGTTGTCCGTTATAACGGCTTTTTAACTGCACAACCACTAACCTACCTCTAAGAACTACTTCGCTCCTTGAATTCTAGGAAACACAAAACAAAAGGAGAGGATTGGGACATGCAAGAAATAGATAAAGTTTGTAATGATGGGTGTTATGTGTGCAAAGGGTGGTGGCGGAGTATACTCTAGTCCCAAATTTTAAGAAGAGATGAAGAACAAATCACTTAAACTATTTGCATAAGCTATAAATTTCAAAATCACTTGATTTTCATGATGACAATCCCTTATGATATAGATAAAATCCACACACAATCAAAATACTAAAACTAATAACAATAACGATAGTAATATTTTTTGTTATTTGTAACCTGATAAATAAGTTGAAATTCTAAAACAAACTATTTTCATTGTTCAATTAAGGTTTGAGTTTTGATAGAGCTAGAGATTTCATAATGGAATGGATTTTGTGCGGAGGTGGCTTACATGTTGACTATTGAGGAGATTGTTCTCACAAATATTCAGTTATATCCAAAATCTTAATAATGTAAGCAATTCGGAAGAAGTAGGATGTATTAAGTTATATTTTTCCCTTGCGACAATAGCCTATAACCTCATAATGTCAGTTCCTTCAACGGCATATACCACGTAAAATTATTAAATCAAGAGCTATTAGGTGCTCCAACATGACATACAATGGATAACTAGCAACAAATTATGAACCTGATTTGCCTTTTATCAAGTAAAACATCTAGCATAAACATACTGGTGATGACTTGGAAACACATACCTACATAGCATTTCAAAGATGTCACATGATAAAGGAAACAAGCTTTTCGATGCAAATGCATCCCCAGTGTACAGTAAGACAATCCTTTCACTTTGCTCCTTCTGAGCCCCATGATTTCATCAACTACTACGGATCATCTTCCATAAGATAGTCATATCCGGCACTCAACAAATGCTCTTTCTTTTTCTGATTGGTTTGAAATTCATAGCTGCAATCATCTTTCAAACTCATGTCATACACCTTTGTGGCATGATAAGCTTTGGATCTTCTTGAGACACCCTCGTGACGAGCACTATTACCACCTCCTCTGCTTCTCTGCCCCAGAGGAACGCCCATTCTCCCTTCAGTAACAAATTTAGTCGATTGTGATTGTGATTCTGACCCATTTGAATTCATCAACCGACCATCTCGCCCATTTCCTTCATTTCCCAAGCTTCCGCGAGGATAGCCCTTTCCAGGTCTTCCCCCACTGAGAGACTCGGATATTTTTTGTCTCCTGTCTACATTATTTGATCTTGATAGCTCCATATCTGGCTTCTTCCTTTCTTCTCTACCACTTGAAATCCTCCTCAAATTTTTGGTAGAGCCATTGGAAGTACTCGCCCCCAAAGATGGATGATCTCTGGGTTCTTCTTGGCTTTCTAACTTACCCCTGACTCCTCCTCCTCTTTGACCACCAGACAACAAATTTCTGGACCTCCTAGACGATGACCCCTTTCTTCCACCATTGGCAATTGAGTCTGAACTCAGTTGCTGTTGCTTATCTCCTTGAAAAGCATCAACAACATCCAAATCAGTAACTCTCCCATAGGGTTTAACACTGTGAACAACCCCTTTAGGAAAGAACCTTGAAGAAAGGAGGTCATCACCCTGAGCAGTGTGAAAGATTTGAGGGCCATCCCTCTCGGACCACATATCATAACCACCAGGTTTTTGAAATCGATCGGCCAAGACTTTCAATTGTTCATCTGCACTTACAGATAACAATGTGGGTGCTCTCTCAACAACCTCCCAAGGTCTCTCGAGTTCAGTCACAGCTGCTCTTAACTCCGCTCTCTTTCGCATCTCATAAATCTGGCGTTCTCTTGAAAGACGAGCCTTAAGGAGTTGCTTCGACTTCTTTGCTTGCATTCGCTTCCACTGCCACTTGGATACCCCACCTGGGAATGTTCGAGGACCTCCGCCCATCCGAATTACAGAGGTGGTTCGTTTTCTTCTTGTTGTTGTGTCTTGGAATGAAAGCTGAGAAAATCTGTAAGTAGTGAGACTGGTTTGGTCTGCCAAAACCCTATGTGAAGAAGATAGGTGGTCTCGATGAGATGGTGTTGGAATCAATGCCAATGGAGACATCATCGTGTGGGTAATAGACATCGCTCCCTCCCTTTCTAAACCAATCCCTCGGAAGAAACCACAAACAAATTTCAAGAAAAATAAGAAATTGAATTGAACTGAGAGGGTTTCAAAGAACAAAAATGAACAACTTCCATACAAGATTAGATAGTCATAGAGATGAGACACGGGGCGCAGAAACGAAGGGGGAGGAATAGTGCTGCGAGTTGTTATTTCTACCCCAGGGTTTGCTTTTAAAACCCCAATTACCCCGTAAATTATAAATAATAATAAAAGATAAACGAAGGGGGGAGGAATAGTGCTGCGAGTTGTTATTATTATTATTTTGGTCCATAAAGAGAAAATATAAATAAATAAAAATGCAAACCATAGTTGTGACTTTATAGTTTATCGAGAAAATAAAATGTAAATTATGTGATTTACTGAAGAAAAAATATTTTTTTGTTATTGATTCCTTGAGATGGAAAAAAGTTTTTTTTATGGGCATTCATCGTCATATTTACGTTTTGTTTTGTCAGGAACACACACTTTCACTGATTACTCAATCATGTTTCACTATATTTCTCTTTACCAATACTCATCTGTATTCGATGGATAAAATATGTTTGTAAAGAGATGACATATCGCATTTGATACATGTAAACAAGCAATGATATTTAGTTATCAATACAAATCGTGCAAAAATATGGTTTTTAGCATTTGTCATAAAAGTATACAGATAATCTTTCAAATGAAATAACCACAAAAATCGTCTCATTGTGATGTTGTTTAGTGTCTTAAGTGTTGACTTTTTTTCTTTTGGTTAAATAGCATATTCATTAGTAAATAATATTATAATAATAAAATATTGCAGAAGTTGTTAGAGTATGAGTTTGAGTGTTAAGAACTTGGTCAATAAAGTTACAATACCAAAATGAGTGAAAAGAAAGTAAACGTCTGATCTGATATTACTAATAAGGTGACGCCAAACCCAACATGTCGGCGTCAAAATGGAAATCAAAGTCCCTGAATCTCCAATAAATAATCATGTCCACTATTGTCTAGCCTGAATCAAAAGTAAAGCCGCCACTATTGCATAACCTTCTACCATGGTACTATCTAGCATTATTCTTGTAATAGGGCTGACAACTGTAGCTACCACCTTGTTTTGAAGATTCACTGCATGCACTCCAATCGTTTTCTACTTGGAATTAGCCAAAAAGCTAGCATCACAAGTAACAATAATAACATATTGTTAGAGGGAGAGGGTAAAAGTTAGAGTTGTGATGGGGGTGAGGTTTAGGGTATGGTGTTTTGCACAAAGCATATGGGCATTGATAAGCTCTAAGCGAGTATGAACAGACTCTGTGAGTGGGCCAAACTGGATATTTACTTGGGTTTCAAAGGCCAGACTAGGGTTGCAGGGGTGAAGAGTTGTAATTGCACTTTCAGTCACTAGGTCAATTGTAGTGGGCTCAGAGCAAGGGCTCTGTGGATTAGAGAACCAAGTGATATGCTAGGAACTCTAGGTTTGGTGAAACTCAATGATAAACCTTGTCGAGCTCAACTCATAGTTGTTGAAAACACATTTGTTCCTAGTGTGCCAGACAGTACTAAAAAGGCAACAAACTGAGAAAACATTTCATAATAGGTGAGCCTTATCATATTGCCATATAAAATTGAAGAAGGAGACGTATAGTGGGCAAGGAAAAATGTCTGGCAAGCCAATCATGGGGTTCGACAAGATGCGCCAGAGATGATGAATGACCGAATATAAAAAAAATAAAAATATATATATATATATATATATATATATAGACAACATCCTCAGAGTGATTGTGACAAAACAGACACTGATCGACAATGTGGGTGCGCAGTCTAACAAGATTGGCTCCAGTAGGTAGGATATCATTACTTCTCTAATTCACACCACACTAGCATTTAATCGTGATTCTCTTATTGTTCAATTTTTTGACACAGCAAGGCAGTTAAAAATTTTGGTGGGGGTTATGCGAGTGGTGGTGTAACCTAAACTAAACCTAATTCACGTGATAAGGGTATGTGAGGTCACGTGCAGATTAGGGCCCAATCGAGTCATCTCTCATCTTCTGTGTATAAATAGTAAACTAAACATTAGGAAGACCGTCTCTTTAAACCCTGCCTGCACCTGCACCTGCACCTGCACTTACGTTGGGTTGGCGGTGCTTTCTTCTTAGCGTAAGAAAGAATATGGTGAGTCTGGTATTTGGTATTTATGCTTCTTATTTGATTTTGTATTGTCTTTGGTTGCGGTTGATTGATCGATTGTTTGATGCATTGTATGTATGAATGCAGACGGCGGCAGCGATGGAAACACAATCAGGTGCAGTGAACCCAAAGGCATACCCATTGGCTGATGCGCAGTTAACCATAACAATAATGGACCTTATTCAGCAAGCTGCAAACTACAAACAGCTCAAGAAGGGTGCCAATGAAGGTACTCAATCAATTCCCTTGATCATTCATTCTTTACTTAATCCGTCTATTCAATTGATTTGGATTTGGATTTGCAGCAACAAAGACCCTAAACAGGGGTATTTCAGAATTCGTAGTAATGGCAGCCGACACCGAGCCCCTCGAAGTTCTTCTCCACCTTCCATTACTTGCTGAGGACAAGGTACCCCACCTTTTCTTTCCTTTTTATCTTTCAACTTCTCTATGTTATTATCATCATCTTATTGGAATGCTGCATTTTTATTCATTTCAAGAGTTGGGTTTTCGCAACACCATATTCTTATTGGATCCAAACAAGAATTGGCTGAGCTCCAAAATATATTCTACCATAGTGCAACTTTATAACCAAAAGTTTAGCCCACTTTCTGGTCTTAGAGCCTGTGGTATTTATTTACCTGCACATCGTCCTTATACTGCAGTACACTGAGATATATTAGCTCTGATTCACAACTATTTCTGATACTACTACAACAAAGGTTTGCTAAGTAAAAGGGGTAATGTATTGTTAATGATCGTATAATTGTGGACATCCTTGTACACCGCATCTTAATTTTGCATTCTTTTGCCGATTGAGGCTGTACAACCATAAACTTTATAAAACCATAGTTACTGTTTGCGTCAGAATACACTGATTACTGGTGCTCGTTATTCTCATGAGCTCTTGGTATGAACGTACGCTAGATTAATCATAATAGTCCGTTTTTACCCATTTTTATTTGGGGTCATTGGTGACCCTTAGCAATCTCGGAAGACATTTCACTAGTTTGTCCTGTCCTGTAGGTGAGACCTGTGTCTTTTAAATAGTCCATGACTTAATGTATAAGCCTTTCATGCACAACACTTTTAAAGATTATCATATAATTATGTTAATTCTGTAAATTTAGCTTCCCCTTGAGTTTTCGTGAATTTGCTGGAATCTTTCTTATGAGGCGCTCATCGCTCGTCAATAGTTCTAGCTTGAGGCCAGAGCTACTTTTCAACATCATAATGTGTGCAATTAACACTTGGCTTTTGCAGAACGTGCCTTACGTGTTTGTTCCCTCAAAGCAAGCCCTTGGCCGAGCATGTGGCGTCACAAGGCCTGTGATTGCTTGTTCGGTGACAAGCAATGAGGGTAGTCAGTTGAAATCCCAAATAATCCAACTCAAGGTACCTTTTCATCCTGTTTAAATAAATAATAATATTTCATTTCCTCGATAATCACCATTTTGACATCCATATTGGTTATGGAAATGCAGGATGCCATTGAAAAGCTTCTGATCTGAACAATTCTTAGAATCTCGGTATGATGGGCCTCTTGGATGCTAGACACAATTTCCTGGAGGCTTTGACTGGTGAAATTGTTGTGTCACTAGGTGAGGGAGTTATATTTTTGTCTTTTTACTCGTTTTTGTGCTGTGATTGTAAGAGTTTTATGTATGGTAAAGATTAGCCTGAGATTACAAGTTACAGTGATGGATAAAACTACGTTTATAGTGGCAGCTTTGTTGACTTAGTTTTGAGGGTTTGAAGAGATGCATTGTTATGAGTAACGATTATTGAGTGGCTCAGATGGATTTTATTTACAGTAGTATTCCCACATCTTGAATTTTTGTTATTGTTCATTTATTGGAAACTTCACCATTTCTTGCATGCATTGGGAAGAAAAGTTGAACAGTTGTATTCAAGCTTTAGCTAATGTGGATATAAACTGTTGCAACAATGGTAATGGCAGTACAGTTTTTCAGAATTGTTTCCTCGAAAAGATCAAATAAAAGCCAGCATTTATTTCTCATGCCCATTATTTGGTCTCAGCCTGACGGTTCACAGCTGTGTAGTAACTCGGCCGCTTCTATATTGGCTGTAGAACCATGGGGGACCTACTAAGGGGCGAGGGGGGGCAGCTGCCCCCTCAACTTTTAAAATATTTTTAGTATATATATTTTAGTCTTAAAAAAATTGATTATATAATGTAGAATACAATATGAAAATTGTTTATGCAAATATTCAAACATGTCTTTGTTGGTGTAGTGGTTGGAGGTTTATCATTTTTAGTAAAATACCTGAGTTCGAAACTCTGAGTGCATTTTTTATTTTATTTTCAATGCAATTTTATTAGTAATTGCAAACATTAAAAAATGTTTAGTTTAATAAAATTTATTAACATTAAATAAATGAATTTTCTTTCGCAAGTAATATAAAACCTCTAACAAAAAAATATCTAAAATAATAACGATAGAATTCAATGAAAATATATACCATCAGCCAACTCGTATAAAATTTGAGCATCATATAAACTAATTTTTCTTTGAAATTGTATTATGATTATATTAGGTTCGCAAATTTCAAATTTTTTTTAGCTTCACATATAACTTATCCTAATTATTTTGTGATTCTCAATTCTAGACAGCCAGACTTTATAGCCACTTTTTGGTCAGGTTTTAAGTTTTTTACACTTCTATCCCTTCTATAGATAATGTTTGTGATTGTATTTTAAAGAGAATGGGTAAAGGTGTAAAAATGCTTTAGCTTGGTCAAAAAATGGCTTTAAAGTCTGGCTGCCTAGACAAACTCTTTTGTGATATTAGTTATATATTCTAGTTATTATGCTTGTTTGCTCTTTGCTAAGGTTATCAATAGTGACCTTATTTTGGCTTAAAACGGACTACACTTGGATCCAATTTGATATATGCATTGTATTTTTTATTGTTGAATTTTTTTTATTAGTTACTAGCTTCAGTAGAAAAAAAATTTGGCTTTACCATTGATAACTACTATTATCAACTAACAAGTATTTTCCATTTCGCCCCCCCTCGACTAAAATCCTGGGTCCGCCCCTGTGTAGAACCATTGCAAAAGCATCAACTCTCCTGATTAATGGAACGACATAGATGACAATGTTTTTGGACACAATAAGGCATCAAACCCATTTGTTTTATGAATGTATAGTGTATTACCCGTTATTGGCACTAGGAGTGTTAGTCGGTTTGAAATTTGTTCAAAACCGAACTAAATTGATTTGGGATTCGATTTTCGGTTCAGTTCGATTTTTTGATTTTTCAAACAAAAACTCGTAACCAACGGTTTTGGTTTGTTTCGGTTTTTTCCTTTTTATTTTTTATTTTAGTATTTTCCCCATCCTTTTTCTTCTTACTGAAACAATTATTCGTTGTCATTACTATACAGCTAGACCTAAATACAAAGATAAAACATTTTCACACATACAGATTTCAAATAAAATTTGAACCTCAATAAGATTATATTATCCAAAACAAAACAAAAATTATACTGGTTTTTCTATTATAATAAAAGAGATTAACATTATTGCATTAGGATTAAAGAAGATTAAAGAAGCTCGGATGACCATACAATTCGACAAAACCCCCAATGGTGCTAATGCAAAGAAAATTTGTCGAACAAAAAGAAAAACAGGCTCAGACACACTGTGCCAACGACTTTTTGAACCTCCGCCCAGCCTGACTGTCGGAATTCAAGACTCGATTTAGCATGAGCTTCAAAGAGTCATTTTTCTCGGCCGATTTGATCCCTCTATGAAACCCTTGGCGGCACCGAGGATGGCGCCGGAGAGGTACCCGCTACCTTTGTAGTAGCTAATGTTTTTCGACCATGTGCGACGCTGCGCAGTGACTTCTTCGGCGAAAAGGAACTCTGGTGATGTTGGTAGGTTTTTAACATATATATACAACAACTCTACAACAAGATGATCAAGATTACGTGGAGATCATTTGTATCCAGTTGTTATAAAGCAACATAAACTCTTTTCAACAACAAAGCCGAAGAAAATCTCGAAAACAAACTCATTTACAAGATTATCAATAATGGATCTTAGCACATCGGGCTCACATATATCTATGATATCCATGGACAACCTCTCTACTACTCTAGTTGGATCCAATCTCTATATATTCACCTTAGCTGAATTAAATGGGGTATGTGGAAATTAAATTGGGGTGGGTGGGTTGGGAATTGAGTTGGTGGGGTTGAGATTTGGGAATTAAATAGGGGTGGGTGAGGGTTGGGAATTGAGCTGTTTGTGGTGGGGCTAAGAGAAAAAAAAAACAGATAAAAAATTTGATATGGTTCGGTTCAGTTTATTCATGGCTGAAAAAATCTCAAACTGAAGTAACTTGTTTGTTTCGATTTTCGTTTGGTTTTAGTTTTTTTTTTCGGCTCGGTTCGATTAGCTCGATCAGTTTACATGGACCAATTAACACCCCTATTTGGCACAATAGGAAACATGTTGTGCTATTAGAGTCAAACTCGAGAAGAAAAAAAATTTCAAACCGTACGAGTGAGTTCACCCCAAACTTTGACTTCATAAAAATATAAAGTCATGCATCTTTGTTCGAATGAGTATTAAGATACCAGTTTAATTTAGTGAAATTAGTTACGGTGTGAAATGCATTAGACGTTTTTCATCTCCATGACAAGCAAAAGTATCACAGCTAATATTTTTTTCCCCCTTTGACTTAAAGTAGGGCAACAAGATCTGCTAATAATAAATACATATTTAAAAAATTTTAGCGTTTGTATTGATCCTTGATTTTATTAGAAAATCTTCGAAAATGAATTTCAACGATATCAATTTTACTAAAACTCGGCAACTATGTAGATAGTCACGACAATTATCATTTTGAGAATAAGAAAATACAATACTTACTCCTTTAGCCATATGTACATTTCACACATTCATTTTAAGTTTTATGTTATTTTCTTTTGCCCTTCGACATATTTCAAATTCGGAAAATGATTTTTAAGGTCTACTTTTTTTTTTTAACAAAATAGACCATTTAGATATCATAGTTGATGTAATGACTAATTTGTGCCTACTTTTATACTTTTATGACAAATAAAGACTATTTTATTAACCCAGGTTGACTTATAAAGTTATATGACATTTTGACCATTCTTAAACAAATATAAAACCTAATTTTATATTTTTATGACCAACAAGGACTATTTTATTAATGATCTGATTTTTATTTTATTTTGTTATTTTTACTTCTTTTTTTTACACTTAACCCCTCCCACCCCATGCCGTTGGTAGGTATCACTATTAATGATTCTAATTATGACCAACCAATTATGATTATTTATAAATTTTCATTGACTGACAAGTTAAACAAATTATTATGTTAAGGTTTGGTAAACTTTTCATAATATAGTTATATTTTTTTATAATTAATGATAATTACAAATTTTGGTTTTAATTAGTTAATAAAATTAATTTAATTAACTTGTCATAAATTTGATTCGAAAAGTTTACAGATACTCGTGCATTACCTTTCTTGATGATGATTATAAATTTGGTTTCAGTTATCATTACTTCTTATTCCATAATGTAGTCAATAAATCAATTTTCACACTATCAAAATATGATTTCGTATTCTTCAGTGCACGAGAACGTGTAAAATAATAAATTTTATTCTCAGTCACTATTTAGTCACAGAGCATGATCATAGCCTCATAGGTAAAATGAGAACCAATATTAAATAAGATAATTTCACGTAAACTAAATAGTGATAGAGAATCGAAGCAACCATTAATTGAAACAAAAAAATTGTTTTTCAAACTCAAATATACATTCACGACCGGTCGAATACAAACACATTCAGAGTGACAAAACATTCATGAATAAAAAGACATGCTAACATGAAAATATTAATACAGTCATTTGTAGATAACAAATGACATAAAATAATTGCTCAAACTGCAGTTAAAAAAATTATTTGTACAAATAATGGGAGGGGGTTAAGGGTTAAAAAAGTAAAAATAACAAAAAAATAGAATCATTAATAAAAAAAAGTTTTTGTTGGTCATAAAAATATAAAATTATGTTTTCTATTTGTTTAGAAAGGGTAAATATGTCCTATAATTTTATGAGTTAACCTGGGTTAATGAAAGAGTCTTTGTTGGTCATAAAAGAATAAAATTAGATACAAATTAGTCATTACATCAACTACGGTATCTAAATTGTCTATTTTGTTTAAAATTAGGTCTTAAAAGTCATTTTCCGTTTAAAATTTACTAACACACTGCTAAAGAAAATGAATCTCCACCCTCAACAACTTTCCCAACTTTCAATCCCGACCATCTTTTATCTAGGGATGGCAACGGGGCAGATTTGAGCAAATCCATCTCCGATCCGTCAGGAATAACGGATCCCCAATTCGCCCCGCCAATCCGTTTGCTATTTTTATTCAAAACCGTAAACGCCCCGTGCGGATTGGCGGATATCTGCCCTGCCAATCCGTTTGCGGTTATCCATCCAACTACAAAAATTATAACAAAAATTACAAAATACAAGCATCCATCCAAAAATTATAAAAAATTTACAGAAATTACAATGAATCCATATGAAAATTAAAACAAAAAAATTACAATGATCTTGATCTGGAAATAAAAAAAATTATAAAGAAATTACAATGATATCTTGATCTGGAAATTAAAAAAAAAAAAAAATTCGATCTCAAGATATCAGATTTGAGATCTTGATCTAAAATCTTGATCTTGATATGAGATCTCGATTTCAGATCTGAGATCTTGATTTCAGATCTTGATCTCAGATCTGAGAAGAAGGGAGTTGGGCGAGAGAGAAGAAAGGAGGGTCGTCCTCTGCCACCCTTCGCTGTGAGAGAGAAGAAGGGAGGGTCGCTCGCGGCTTTCGCTGTTTTGAGAGATAAGGGACCCCTTCGCGGCGACCTTCGCTGTTTTGAGGGAGAAGAAGAGTCGTAGGGACGACCTTCGTTGTTTTGAGGGAGAAGAAGAGTCGAAGGGCCGACCTTCGCTGTGACGAAGGACTGGAGACAAGAGAGAGAGGTGTAGGAGCAAGACTGGAGTCTGGAGACGAGAGAGAGACGTGAGTTGGTCGAGAGACGGGAGTTGGTCTCTCTGCTTTTGCTCCTCTGTTTGTGAGGAAAAAATGAAGTGAGTGATTGAGAGAGAGAGGTGAGAGGCAGAGATGTAGGTTTTTTTTTTTTTTTTTTTTTTTAGCATTTAAAGGGTTGAAGGTATTTTTGTAATATCAACACTTAAACGGATATCCGCGGGGTGGATATGGCCAAATCCGTATCCGCCCCACTGCCATCCCTACTTTTATCTCCAAATCCTTATAAAAAATGAAACTCTTAGCTAATCTGTTTGGGTACTAGCATATTACCCGTGATGTTGGCACTTTACATAAAAAAGAATATTTTGCTGCTACTTTATGCATTGGATGCCCTCACCATCATTCCCACCATTGCCCTAAATCAGTTATATATGTTTAAAAAAAAAAAAATCATATTTTAAAAATGTAAACTCGGTTAAATTTTGAACCGATTAAAAGTCTGGTGTCTTTGTTTGAATATTCATTAAAAATCCATTTGTTTCCTGAAAAAATATTATACTTGGGCATGGAATTATTAAAAATACTTATATGTTTTAATAATAAAATACATATTTTGAAATTTTAACTGTTTGTATTAATCATTGGTTTTGTTGAAAAATTATTCAAAATTGCATTTCAATAATACAAATCAATGTTCTAAAAAGCGCTAGGCTGTGGGCGAGTGATGAGCAGGTGCCTAGTGCCCAGAGGCCTAGGCGGTCTTAGGTTTTGTATTATAACTTTAATAATTTACAAAAGTTAAGCATAATACCTTATCAATTACATCCAATTTAATGCCAAAATACATATGCAAAATTTAAAAACATGAAAAATTAACAATCATAAACAAAATTTATTAAAACTCAAATGACTGAAGTTGGTCATGATGGGTACTTTATACAAAGTTGAATTTGTGGACAAATATCCAAACCTGCTCTTTTATTTTTTTTCAAATTGCATGAATGATCTCAGTCATGTTTGATAAAATCTACATTACTAAAATTGGTACCGACAGATCATTTGAGAATTCCATTAAGTAATCATCATTTGCTACATTTAGACATATATTGAATAAAAATAATTTAATTGTTTATTTCTAAAAAAGATGAAAGAAAAATAAAATAAAAACACAATTAGCCTTATTAAAAAAATTAATAAATAAAAAAAAACTCGCCCAGACCACCCAAACATCCCAGAACCTGCCTAGCCATTAATCTGGGCATTTTTTCTACCTTCTAGAGCCTAGGCCGATTTTTAGAACACTGATACAAATAAAGTTGACCATAATCCGACAACCACGTAGATGGTTATGATAATTTCATTTAAAAAAAAAAACACAATACTTCCTCTCTGCGCCACATGTACATTCCACTGATTTTTTTTTTTCATTTTCTTTGTTCTTCTACATGTTTTTATATGTACAAACATAGGAAATTAATCTCAACCCTCAACACATTTTCCAACTAACTTTCAATCCTAGCCATCTTTTATCTCAAATCCTATCTAATCTCTATATTAAAACACTACTCTTAGCTAATTTGTTTGGGTACTAGCATAGTACCTATGGTGTGAGAGAGTTAAATGGTGTGAGAAAACTCTTTTGGTGGTGTGGAAAAGTGTTCTAAAAAGCGCTAGGCGGTGGGCGGGCGGCGAGCAGGCGCCTAGGCGGCACCTAGGCGGTCTTAAGTTTTGTATTATAACTTTAATAATTTACAAAAGTTAAGTATAATACATTATCAGTTACATCCAATTTAATGTTAAGATACATATGCAAAATTTAAAAACATGAAAAATTAACAATTATGAACAAAATTTATTAAAACTCAAATGACCGAAGTTGGTTATAATGAGAACTTTATACAAAGTTGAATTTGTGGACAAATATTCAAACCTACTCTTTTATTTTTCTTCAAATTGCATGAATGATTTCAGTCATGTTTGATAAAATCTATATTATTAAAATTGGTACCGACAGATCCTTTGAAAATTTCATTAAGTAATCATCATTTGCTACATTCAGATATATACTGAATAAAAAACAATTAAATTGTTTATTTTCAAAAAAGATGAAAGAAAAATAAAATAAGAACACAATCAACCTTATTAAAAAAAAAACTTACCTAGACCGCCTAGACCCCGCCCAACCATTAATCTAGGCATTTCTCTAACGCCTAGTGCCTAAACGCCTTCTTAGGCCAATTTTTAAAACACTGGTGTGGAGTAATTGTTGCCATTGTAATATAGAGATTTGTCTTATAGAAATGTACAGGATGAAGAATACATACAGACTATTACTACATGCACATGACAGCTATTCTCCATGTTCATGAATACATACAGACTATTACTACATGCTATTAAAAAAAAATGATCAGTTTAAGCATTTATGCTTCCTATATATTGGACATTGGACACCTCCATATTCATGAATTACTAAATAATGGCTATTTGTGACTTGTGAGGTTTTACTATTCATCACCGATGGGGAGAAACATTAAATGAGAATTGGAGATAAAAGAGGATTAGGATTGAAAGTGGAAAAGATGTTGAGGCTTGAGATTCATTCTCCTTTACAATGACATGCTTGTAAATATAAAACATGTAGAAGGCAAAAAAAAAAAAAAAAAATTGTGAAAAAAATTAGTGGAATGTATACATGGTGGAGAGATAAAATATTATGTATTCTTTTTTAAAAAATGTAAACTATCATAATTATTTACGTATTTGTCGAATTTCGATAAACTTAATAGCATTGAAATGCAATTTTGAATATCTTTTCAACAAAACCAATGATTAATACAAACACTTAAATACATATTTTATTTTTATAACATGTAAATATTTTAAAATTTTTCATGCCTAAGTATAATATTTTTCAAAGAAACGAATAAATTTTTTATTGAACATTCAAACAAAGACTCCGAACATAAGTTTGACTCTAAAAAAATTAGTATTCTAAAATATGATATTTTTATGGAACCGATTGAGACCAATGGTGAGGAAAGTGATTTGGGTGTCCAGTACCAACCATACAGGCAATATGCTCGTTGTCATAAACAATTTGAACGATCAATATGTATTTATACTGTTGTGTCGTCTTTCTATTGTGTTCCACTTGACGAGTCTATTGTGTTGTTCCACTAGATGAGAACGAAACATTCATAACTCATACCTCTATTGTGTTCCACTTGAAGTCTTTTTATTGAGTTTTGATGAGAATCAAATTCAAACCTCATACCTCTCAACATTCTGTTAGTTTGCTTCTGGAATATATCTGTTACATTGCACTCCAGCAAATTTTACATGGCCTGCAGTATCAGACTGTCCTTGCGACCATTGATAGGCCATTTTGTTGAGCAACAAATTAGGTCCTGAAAATGGTTTAAGACATATTCAGGTGACCATGTAACACTATCAAAGTGTTAAACTGTTTCAAACAAGTAACAAAGAATACCAATGACAGGATAAGCATAGTCGTCAATTGCAAATTTATCTACTCAATATTGTTATGGTGAACCATCAAAAGTAGGTGGGTCAAGAAACAACTGAAAGAACTTCACATATGGATTATACTACAGGCTCAAGTCAGTTGCAGTTCCAGTTCACAATTGAAACTAAATTTGTTTTTCAAAGTCCAACTAGTTGTTTTGTTTGCTAGAAACAAACCAATTTGAGCCTTACTAAAGTTGATCCATGTACAAAATAGGAGTACTACCTCCACTCGTCATTGACTTGTTCTAGATTGGATACCCCATTGAGTGCCACAGTGATCTGGCTTAAGTAACGAATCCTTCATTAGATTTTCGAAATCAACTGAGGTGGCTTCATTAATGCTGGGTTTCAAGCTTGATAATAGTTCTTCCCAAGTGGTAGCACCAGGGGCAACATTCCGTTCAACCATTTGTTTTAGTATATGAAGTGCTTCGGAAACACACCCCAATTCACACAACAAACAGATCATTTCATCAACTGTGGAAGCTCTAGGAATAAAACCCTTGAGCAACATGTCCAAAAACGTAATATCAATCCATCAAGCAAAATCCTATATGTGTGCAAGCTCCCTTGAACACACTTCAGCCCCATCTCCCTCAAAAGCTCTAATGCTTTTGTGACCTTGCCAACCTTGCACATTGCCCCTATAAGCGTGTTGTATGTAATCACATTAGCTTTGCAACCCAATTCCTCCGTACATATTAGCATCTTAAAGGCGGACTCAAAATCACCCCGCTTGGACAAACCATTTATATAAACATTGTAAGTATAAATATCAGGAACCACACCCAACACAAGCATTTCTTCAAACAAATCCTCTGCTTTGTCAAAGTCCCCAGCTGATATCAACCCATCTAAGAGACTGGTATAACAAAAAAAATCAGGTTTAATTCCATCTGATTTCATCTGGTTTAACAAATCCAGAACTTCCATTCCCTTGTCCATCTTTACCAAAACACGAATTACATTGGAATAATCCATGGCATTTGGAGTGAAACCCGCCTGTCTCATTTCTTCCAAGAAGCCGAGAACATGAACTGCGTTGCTTTCTTGTTGTTGTTGTTGGCACATTGCGGAGAGTATGGAAAAATACAAAGTGGAATCAGGATCATAGCCATGATCAGACATCTGGTTCAGTAACTCAATTGCGTAAACAATCTTGTTGTTGTTGAGGTTACAAAGGGAAGTGATTAATAAGCGAAAGGTGGATTCTTCGAGACGAATGTTCAAAAGAGAATGAGCCTTGAAAATTATCCGAGGAACCAATTGAATATGATGTTTTTGTGTTTGGGTTTTACAGAGCAGAGAAAGCAATCTGTTGAGAGAAGAAGCAGTAGGGACGCATCGGAAGCTTGGGATTTGGAAGAAGAGATTAACTGCCTGGTGAATCATACCAGCGCGTCCATAGAGGCGAATGAGATAGACGAAGAGTTGCTCGGGTGGATGGAATTTCTCGACGGTTTGGATGCGATGGAGGATTGGGGTTAATTGGTGATGAAGAGGAGGGAATTGGAATTGGGATGAAGAGGAGTTGCCAGTGGTTGTGATGAGGAAAGAGTAGGCACAAGGAGTGGGTGTCGTAGGCAGCGAAGAAATCGATGAGAGACGAGAGAAGGTAATCATTAGCTGGCTCCCGCGTTTCTTCTACTATTGCTATTGCTTTTGCTTTCTTCTTAAGAGCTTCCATTGCAAGCGGTTGGTTGAAACTTTGATCCCATTTATCATTTTTGTAGGGTAAGAGAGGCCATTTCCTTCTTTTCTTTCTCAAGTAGCAGCTACTGCTACTTATTCTACTCCCCATGTTCATTAGAATAGTATAAAAGGATTGAATGACCCCATGGGCAACTGGGCATCAATGATTTCTCTCTCTCGTTTTCGTTTCGTTAGTTCGTCCAAGAAGACGATTGGATCTGGAATAGATGGATGGTTTATGAAAGAGTAAGAATGTGTTTTTTTTCAAGTGCTTATAAGCTGACTCTAAACGAGCTTACGAATGAATTGTTTGTTTTGCTTATGAATGGACTGTTTTTTAGAAGTCATAAAATTTTGAAGGTGTTTGTTTTTGCTTTTGAATAGAGTCAAAAATCTTAATAAGAAGTGGACCACCTTATTTAGAGTGTTTGTTTTTAGTTTTGAACAGGGAGATGTTAATCACTTATCACTTAGTGCTGAGTAAAAAATTATTTCAATAACAACCTTAACATAATTTTGTAATGACAATTGTTGTTTCAATCTTCTTAAAAATAAGTAGGGCTAAATTTTAACGTCATACCTTTATTCTCTTCACCAAGCATCGTGGTTCTACTTACCTTCACAAAGACTCGGTAAGAAATTTATCTCCTTTATCTCTTTCATCTTTGTTTTCTTTCTTTGTATTTTCAAATTTTTCTTCATATCTCCAACTCTCCTTCTCATGTTTCAATATTCTTGTAATGAATTGTATTGTAACATTTTCTAGTATTTGAATAATTATTTAGTATGATTTTAAACACTATTTATTTTATAAAAAATTTCAGCTCAGCAGGGCAAAATTGTCAAATAGTTTTGATTCAACACCTAAAAGCAAACACATTTTTCAGGGCATTTATTTTTTTGTTAGTGCTTAGAAGGTAACTTCTAATGAATTAACTATTTGTTTTGCTTCTAAATGGGCTGTTGATTATTAAAAGGTGTTTATTTTTATATGCTGAATGAGAACTCTTTGACAATTTTGCCCTGCTGAGAACACATATAAGAATTGAAAAATGGTGGTTGGAAACCCGATATTATACGATGGTGATCAAATTGTCAAAGCTTTTGAACTACATGCTATATAATGAAAACTTCAAATTATACATGAGAGAGAGAGTTGGAGAGATGAAGAAAAGCTTGGCAAATACAGAGAAAGAAAATAAAAATGAAGGAGAAAAACAAAATGGTTGGTAGAGAACAACGAGCAAAGAAAGGCGAAGCAAACAATACTCTGAATCAGTATTATAAAAGCATTAATGGCCAAAACTGATGAAATAATGAAGCACGCATCAATAAAGATTACAGATTCAGGAACTCCAAATCTTTGCGCGGACAGAAAATCGGCCATACAAGACCGTCAGACAGCAAAAGTCAAGCACATGAAACTTTTGATCCGATTAACCACGAAGTAAATGTTGAACGCCCGAGTCACCTAAACATAAAAAAACTTCGAATCGACCGAGGTGTCGAGTTAACGAAGTAAAGGTTAGACACCCGAGTCACCTAAACATAAAAAAACTTTGAATCGACCGAGGTGTCGAGTTAACGAAGTAAAGGTTGGACAAACATAAAAAAACTTCGAATCGACCAAGGTGTCGAGTTAACGAAGTAAAGGTTGGACACCCGAGTCACCTAAAAGGCAAACAAAAAGTTCGAGCTGAGGGAACGAATCAATACAGTCTGAAAAATACAGGCGAAAAATAATCATTTACAAATAAATCAGAAAAAACGACAACGACCAACCGCTAAACGAGAAACAAACACGAAAACAGTTATAAAAGAGCTTGACACAAAAGCAACGACAGTTGAAAAAACAAAAAGTTAATCTTTATTGATAAACACCACTCTATTACATCCGGAGAAAGTGATGAAGAAGTAAGAGCAATGGCAGGATCAGTTGGAACCAGAGAAGAAATCTTTTCGGGAATAGGGAGCATCAACGACTTCGAAATATTTGATGATAGAAGAGCAATGACTCTTCTACTACTGGAGCACACTCCTCGACATCATCATCTTCAAACGCTTCACCGACCAAGTGACGATACTTAGACAAGTCTTCGCCTAGCCCTTCAATATAATCAAGATGCTCAACTCACTCGTTAACAACTCGCTACCAATCTTCAACTTCGACCACGCGAAGCCTATCCTTAGCAGCAGCGAGTTCATTTTTGGTTGTGGCAAACTACTCTTCAGCAATGGAGAGCATACCGGAAGCATCTGCCTTGACATCATCAAGCAACAATGATTTATTCCACCCGCCCCTCGACAACGTCACACATAAGGGATTGCTTCAATCCAGAACAAGAAGCCTCATCGAAAGCCGTTTCTCAACGGATAATTCTTTCTCCACATCGCAAAGACGAGCGCAAACCTCACCTAGCTTAGCTTTCAAAGTGTCAAGATCAGCAACAGACTTATCTCGCAGGCTCTTCGCCTCCGACAAAGATTCCCGAGTAGCCGCGACAATCTTCTCCGAGCCCGCACATTGCATTTTCAACACATCAAATTGGGAAAGGATATGAGAAAGTACCAACAACAGCGCTCCCAACCTCCTTACCAAAAGAGTTACCTGATCACGACCAGCTCAATAAACCGAGCCCATTACCCCGCATAAACAAGATGATTCATCTTGTCCATTATCTGCTCAATACCACGGTCGATATGATCAAACAGGTCGAGCACAAACATCAAAGGCCTCTCCACCAATAGCCTGTACCATTCATTTACCAGTCTACGTGCACCATCTTGCACATCAAGATGGGTAAACCAACAAAACTCGCCGTCAGACTTCATGTGAATATCCTTTGGCCCAAGCTCATTCTAACTAATCTGTGGATAGAGGACGTGAGGATCCGAAAGCACCAAAGAACCACCTCCGACAACGGGGAAAATAGGCGAAATAGCAGTAACAATGGAGAAGCCACTTTTGCCTTCTCTTCGAGGAGTATCCGCAGCAAGGAAGGGCCAACAATAGCAGTAGGAGCAGTAGAAACATATCAAATAAGAGAAACCTATTGAACATGAGAAACTAGAAATTTTGCTACTTCACTGACATCAATAGAAGGAGAGAGGGAATGATCCCTGAAACGCTGACCGCCACCAATATCTTTAGACTGCTCCATTGCCAACTGGAGCATCTTTTCATCAATGGTTCGAGGGTCGTCATTAGACAATTCAACAGTATCCAAAACACCATAGACAGACAAAAGTTTCTTCTCACTAGCATCCAATGGACGAGTAGTCTCCTTCTCGCTCTTTTTCAATACTAGCCTCAACTCCTCACCCCCCTCAAGAGATTCACGATCTCCCTTCGCAACATCATCACGGGAAGGACTCAGGCGAGAAACAGTCTGACGAATCACAGACCTAGCAGGACTACGATTCGAAAGTCGTTTCTTCCTCGGGACACGACCGGGATCTACAGGCAGTCCCCTTGATGGACTCGTAGACCTCGTAAGCTTTCTCTTACGCGAAACAGGAGCAGAAGTAGCAACAAGAGCATTGAGACCTTAACGTCTCAGACCGAACTCACTTCCCAATCAATGCTAGCATTACCGACGCCAGCACATGCAACACAAGCTGCATGGACCTTAGCACAATATTCAGTAAACAAAGCTCGCTCCGCTTCGCTCATAGTGTATAAACCACTACGCTCCAGGATGCCGTCAGAAAGAAATGCATCATGGGAAAACGGAAAAGCTTTGAGAATTGTTCACCAATTTTTTGCTCCTCAACGGATAAATGAAGATCATTATACCGATTAGGAACCCGGAATGATCAAAAAATTGAATGACCTCGCAATTGGAAGTAGCCTGAGTTCACGGAAGCATAAAACCAAGACCGTTTTCAATCGCGAATGTCATCACTGAGATTCTTGAAACAATCGGGAGAGCGAAGGAAACAAATCTCCCTGTGTACCAGCAAACCAACCACATAATGCAAGATCCTAGCGGTTAGAGGAATACCAAACATAAGAGCCCTCGTATAAGAAGAAACCATCATCTTCCAGCCATTAGGGCCCATTTAGGTTGAAGGAATGCCCAAAAAATTTAGATATTCCCAAAACAACTCCGAAACGGGGAATCGAAAGCCAGAAGAGAACATGCACGAGTTCAATGTGATGTATCCAGTCTTTGGGTTACAAGGGCTATCGCCCCGTCCGGGTAGAACAATCTCAAGGTCAGGCGGAAACCTATAATCAGAACGAAGGTTCTCCAGAGTCGACTGAGAAGCTCTGTTAGGAGAGAAATGAGCTTCGCACAGGGCTAGCGACTGGCCGCTTAACTTGTCATCAACAAACATCTTCGAAGAGCTTAGAAGTGATGAAGATGAAGAGAATGAAAGAGCAAACAAACCCTAAATTCAAAGGTAGCATGAAAAGGGAAATGTATTCATCACATTTTCTTTTATAGAGCCAAGCAATGAAAAGACGGCTCATTGGATAGAGTGTGAGATATAATGGCTATGAGAAAACCCAAAAATGTGCGCGAAAGATGAACGAGCAAGCAAAAGATCGAGACACCGACTCGCGAAAAACAACTAACAACATTAAATACAAGGTAATGATGAAATTTAAAGGCAAATTGTCACCAGAGTTAGTGACCACGTCAACATGCCCACTAACTAAGGGGGGAGTAGCTGATGATACATCAAAATAGATCGATCATCATAGCCGTACACGTAGCATAAAACACCATTGCGAGAATACAACAGTCGATCCATTGGGTCAGCTCATAAAGCCCAGAAAGATGGAGGACAATTATAGAGGCCCGAACTAGGCTCACTTCTAAGGAGGCGTAAACAGGATCTGAATCTAGGCTCGGGCGAATCCAAGCCCGTCACACGTTTTCTCATTAAGAAGAAGAACGTTGTACCAAAAAAGAGCCGTGGAGAAACCTACGCCTCCACGAACGCATCTCCATTAAGGAGGAGATGTTAGAAAAACATTTCCTTCCATTGCGCCTCACATGCTTAAGTCACACAGAGAGTTAACTACGACCATTATAAAAGGTAAAGGAAATAATCGACAAATGTATGCAACTTTAACTGAGTTTTGTTCAGATTTACTCCTTTCTTCCAACAGAGTTACTGACTTAAGCATCGGAGTGTCTTCGACCACGAAAAAGGTGGTATTTGGTAGTCTAACAGTGGTTTTGCAGGTCAAACTCACAGTAAGATGATTTTTGGACGCATCACTATTTGTTGGTCGATATCTAGAAAAATCATCATAGAATAGCAAGAAAGTAAAGCTTGATGTGTGTAAGAGGAGATGAAGGAAGAAAGACAAAGGTGAAAGAGATGAAAAAGAATGGAAGAAAAGGTTGTGAGAACGTAAAAGATCTCTCACCTTTACTTTTCTATATATAATATTTAAGATACAAAGAATATCAAAATTCTTATATTATTGGGTTACAAGTTTGTGTTTATTTGAAATGGTCTTTCTAATAATAACCAGTAGAATTGGGAAGATCTAATATTCCCAATATTATTACCCATGATATATACTCCCAATTTATCATCCAATATGAAATATATTGCTGACACTTTTAACAAAGAGAAATGATCGTTATTTTTAATATTATCAATATGTAAACTACTCGTGAAACTTTAATTGAACAAATTGTGGTGGTAAATTGTTACACCCTTGTGTGGGGCTGTGAGGGATGGCAAGATATCTCCTTGTGTGGTTTTGTGAGGGCTGGAAAGGTACCTTGTGTGAGCGGGTAGTGGTTGACATGCTACCTTGAGTGGGCGAACAAAAGCTGACAACCTACATGGATGTTATAATCCCACATCGCATGTGTGAGGGAATGGAATGAACTACTTATGTGCGAGTTTGTATACCTTGGTATAATGCGCTTTAAAGGCATGAGGGTGGTTAGGCCCAAAGTGGATAATATCACACCAAGTGGATAGCATGGAACAATCATTATTCAGCGAATGATTTGTTGACTTGTGATCTATGTTGCTGAATGATGTTCTAATGTACTGTTCTAAAATGTAGTATTTGTTGCAATTATCGTACTTAAAAATACTAGTCAATGGTGGGCATTTGGTCTAGTGGTATGATTCTCGCTTAGGGTGTGAGACCAGTGAACCAAGGATCACCATTGTAGTTTCTATTTGCCACCCTTGTTTTTCCCCTCTGGAACGAGTGAGGTTATGATCGTTACTTCAACATGCCAATTCTTCTTCCTGAGCTACAAAATGAACAACAATTGGCTAGTGGTATGATTCTTGCTTAGGGTGCAAGAGGTCTCGAGTTCAATTCTCGGAATGCCCCTTTCAACTATTTATTTTTCTTTTCTACCCTTCTTTTTCCCTTCTAGAACGGGTGAGGTTATGAGCGTCAAATGCCAATTCATCTTCTTGACCTGCAAAATGAACACCAGTGAGCCAAGGATCACCATTGTAGTTTCTATTTATTTTTCTTTGCCACCCTTGTTTTTCCCCTCTGGAACGAGTAAGGTTATGATCGTCACTTCATCATGCCAATTCATCTTTCTGACCTGCAAAATGAACAACAGTTGGCTAAGGACACCGTTGTGGTAGTCAAAGGCACTCTGATTCTAACGTCAGGTGAATAAGTAAGGATGAATGCAAACTGTAAAATGGGATTGTAAGTGCCTACTTTTCTCATACCTTTAATTCACTTTATATACGAGTATTTTACTCATTCATTGACTTTACTGTCGGGGCGTGATAGGGGGAGGAGATCTTGTTCAGGATCTAACCCGTCCATGACTGAGTTTTGTTCGGCAATTGGCTTTGAGACCCAACGCTTGATTGGGTCAAGAGCTGTGCAAATGGATTTTGAGTTTGTGACAGTTCAGAGATCTGTGTTCGGGCCTTATTATCTTAGGCCAAGCTTCAAGATTAGCACTACGCTGGGCCCGCATAATCTAGGCTTGAGTACTTGACTTACCGGCTGAACAATGACTAGGGTGCAAGAGGTCTCGAGTTCAATTCTCAGAATGCCCTTTTCATCTATTTATTTTTCTTTTCTATTTATTTTTTCCACCCTTCCTTTTTCCCTTTTGGAACGGGTGATGAGGTTATGAGCGTTACTTCAACATGTCAATTCATTTTCCTGACCCGCAAAATGAACACTAGTGAGCCCAAGGACCACCATTGTAGTTTCTATTTATTCTTCTTTGCCACCCTTCTTTTTCCCCTCTGGAACGAGTGAAGTTATGAGCGTCACTTCAACATGCCAATTCATTTTCCTGACCTGCAAAACGGACAACAGTGAGCCAAGGACACCGTTGCAGTGGTCGAAGGCACTCTGATGCTACAGTAAGGTGACTAAGGATGAATGTAGACTGTAAAATTGGATTGTAAGTGCTTATCTTTCTCATCCCTTTCATTCACCTTATATAGCGAGTATTTTTCTCCTTCATTGACTCTACTGTCGAGGCATGATAAAGGAAGAAGTTCTCTCTCAGGATCTTACTCGTCCATGATTGAGTTTCATTCGACACTTGGCTCTGTTTGAGACCCAAAGCTTGATTGAGTCAAGAGCTGTCCAAATGGATCTTGAGTTTGTGACAACTCAGAGATATGTGTTCCGACCTTATTGTCCTAAGCCAAACTTCAAGATTAACACCACACTAGGCTCGCATAATTTGAGCTCGGGCACCTGACTTACCGGTTGAATAGTGACTAGGCTAGGCCATGCTTGAGTTTAATGAAAGCCTGCAATTTGAGAAGCAGCATAAAATAGTTCCTTCATTCCAATCATGTTCAAGTACCAAACGAGGGCAGAACTCCAATACATGTAATGTTCAAGAACCGAAATAAGAGGTATTTCAATTGAACCCGTCTAATTGTCGAGGGACGCAGCGAGGAAAACAGCGAGGCTTGCACATCTCCCCCTCCCCCCTGTGGGGTCCCTCGCTGCTTCCCTCGCCAGTTAAATTTTTACATTTCAATTGCATATAATTCTCCCATAGCTCTATAAAAGATATCGTGCAGGAGTGTAGCTCTTTCTCTATCTGACATTCAGACTGTTTTTGGTCCTTTTGGAGAACAAATCCTTGAAACTGTTTGCAAGTCGAAACTTAAAAACTACCTCAGATTTTCTTCCCACCTATTTCTTCTATTCATAGAAATGACTGTTCAATTTTGGACTCAGTACTTTAAAAATACTGCGACCTACATTCATTTTGTACAAATACAATCCTGTTGTCAGAATACTCATCAAAGGGTTAGCATCCATCCGCACACACATACACAGTAAGAAAAAACCTCAAATAAATGACTAAATAAAGTTACATCCAACTTCTGTTAGGCTCCAAATTCTAATGTCTCCAGATGCAAAAGCTGTCATGAATAATATTAAGACTGAATCTGAGCACCGATTCTGGTCGGTGAGCTCTTCACTTTTGTATCAACTCCAAGGTAATCTGTCAATGCTTTCTTTACCCGAAACCCACGTTGATGAGGCTTATTGTTATTGAGGAATGGCGATCCATCTCCTCTTGCAGGGCTGATTCGTGGTGCTGGTGAGAAGCTTGGAGTAGTGAAAGCCGTTGCATATGGAGTGCTTGAGACAGGCACTGAACTTGGAATTGTAACTCTTTTATGAGCAATGACACTGACAGCTGTAACTGATGAGAGCTTATCCGAATGTTTTGTCAAATCGTCCACATAGAGCAGATCATCAATGCGAGAAATGATATTATACGCGAGGCTCTCCAAAACTCTGGAGTAACTCTCTAAAATGGATTTGCCTACATCCTGAAAAGTAGAGAACATTCCTCATTCATTCAATTACTGAAATATTTTAGTTTAGTTGAAAATGAAGGAACAAATGGGAACCGAGTCTTCAGGCAAGAACGGTGTTCTAACCTTGTTGAATTGGATCTTACTCGTATCCAAAGTTGTCTGAGGGAGACCAGGGAACCGCTGCTTCAAGCAAAGGAGGAGGCTTTCAGCTCTGTCTGCAAGTAGTTTCCTCTTATCGCCATCAAGCATCAGCTCCTTGACAATCCCCCATGATGTCTTTGGAGTGGAGCGGCTTGTGTGGATGGGAGGTTTGTTACTTGTCCTACGGTGCCAGACATAGATTGAGGCCTCAACGCGGTTGACAATCTCCAGAACCTGGTGTTCAGCAGAAAGATCAAGGCAATCGAGAAGGTATTCTGGAGAGAATTGATCAGATGTAATGTACCGGTGGATCAAATCCCCTAGGCTGGCTCTTCCATTCTAAAAGAAAAGGCAAAACACAAATAGACTTTCTCGTTACTTTGAATCATATAAATTGACAACGTACATAACAACAACACTTCATTTAAAAAAAAAAATTCCTGTGTAGAACACATATTAACAGACACTCCATGCTCAGATCATCAACATTTTTAACATATCTTACAAAAGTTTCAATTCTTTACAAATGTTACAAACATATTATGGCAAGTCGGTACTCATGTCCGTGTCCGTACATACTTGACAACATGATCGGGGTACTTACTTTAGGAAGGGTTTCCATGTATGATTTGGGAACTTCCATTTCAGCTAAAGTGACACTGTTGATAGCCATGGCAGCCTTAAGGATTTGGTTTGTGCATTCACGTTTATGCTGCAACTGCTTCCTTGAGTTCTCATGGAGACCACCGGGTGGAACACGTGGCACAGGTAGCCACCACTTTTCCTCTTGGCGCTGAAGGGGTTTATGAATGGAGGCCGAGCCATCAGCATCAGGGGCTGAGATCCCTTGGTCTACATACCAGAACTCTGTTTTGCTAAAACTATCAAGTATTTCCTGCAGGAGATGAAACTTAGCAATTAGATTACAACCCTCTAACAATAATATAGCAAAAATACAAACAGGTAAAAGTTGTTGATTCTTACAAGAAGCATGTTATCAAGTTTACGCAAAGCTGGTAGATTGATATAGAGATCTGAACGGGGTCTGCAGCTCATGATCTGAATAATCATATAGATTGAAACAATAGAAGAAGTTAATATACATGGAGTATCCATCGATTTGGTTGAATTCTGGACCTTGTTGTCTTCTCCCAATATCAACAAAAAGCAACTTCACTAAATTTGAAGAGCAAGACTTGAGAATAGTAACTAGTTTCATAATTATTTTGGCTTAAATGTTTTTGCCATATTATTTCAGTGAATTAAATTGGATGAGGGGGCACAAGTTTAAGTGTCTTAAGCATAATGCAAAACAATAGAGATATTGGTTGTTGGGATTGAAATGTAAATAGGAATTAGATTACCTCGAGTTTGGTCCCATCAGAGAATGTTTGCCAAGATGGTATCAATTCAACAATATGGTCACTAACACAGAGAAGGCACTCCATCTCTTTGCGCCACATTGACTTGTTCTCGGTTGGAAGTGGCTCTAATCTCCAGAGCTGGCCAAAAAGGGTGGCTAGAGAAGGAAAGACAAAGAAGCTTAAACATGGGAATGTATGTATAATAAGCATAGATGAGGGGTTGGTTATATATAGGGTTGAAAGTAATCTTGTCAACAAATTTGATCAGAAAAAATAAGTGGTTTGAATCGTACCGCAGAGATTGGTAATGGCATTAGAGATGGCCAATGCAGTGCAAACGCCTTTGCCGCTGCCTGACATGTCTTCTCCAAGCAATAATTTTGAAAACCTTTCTTTCATCATCTCAATCTCTATAAGAAAAGCAACCCACAAAAACATAGAAGATAATAAGAATAATTAATAATTGGGGGTGAGGTGGGGTGGGAGAAGATAAGAAGTGTTTGAAGAGTTAAGTGAAGTATTTGTTCAAATAGGTGGAGTGCAAGAGTGAGATACATACGAGAGATGATGTTCTTGTCTTGCAAATGGGAATTGGATTGGGGCTTGTCTTCATCATCCTTATCCTTAGTGACAGTCTTGCCTTGCAGTTGAATCGGCCAACCCAAGGGTGGGGGTTGTTGGAATTTTTCATCCTTGGTGGTACAATGTCGATCCAGTCCCTCTTCCTCATTCCTGGTGGTGTCATCAGAGGAAGAAGAAGCGGAAGTGGAAGTATCAGAGGAGGAGGTGGAACTGCTCCTCCCTCGACAAGAAGAAGCGTCTTCGTCCCCTTCCTCTTCCTCTTGGATGATAGGGATGGAAGAAGAAGAAAAGGTAGGTATATCTGTTAGAGGTTTCAAGATTTGAGGCTCCTCCTTTTCCTTTTCAATTGGATTGTCCATTGTATTGTTCTAATAACTACCCCTGGCCCTCACTAAGCAGCAAGCACATCAAGATCAAGGGTGTGGGTGCACAAAAAGAGATTTGGAAAGGAAATCCCAAGGGGGAAACAGATAGTAAGTAAGAAGGAGAGACAATAAAAGGATGATGATACCAAGAGGCGGTGTGTGTGAGTCTGAGTCTGAATCAGGGTTTTGAGGTTGGGTTTATTTATTTCTTCTTCTTGTTTAAGGGAAGGGAATGGAAGGCGAAGGCGAAGGCGAAGGCGTGATGAGGGTCATTATTGCACTGCCTCAGCTACCTCACCTCTAACACATGATCTCTGTGCTGTTTTGCAAGAAGGAGAGATCAGAGTGGGCGATATGAAATGAACAACACCCTCTTCTCTGCTCCCATTTGGACTTGGAACAACCTACCCCCAACGTTTGAATTTGCGCGAATGCACTCTCTCTCTCTCTCTCTCTCACACACACACACTTCTACTTCACTTCTTCACCTTGGTCCGCCCAGCTTTTTTAAAATGCAATTTCTTGCTGCAAAAGTATTCCGAATCATTTCAAATTAATTAATATTTTATTATTATCTCACAACGGGAATCGTGTGACCAACGGATATTCATTTCATTTCTGCTCCATTGTTCAATTACCAACTTTTACATTTACCCTTGTACTTCCTAGGTTCTAAAATACCTATCAAATCTTATTTATTTATTTAATTTTTAATTCATAAGCAATATATTAATAATTAATAAGAATGAATACAACTAAGTCAGCTAGCAACCTATGCTAAGTGATGAACCTTATTATTAAGATCTCTAGAGATGAGCCCTTCTAGGTGGCGAGGAAACGGGTGAGGGAAGGGGTGCAACCCTTCATCTCCCTCGAGATGTACGCCTTCGCAAATCTCACGCATCTCGAGGGGGATGAAGGGTCACACCCCCCTCCCTCGCCCGTTTATTCGCTGGTTCTCTCGCCATTTAGAAAAAACGTTCTAGAGATATATTTACAATGTCAAAAATGAAATAAAAGAAACAAGTGTTTAATATTACAAATTAGAGAGCGCCAAACCCTATCAAATCTTGTTATTCCATTATTATTAGTACTAAGAATACAAAAAAAACATACATTTTGTATTGACATTGGAAGGGCTTAAAAATATTAGATTTTCTCTTCCTTTATTTGTTTTGCTCTTTTATCATTTTTTTTACTGGTTAAATTTATAATTTAAATACTAAGACTTAGAAGTGTATTTTTTCCTTTTCTTTTTTAACGTTTAACTACTGTTTATTGATGTTCAAAAGCATTAATTAGAAAATATGAAGAATTTTTTTTTTTTAATGTGATTAGCAAACCTACTTTTTGTGTCTCTAGAAGTATTCCAAATTTTGTATTCTTTGTTAGCAAATAATGCCGTGCGGAGTCTTCAATAGTAGAGAGCGAGTGTGTTGTGATGTGTTGGACAACAAGAAAGAGTAGTAATACGATGATATTTATGAATATTGTTCTAGTTCTACCTTCTACGGAGTGTAGAGAGAAAATGATGTTTGTTTTGTCTCTCGAGTGGTGTGACCTACCACAATTACGTACTTATAGTGAACCTCAAGCAACTTAAATTATTATAAGGCCTTACTTATGGCAAATTTTCATTTGTTATGGGGTAGAATAATATTGTTCATTTAATACTCTAACCCCGCTTATCATTTATTTTTGTTACGATATGGTTGTCCCATACTAACACCTCAATGATTCCAAGTTTTGTTTTTTGAAGAGAGTTGTATCACAAGTAACATTTCTAAATGAGATATATACAGTAGTACGTGCAGACTTTATGTCCAAGTAGAATCAAGCAAAATAGTTTTGAATTATATTGGCGCTTGGTAAAAGTAGCTAGCACTAGTACTACAGAGTAGTGGTTTGGTTGACGTTTGTACTCCAACTTTAAATTGTGAGGGACCGAACCGGACCATGCGGGCTTATAGCCGTTGTAGAAAAGCTGTGTGTGTGGGGGTGGGAGAGTTGACTCAGTTTTAGGTTTTCTTTAATAACTTTAAAGAAATTTGTATTGTTTTCTTCTTCATCTTAAATTTGAATAATAAAGCTTTATCAGCTTTTATTAAATAAAATGTTTTTAAATGGGCTTGCAACCTTTCGCGGGTTAGGAAGTCAGCACTCATTACCCAATCTTAATTGTGTTAGAGTATTAAGCCCACTCTAATTATTCATAGGGCTGAAAATCGTGAACCGAACCGACTTAGGTCGGTTTTAAAATTTTCAAATCGAAACCGAATCGACCATTAACAAAATCGATCCGAAACCAAATCGATTATAATTTATGCAAATCGTAACCGAACCAAACCAACTAAAATTGATCCAAAACCGAAATAAAACCGAATCGACTGACTATTTTAAACATATTATATTATTTATATATAAAATATATATTATTTGTTATATATATTCGGTCGGTTCAGTTTGGTCGGTTTAATTGGCTTGATCGATTTTTTGTTCAGCCCTAATTATTCATGAGTCAAAATTTCATGTGTTTATCCACAATAAGTTCACAGTGTAATTGTACTATTCATACCCGCTGATGTATGTTGTAATCTCATGCTACTTGTTATGTGATTAGATTCGTTTTTTTTTACAAGTTCAAACAAGAAAATTGAAGCCTATGCGTTTATTCAAGGTAGCACCTACTGTAGTTGTAATACTGGTATCCATTGATCTATGTTGTAGTATCACACATCCGCTTAACATGTGATTAGATTCACCCTCCCTCTCTACAAGTTCGAACCAGATAATTGAAGCCCAAGTATGATATTTTAAGATTAGGTTGGATTTCTGGTTTTATTTTTCAAGTCACTTGTTTGTTTTTTAAAAAGTACATAAACACACAATCACGAAATTATCACTTCTTTTTGCAAATGTTTCACATTCAAACATTTTAGTATAAATTGCTATTTTGGATAATAATTTTATAGGCTAAGTATTAAGTGTGGAGTTGGGGTAATTGACTGTAAGTAGGTATCCAATGGAGAGCCACACCTTGATAGCATGTTCATCTAATAAAAAAAAAAATTAGCCCAATTTAAAAAACAAATTTGGAAAAATTATTATTACAACTTAATTATTGATTATAACTTGATTTAAAAAGACTATACACAAAAATTTTATTAGTTTTAACTTGATATAGAAAAAATATTACCCCATTTGATTTCATCTTTAAAGTTTTTATAATTCCGCTTTTACTATGTTGAAGTTGGAAAAGGACAAAGGCCACTGACAACCTCAGGCAACCGGTCATCGGATTCCTGCTAACTCCCTTAAAATAGTCATTTTAAAATGTTAGATTTTTTCCAAAATAAGTTAAACAAATAAAAAAAAAATTCAAAATTTTCTGTGAGTCAGGGTTCCTTTATAACCCCCTTTTTTTTCAAAACAAGCCAAGGATTTGATAATGCAGAATGGGAGCAGATAATGGCAAGGATTAGAGAGTTCACGGATAAAGCTGAGTATTCTCTTTTAAAAGGAGGTTTTTCCTTCAATTTGGTGAAGAGTTTGGTAGATTTGATTTTTTTATTTTTTATTTTTAATCCCTTTGAGCCATCACACATTTGGCAAGATTTGATCTTGTCATTTTGATCTCCCTTGCCGACTTCTCATTCTACTAGGGCTGAAAACCGAACCGACCTAGGTCGGTTTTAAAATTTTCAAACCGAATTCGAACCGACCATTAATAAAATCGAACCGATTAAACGAACCAACTAAAACCGAAATAAAACCGAACCGACCGATTATTTTAAACATATTATATTATTTATATATAAAATATATATTACTTATTATATATATTCGGTCGGTTCAGTTTGGTCAGTTAAAATCACATAGAAACTGAAAATCGAACAGACCACTTCGGTTTTGAATTTTTTAAAACCGATCCGAACCAATCGGTTTAGTCGGTTTGATCGATTTTTTGTTCAGCCCTACCTTCTACTTCCATGCTTGGTTGATTTGTTTCTCCCATTGATTGGCATTATGTTGTTGTTAAATGAATTACTAAGATCTAATTGCATTTGCATTATTTAGCTGAAACTTTTTAAAAATATATGGTAGCGTAGGTTATCTTACTAGAGATCATTTTCGTCCATGCATGAGAGTTTTTGTATTCTAGTAGGAGTCAATGTATTGCTGGTCTGGTTGTCCTAGGTCAAATTCCTAGATACTTACCTTATTAGGTCTTACAGTTATTGGGCTTGATCATATGACTTATGGGCTTAATATGGCACCGTTGATTGAGTCCAACTTTATCATCGTCGCCTTCATCTCGCATAGAGACTTGCTTTCGAGCGAAAACTCACAAAATCATAACTGGTGAGTCTCGAACTCGCGACCTCTCACAAGAAGAGTGGATGTCCGACCAACTGAGCTACAATTGGTGGCAATTTAACCATTAACTATTAATGTTTTTTAAGCAGCAAGAGACATTGAGCATAAATGGAACACATATCCATCAAGGTCCGGGGGAGAGAATTAACTTGGATCTGCAAACAAGTACTTGTTTCAAACAACGAGTCTGATAGGGAGTTAGTTCTAACCCTTATCAGATTCCTATGGTGGAATTGTAAAGGATCTGAATGACCCCTCAAAACTGTTGAGGTCCAGCCCATTAGGGTGGATCCAACTTTGGTAATTAATCAAACATAATTTCAAGTTTGGTTGAATAAGGAAAAAAAATTTCAATAAGAAACAAAAACAAAGTTTTTGTTTTGAATAAGGAATGAGTTGACAACTAGTTAATTAAATAGAAACAAAGTTCTATTTGAGGCGGTGTTAGACATTGTCATGAACCAACCAATTCTCCCAAAAGCCCGAGCTGTTCAGGAGGGGAAAGTCCATGACTAAGATCATAACATTGCCCCACGCTTCCAAAGTCGACGTCCTCGTCGGCCCACTCTATCGACACTGGCCCGATGAGCTTCTCTCACCTACCAGTATTCAACAACTTAGCACTATGCCCATATATAATTCTAAATTATTTTAATCTAGCCTACAGGTCGCCCCTGCCGGGAATCAAACCTTGGATGTGGGGTTTGGCTCTGATACCAATTGTCATGAACCAACCAATTCTCCCAAAAGCCCGAGCTGTTCAGGAGGGGAAAGTCCATGACTAAGATCGTAACATTTGCAAACAAGTATAAATAGGTGTATAAAACAGAGTTTTATTCATAGTGTTTTCAGAGAAGCTGTTGCGTGAATAAGCAACAGAGAACATAGTATTCTCTTTGGTGTTTGGTGCGGCTGTGTGCTCGTGGACAATGACTTTGTGTCTGATTCTTTGGGCGCGATTTTGTGCGAAAAAAGTGTGACGCGTGGCTGCAATATCGACTAAGTTTTGTCGATTGATTTGGTAGAAGAAGTTGAAGCAGTTTTTGGGTTAATTTGTTGTGAGGCAACCCGTGTTATTTACTCATTGTATTACTCAAGCTTTAGGCAAAAAAAAACTTGAGAAGTTATTGTACTTCTTCTTGTTTGATTAGTGGATTCTCTCGGATTTGCCCCGTGGTTTTTCCCTTCACATTGAAGGGTATTCCACGTAAATCTCAGTGTCTCGTTTATTATTGTTTTAGATTATTTCCTTGGTATTTGTCCCAACAAAGTGGTATCAGAGCAATTGTTGGGAGATTGTCAATTAAGATAGTTGACATGGAGAATAACAACAATACAAGGATGATTAGCCTTAATGGCTCAAACTATGTTATTTGGAAAGCCAAGATGGAAGACATATTATACTGTAAGGATTTGTACCCTCAAATTGAGGGAGATGTATCTAAACCCAAGGATACGTTAGAAGAAGAGTGGAAGAAATTAAACATAAAGGCTATTGGTCACATCAGGCAATGGTTGGATGATTCAGTATTTCATCATGTGTCAGTTGAGACGTCTACACGTGCTCTTTGGACCAAACTCCAGAATTTATATCAAAGGAAAACCGCTGCAAACAATGTCTTCTTGATCAGGAAGTTAGTGAACTTGAAATTCAAGGAAGGTGGTTCTATTGCTGAGTACTTGAATGAGGTACAAAGTGTAGTGAATCAGTTGTCCAACATGAAGATAGTGTTAGATGATGAAATGCAAACACTATTATTTCTTAGCTCATTACCAGATAGTTGGGAAACATTGGTGGTGTCGGTTAGTAATTCGACACCGAATGGACAGCTTACCATGGAGTTGGTTACCAGTAGTTTATTTAATGAAGAGACTAGAAGGAAGTCTGCTGGTACTGATCATTCTCAAGCACTTGTGACTGAAAACAGGGGGAGAGAAAAATATAAGAAATATCATGGTTATGATAAGAACCGTGATAAGTCAAGAGGGAGATCAAAGTCAAGAGATAGAAGTTTTAAGTGTCATTATTGTGGTAAACCAGCCCATTTCAGAAAACAATGTTATAGTTAAGAGATTTGAAAGAGGGAAAAGTGGAGAATGGTGATAGTAAAGAAGCTACAGCTGCTGTTACTGATGAACCCGTGACTCTTTTGTATGGCGAAGGTGAATGTTTGCATGTTGCAAATGAAGGAAGCGAATGTATTACTGACGCTGGTGCATCTTATCATGCAACCCCAAGGAAAAACTATTTTACTACTTATAGAGCATGAGATTTTGGCAGTGTGAAGATGGGAAACACTAGCAACTCTAAAATAGTGGGAATAGATGATGTGTGTGTCCAGACTAATACGGGGTGCACGTTGGCTTTGAAAGATGTACGTCATGTTCCTGATCTTCGTCTGAACCTGATTTCTGGACTTGTTTTGGATAAACAATGGTATATTAATTATTTTGGTAAAGGTGCATGGAAGCTTACCAAAGGTTCACTTGTTGTGGCAAAGGGTAAGGCGTGTTGCACACTATACAAGACTCAGGTGAAATTGTGTAAGACTGGTTTGAATGCAGCTGAAGATGGTTCTTCTACAAACTTGTGGCATAGGCGACTTGCACACATGAGTGAGAAATGTATACAACTCTTAGAAAAGAAAAAATTAATTCTCTCCTTGAAAGGTACTCCTCTTAACCCCTGTGATTATTGTTTATTTGGTAAACATCATAGAGTTGCATTTCGTAGATCATCAAAAAGAAAATATGGCTTATTAGATTTGATTTACACTGATGTTTGTGGTCCCATTGAAGTAGATTCTCTTGGTGGTAGTAGATATTTCTTGACATTTATTGATGATGCATCAAGAAAGGTGTGGATATATTTTCTCAGATCTAAGGACCAAGTTTTTTAGTAATTCCAGCAGTTTCATGCCAAGGTTGAAAGAGAAACAGGTAGAGTTTTGAAGTGTCTCCGCGGTGATAATGGTGGCGAGTACACATTAAAAGAATTTAAATCTTATTGTAGTAAGCTTGGTATACGGCATGAAAATATAATTCCTGACACTCCACAGCATAATGGGGTAGCAGAAAGAATGAACCAGACTATTGTAGAAAATGTGAGATGCATGCTTCGCATGGCTAAATTGCCAAAAGAGTTATGATCTGAAGCTGCTAGTACAGCTTGTACGTTATCTCATCAACAAGTCTCCTTCATTTCCTTTAGATGGTGACATTCCATAAAGAGTGTGGAGAGGGAAAGATAGTTTATACTCTCATCTGAAGGTATTTGGCTGTAAAACATTTGTTCATGTACCGAAGGAGAAGAGATTAAAGCTTGATGAGAATGCATCTCCATGTATTTTCATTGGTTATTGAGATGAGCAGTTTGGCTACAGATTATGTGATCATGAGAATAAGAAAAATATTAGAAGCAGAGATGTGGTATTTTATGAAGATCATACCATTGCAGATTTTGAGAAAATTGAAAAGCCCAAGCAGATAAATAATGAGATAGCAGATCTTACACCACTTCCTTCTCCTTTGTCGCATGTTGAAAATGGGGGAGAGATGTTAGATGATATAGTTGGTGACCATATGCTAGAAAATGAAGTTGTTAATGATGATCATGTAGAAACAGACGAGACTGCGCATGAAGAGCAACCCCTTCAGCAAGAAATAGTAGAGCCTCAATTAAGAAGGTCTACCAGAGAGTACCAACCTTCAAAGAGGTATCCCAATGATGAGTATGTTTTCCTTGTAGAAGAAGGTGAACCAGAAATTCTTCATGGGGATTTGCATGAAGAAATTTACATGGCACAACCAGAGGGTTTTGAAGTGAAAGGGAAAGAACATATGGTTTGCAGATTGAAGAAAAACCTTTATGGATTGAAACAGGCTCTGAGACAGTGGTATAAGAAGTTTGACTTCTTTATGGTAGGACATAGTTACAAGAGAACACTTCTAGACCATTGTGTTTATGTCACATATTTTTTGCCTGATAGCTTCATTATTCTCTTGATTTATGTTGATGATATGCTAATTGTTGGAAAAGATGTTGATATGATTGACAGGTTGAAAAAAGATTTGTTTAGCTCTTTTGATATGAAAGACTTGGGGCCAACTCAACACATCCTAGGGATGAAGATTACACATGACAGAAAAATTAAGAAGTTGTGGTTAATTGTCACAAGAAAAGTATGTTGAAAAAGTACTTGAAATGTTCAACATGAATGATGCTAAGCCCGTGAGTACTCCATTTGCTAATCACTTCAAGTTAAGTGTCAAGTTATCTCCTCGTACTGATGAAGAAAATAGCATATGTCAGGTATTCCATACTCCTCTGATGTAGGGTGTTTGATGTATGCTATGGTTTGTACAAGATCAGATATTGCTCAAGCAGTCGGTGTTGTGAGTAGGTATTAAAAAAATCCAGGAAAAGAACATTGGGCTGCAGTTAAATGGATTATGAGATATTTGAAAGGTACTTCAAAGCTTTGTTTAAGCTTTGGTAATTCAGGAGCTGTGTTAGAAGGGTACACAGATGCAGATTTTGCAGGTGATTTAGACAAGAAGATGTCGACTTCAAGTTGTGTTTTCACTTTTGCAGGGGTAGCTGTAGCTTGGCAGTCTAGATTGCAAAAGTGTGTTGCTTTGTCAACTACTGAAGCCGAGTATATTGCCATTAATGAAGCAGGGAATGAAATGTTATGGTTGAAAAGATTGCTCAAGGAGCTGGATGTGAATCAGAATAAGTATGTAGTGCATTGTGATAGTCAGAGTGCTATTGAGTTGAGTAAGAATGCCACATACCATGGACTTACCAAGCATATTGATACACGTTACCACTGAATACGTGATGTGCTTGAGAAAAATTGTTTCCAGATTGCAAAGATTGATCATACCAGTGAAAATCCTTCTGACATGATAACAAAAGTAGTTCCAAAAGAAAAACATGGGTTATGTAGAGAACTCATTGGAATGGCCTAATATGATTAGGCGGTGATTCTTCCCTAATGGTCTGGAGGGGAGATTTGTTGAGGTCCAGCCCATTAGGGTGGATCCAACTTTGGTAATTAATCAAACATAATTTCAAGTTTGGTTGAATAAGGAAAAATGTTTTAATAAGAAACAAAAACTCTGATAAGGAATGAGTTGGTAGCTGGTTAATTAAATAGAAACAAATTTCTATTTGAGGCAGCGTTGGACGGCTGCAAACAAGTATAAATAGGTGCATAAAACAGAGTTTTATTCATAGTGTTTTCAGAGAAGCTGTTGCGTGAATAAGCAACATAGAACATAGTATTCTCTTTGGTGTTTGGTGCGGCTGTGTGCTCGTGGACGGTGACTTTGTGTCTGATTCATTGGGCGCGATTTTGTGCGAAAAGTGTGATGCGTGGCTGCGATATCGACTCAGTTTTGTCGATTGATTTGGTGGGAGAAGTTGAAGGAGCTTTTGGGTTAATTTGCTGTGAGGTAATCTGTGTTATTTACTCATTGTATTACTCAAGCTTTGGGCAAAAAAACTTGAGAAGTTATTGTACTTCTTCTTATTTGATTAGTGGATTCTCTCGGATTTGCCCCGTAATTTTTTCCTTCACATTGAAAAATTTTCCACGTAAATCTCGGTGTCTCATTTATTATTGGTTTAAATTATTTTCTTGATGTTGTTTTATTGGTATTTATTCCAACAAAAACAACTTCAAAGTAAAAACTTAGTGAGGAAGACAAGGGAAAATTCTAGGGGTCGAGGGAGGGAACGAGGGAGGGAGCGAGGGATGGGTGGTAGCCACCCATCCGCCCCGAGATAAGCGCCATCACGCATCTCCAATCTGATGCGCTTATCTCGAGGCGGATGGGTGGTTACCACCCATCCCTCGCCCCTTTCCCTCGCTCCCTCCCTCGCTCTGTAGCAAAGCTCGGAAGACAAGACTTCAGTGTGGGTACAGAATCAGAAGGTGAAAAACCTGAATGATTGCTTTTGTTGTAAGATTAAAGTACGTCAACAAGTTTTCAAGCAGCTGGAGCAAAACCAAGTTCAAGAATATGCGGCGGGCAAGTCTAGAACATGGAAAAGTTGCAGAGTCAGCTTGGAGACGACATGCTTCTTGCACATGAAATTCATCACAATTTAGTCACGGTTACCACAGAAATCGTATTGATCCAAAGAACTTATAGTGAGATGAGGTGCTACTCTTGGTATGATAAACAAGCAAATTATTCCCCAAATATGTCTATGAGTAGTCTGCAGGGCCTGCAGGCATGCATGCATTTCTAATGCAAAACTTGTAAGAACTTCAATGCCGTACAGAAGGAAGAGATACTTCCTAAGTAATGGAAATTCTATAGCCTATATGTTTGTTTCTGATATATAGCCTTTATGTTGATATGTTTGTTTCTGATAAATAGCAATGGAAATTCTAGCTGCAATCCTCAAAAAAGTAAATAGAAGGTTCATACAAGCAAGGATTGTGATTTCGTTTTTCGAAGTAATTTTGGTCTTCTGATTTTTAGAATATTTTGTGAATTATTTCATTGTATGTAGGAAAAAATACATATTTCGAGTATACATCAAACATATATAAATATGTGAAAACGTATGATACAAGTTAATAAACCAAATAAACACATTAAATACATAAAATTAAGCCAAAAACATAGAAGTAACCGTATAAATGTAATTTTGTTTCATAATTTTGTGGGTTTTACACCAAAATATCAAAATCTACAAAAATGACAATCTTTTAAGCGAAAACTGTAATTTGCTTCATAACTTTTTGTGTTTTAGACGAAAATGTTGAAATTTATGAAATAAAGTACTTTCTTTTTCATCACTTCAAATTTCAAGACATAAAGAATAAATTTTTTGCAAAATCACAGTCCTTGCATACAAGATCCCATTATATATGGATGTCACTTACAATCCACACATCTTCAAAATAGCAGCCCACAGATTGGTGGGTTAGTGCAATAGAGAAGCAAGTTTTTTTGCTATGTTATGAATGATTTCACTTAGTACTTATTGGCTAGTTGGTGGACTGGGTCATGATAAAATTTGGGAGCCAACCCTATGATCATATAAGCCATTAACGCAGTCTACTATATATAGTACTAGTTACATCTACAGCAAAGAGCCTTAAGGTGTCTCTCATCTGATTTATGTTATCAATGAATCATCTATAGCTTCAATTTTTTTATTTCATATTGCCCCTTGGCTCCCCTCTTATGATAGGTTGGAGGCATCATGAGAAGAGAAGTGTTGAAGGTTGAGAAATAATTATAAGGTAAGCTTGGTTGGCTATAGCTCCTTGGATGTTTAACGGGCAAGGGAGGGGGAGCAACCCTCCATCCCCTCGAGATGCGTGCGTCCCTCGCCTATTTCATCGTCATTTAGAATTTCTGTTTTTTATGTAACGAGTATAAAACTGTAAAGCTAGTTAATCATTATCAATTCAAATGACAGGATACTATAGCTATTGTTGTAATTGGCGTTTGGAAAGAAAGAAGAGGAAGATACCTGCCGTACCTCATGGGTCCTTGTGGACTTTACCTTGTTTTTGGGTCTGGGATTAGCTGCAGTAACTTGGAACTTTTCTTCCCTTGGGTAATAACGAAAAAGGGATCTTCCACTCACTCCTCTTTTTTACACTGCCCACCCAACTGACCCCACACACACAATGTACACAAGGAAGGAAGGAAAGCCATCCATCACCTAACCAGTTTAATTCATCTTCCGTGCCTCAATGTCAATTTCTATTTCTATTTCTAAAACCAAGAGGCATGTTTCTTCTTGTGTATAAAGATGTTTAGGTGAGGTGTTTAAATGAATGTTGATTCTTCTCATTAACAATTCATATTATTTGTCCATCCATTCAACAATTAATGGTCTAAGGGAAGGGCCGGTCTCTTATTTATTTGTTTAAATTTTAAGCAATAAGAATGGATTTTGTCCTCATTAGTTTAGACTTTAGCTACTTGTATCAGCTATTTTATTTTTTTTAGCTTATGTTTTATTGAAAAAATAAAACATTCTAACAAATTAGGTAGGGAAACAAAAATACAAACCAACCCCCCTGAGTTAGTGATATTAACTCTATATCCATCCTAATAATCTATTTGAGAAAAGCAGGCACATTGATTCTGAATCAATAATCTCTGATTATTTAGTTTGATGGGGTTGTGGACTCTTTCTCAAGTAACTTTCCTAGCTAATCTACACATGTTTTGTATCATGATATACATATATAGAGGTGGCTGTGGGTCAGTGATTCCACTTGCTTTTACAACGACTTTTTCTTTAGATAAGTATGACAAGGAAATCATGATCACAGTTTTATATGATAGTATTAAGTAATGAAAAAGAAGGAAATAGTCCCTTATATTTTATGGAAAGAGAGAGAAGTGAATAAGGTAAGTAGCTTGTGGCTTGTTGGCATGAAACGGGCTGTGGGGTATGAAGTATGAACCTTGACGCAAGAGCGAGCATCTACTATAATAGTTAGCATTTTTTAGAAAAAATAAAAAATGGTATTTGATATTCCTGAAATCAAGATACACAACTGAATTGGAGGTAATTAGGAGCTAGCTAGCATTTAAGAGCATCTCTAATGAATTACTAAGAAAATTCTAAATGACGAGGAAATAGGCGAGGGGGTGAGTGTGACCGCTCATCCCCTCGAGATGCACGCATATGTCCTCGAGATGCACAACCTTACAAATCTCGAGAAATCTCGAGAAGGTGAGTGATAATACCCATTTCCTCGCTCCTTTCCTCAGACGGCTAGAAGGGCTAGAATTACTAAGATGTGGTAAAGGGATTAGGACGCATAATACTTGTTGTTACGTGTGTCCTTGCTCTTTCGGTAAGCATTTCCTTTTAATAAATAAATAAATAAATAAGCGGTGGAGCTGGTGTGGGCTGAGGACTGAAGACTGGGCATGCATCGGTTGGCACCTCGCCCTTAGTATCAGGCCACCAAGTGGCATCATGGCATTGCAGCCGTCCTGTGGATGGAAAACACAAAGAGGCAAGATTAAGAACGCTTTATTTCTTAGTCTAATAATAAAATAAAATAAAGCAAAACAATAATAAGAAACAAAAGGGCAAGGCTACTGATAAAACACAACAATATGGCCTGGCCAGCTGCTCGCTCGCTCCATTTCATTTCTTGGTTGGTTCTCTCTCTGATCTAGTGATCGATTTTCTATCTCTCTCTCACAAAACAATAGAATACAATACCCCAGGCGGAGGGCCATATCTACATGGGAGGGAGGAAAAACCCCTACTAGTGCCTCCCAGATTCCGAGGAGTCGTCAGAACAACAATTCCGAATTTTCTTCTTCTATTGCTGCGTGCTGCTTCTTTGCGTCCTTCCTATTCACCTCTCCGCCTCTATCTCTACTAAGGAAAGGAGAGAAGGTGAGAGGAGAATATCATCCCTCCATTCCATTCCATTCCATTCCATTCTATACCCCCGTTCCTCGTCTCTCTGTATAACAACAACAACAATAGTACCCAAAAGGAAAGGAAGAGAGAGAGAGAGAGGGAGATTTTGGAAGCAAGAAAAGAATAAACCCGCTCCTCCGCTCTGTTCTGAATTGAGATGAAACAAAACAACGCCGACAACCCTCCCACATCCTCGGCTCTGCTCCGCTCCCATCGCTGTGATTAGCTGCGCCACGGTATGTTCTCAATTCCAGCCCTGCCCCTTCAATTCAATTACATAACATGGCATACACGAACGAACTCATCTCATTTTTTGTGCTGCTTTCCACTTTTATCTAGTTAGCGTAGCCTTGATGATAAGAAAGAATATGAGTATGCAAATTTTACTTCTTCTTCTATCGATGACTACTAAACCAGAATAGAACGACGGTGCTCATTTACAACAAAAAAGGATTTATTATTTGATTTCAACAAAAAACAAACTCCAATCTTTCTTTCTTTGCCCTGCCTGCCTCCCACACTAAAATAATTCCCCTCTTCTTATCCTCTCTCTGTACCTTTGGCAACCAACAATTTCTACCACTTCCCTCCCTCTCTTTTAATTTTCCCTAAACAAATCCAAACGAAAACGCTTATTTTTCACACCTAACACTCCCCTATCTCTGATTACAACTTCTTATAAAAAATAAAAAATAAAAACTATGCCACATCACCTGGATTGCATTGTATCTTGCCTTCAAATTGACCTAATACCATTCTCATTATATTGCAATACTTTCAACAGACTTTACTAAAATAGAAAAACCACCATGCTCATAAGTTTTTCTTAACCATTTAATATATAGAATGGTCAACTCTATACATGCATTAATTCTGATCCATTCTTAAGAGCCAGACCCCTAGCGTCAGGGGAGCCTCAAGAACGTGATGAAGATGTAGAAAATAGATGAAGATGAAGAACAGAAGAAGGAGAAGGAGAAAACAAATGAAGAAGAAGAAGAAATGGAGAAAATAGGATGATGGAGGATCTTGAGGCTCCTCTGGCTAGGGGCCTGGCTCTTTCGAATTGTTGATTATTCTATTGTCCTAAACGTAATCCCATCATACTTGCTGCAAAAGAGTTTCAAGGCAGCCAGTATGTGAGAGGCACAGTAACAGTGAGGATAGAGGCAAACAAGGGTATTAGGGATGAATGAGTGTTCATCTTGCAACTCTCTCCTTTAAACAAGTTGAACAACTATACACTATTCCCCCAATATTAGCATTTCACTTAGTATGCTAACAAGGATACTTTTGCTCGGCTGGAGGCTTTATGCAAGGTCAAGATTTCAATAAAAATATAATCAATAGAAGATCAACCATGAATTGGGTTTTAGAGGGCCAAGTAACCTGGGTTTCTTTTTTATTGATTTGGATCTGGCCTTTATCTATCAAGTCAACCACCGAGCTAATGGAGGGAGCTGGTTTATTGTAAGATGAGGGTGGGTCTTAATTTTTATGCTTGACAATGTCATTTAGTGGGTCGGGAGAGAAGTGGACTGGGAGTATTTCTTTTTCTTGTTTTGGGGGTGAGATCTGAGTAGAACTCGTTGTACGGGTATGTGGTCTTCTGCAGCTCTCAATGTTTCCTTGAGATGTTGAAGTTGTTTTTATCTTTTCCCATGGAAATTTCGGCTCATTGTCCCATCTCTAATAAAACTTGATCTTTTCACTAAATAAATAAATATCTAGTAAGAAGAATATCAAGCTCTGTCTGATACTATCATCTAGAAAGATGTACGAAGTCCACGTCAAATCTGCAAGATACAATCTGCAAATGGATGCATAAAATTTAACAGGAAGATAATGATTTATTTAGCCTCCCCAAGCTAATGTGACGAGGTATAGACAAAAAAAAAATGATGATGATTACCATCATATGCAAGACTTACAGAAACTCATGGTTTATAGTAGTATACTATCCAAGGGTTTACTTGACAAGGAAGCTTTTGATTTGTAGTCACTCTCTATCTGGATTGTTTAGCTTCCTAAATCTAAAGGTAAAAAAGTATACTCCTTCACTATGCTAATTACGTGTGTAGAGAGATCGTTTAATTTTGTTCTTTCATCCAACATCCCGTGATTGTTGTAATATTTCTTTATAAAACTAAATAGGGTTTAGTTTCATTTTTGCCTAATTGATCTTGAGGAAAAATCTTTACTTGGCAAACTGAACTTGTGTGCATTCTTTTTTCATTTCCTTTTCTTTTAATCACGTACAACTAGCATTTCATGCCATTGTTTCAGATTCATTTTATTGAAATCTGCTTAAATATTTTGCTTCAAATTTTTAGGAGAAGATGCCCCCCACCAATGTGATTTGAATGAATCATATCAGGAGTAAAGAAAAAGTTTTGGCAGAACATACGGTCATAAGCTGTTAAACATATTACACCATGCCATCAAAGAAACCTTCGGAGGGTATAGCATTTCATACAGACCCTGTCAAGAATTCAAGGATTCGCCAAAGCTCGAGAAATGAAAAGGAGAAGACCCTCTCATCCCGAGCAAGCCACAATATAAAAGTGTCAGACGAGCTAAAGACGGAAAATCCTCACACCCAATCTTATGCTGATGAGGGAAATGACACCATACAGAGCATAGGTAAGGGGCTCTCATTCCCGTCTAAACAGGATCACTGTGACCAATGGGTAGAGAGAAATGGTACTAAAGATGGTGAGCTTGTCAAGTATATGTCAAACTTGCCACGTTATCTCCAGCGGAAGGAGCAGTGTGAAAACCTCCAGGACAAGGCTTTGAACTTTGGGGTCCTTGACTGGGGACTCTTGGAAAAATGGAAGCACAACCAGAATCAGCCCCTCGGAGATGTCATGTACTCATCGTTCACGACCAACACTTCTCCATTTTCTACTCTTGGATCATCGACAGTGTCTGGTAAAAGTGACAGTGGTGCTCCAGCTTATTGTCAGAAACAATTAGCGCCATTGCATCCTGAGCTAATGCCATCTTCTAAAGAAAGACGTTCTCACATTGCTAAAACTTCCAGAGTAAACGTTGCAGCTTCCCAAGATTTTAGAAGTACCTCTGTCAACTTCTCAATTTCACAGGAAAAGCTTCCGAAAACAAATCAATCTTTTGGGACAAGTCATTCAGGAACCGGAGTCTACAAGGGTAAAGAAAAGTGTTCAAATCCAGATATCAGTTTAGATATAGGAACTCCTCGATCAAATACTAAACACGAGGTCTCTTCCTTTCCAAAGGGAAAAGCAAGTGCTAAAGAGTGCGAGTCTTCAAAAAGAATGGAGCGGTATCGGGAAGTTAGACTTCCTGACCAACTTTGTGCTGGAAGAGAGAAAACTATTGTTCTTCTTTTACCCAGAGATTCATTTGAAAAGAGTAACTCCCAGCAGTTTGAATCTAAAGCACAGGGTGAAGGAAGACGAAACGCAGCTAGTCGTAAGAGCTTCTCGAAGAGCTTTCATATTGACAAGGAGGTTCAGTTTGCAGAGCTCCATTCTGATATCGCAAATTCATGCCCACTGCCACATAGATCTGAAAATACCAATTCCATGCATGCTCAAGATGCAAAAGCTCAAGATCATAGATCTCACCCACCACATTCAGCTGAAATAGCAACTGCTATATCCAGAGATAAGCATGTAAAAGAAAACAATTTCGTCACAAAGCCCTCCAGACAACCAAGTCCAATATCAGCAGAAACAAAACCTGTAAAAGGGAAATATCAATCACCAACTCGTTCTGTCATTGGTCAGATAAGCAGAAGCTTTAGTTCGAGGGAGGTTTCGACTCTGCCACAGTTGAGTTCAGATTTTGTTTCTGCTAAGTCTGGCCCAGTGGGTTCAGATGCTTCTTGCTCGGACAAGTCAAATAAAGAAAAAGTCAATGCTAATGGCAGAAGCAAGTCGAGCCCTTTAAGAAGGTTACTGAATCCATTACTGAAGCCCAAGGCAGTAGACCGCCTTCAGTCGGTACAAGATGAATCAACATTGATGAAGGCTTGTGAAGCATCTAATATTCAGTTAGATTCTTCCATTGACAATTCAGTTGACACAAACTTAAATGTTTCTGATGCCAATCAAACTGGGACTGGTGGTTTATATGAAAATGAGAAGTACGAGGAAATGACGGTGCAAGCTCTTCTCAAAGTCACAGTGAATGATGGAGTTCCTTCTTTTAGATTTGCTGTCGATAACAGCAGTGACATTCTCACAGCTGCGATGAAGAAAATAAGTACGTCTGAGAAGTATGATTGCAGCTGGATTTACACATTTTACTCATTCCACAAAAGTAAGAAGAAGAGTGGGGGGTGGATGAATCAAGGAAATAAAGGTAAAAATCATGACTACGTACCAAAAGTTGTTGGTGAAATGAAGGTTTCCGGCTCTAAGTGTCCCGAGGCAGAGATGCACAGAGCCCATGGTCAATACATGGTTAGAGAGTTTGTATTGTTTGGTGTTAAACAAAAACTGGCCAGTAATGCCGTCGATGATTTCCAACCAAATAATGAGCTTGCAGCCATTATTGTCAAGGTCCCAAAAGAGACTACTGGAAAGTTGAGTGATGATGGACTACTGAGTGATGACTATGAGGAATTATCTGAGGCTGGGTTGTCTGAGTGCTTGCGAAAAGAGAGATGCTCCTGCAGCTCAGCAGAGAGTCTACCTTGCGAATCTAAGATAGGGAACCAAGTACTTTCTAGCACTACAGTCATATTGCCGAGGGGTATTCATGGCCTCCCAGCTACAGGAGTGCCTTCACCACTGATTGACCGTTGGAGATCAGGTGGTTCATGTGATTGTGGAGGTTGGGATATGGGTTGCAATCTAAAAATTCTTGCGTGTCAGGATCAATGCAGTAAAAACTCAAGTGCACCAATTGGTTTTCTTTCCCCAGTTCAATTTGAACTTTTCGTGCAGGTATGCACCTTACTCTTCAATCTCCCTTCTTTTTTATGTTTATATTTTGGAAACCAAAACATTGTTTCTTGACCTTGCATATTTCATTTCACCACAGGGAGGAGTAGCTCAAGAAAGACCTGTTTTCAGTTTGGGGATATTTGAGGAGGGAATCTATTCGGTTGATTACACTGCCTCAATGTCTTCACTACAGGCATTCTCTATCTGTACGGCAGTCTTACATAGTTGGAAGCTTGCTGAACTTTCTGAAGTGAGTAACCTGCTTGAAGATAAAATTTCACAGGAGTTGACGTCAACCAAAAGCTATAGAACCAAGGTTACTACTGGAGGACTTGAATACGAAGGGGAGGCTGCAACCTGTGTCCCGTTTCCACCCCTTTCTCCTGTTGGGCGGGTTTAGTAGTACCTTCCAGGGGTTGCGGGTATGTAGAAGCCAAGTCTCCAAAGATCGTTGTAGCAGAAAAGGGAAGGCAGGCGATAATTACCACAAAGCCAGCTCTAGTCTTGTACTCTTGTATGTATGCAATAAATCATATATACAAATATAAATTTGCATTTTAAAAATGCTATCCATGATAGCTAAGTTTGCTACCATCCAGCTTAATTTGAGCAACTGTCAAACCTAAATCTGCAGCCACATCCTACATTCTACAGTAGTTTTTCTTGATCATCCAAACTTGAGCTAATTTTGACAAGTATAAAAGCTATTGCATCTAATAGAATTTTAAACACACTGCAGGTTTCTTAGACTTGGCTATGGAGTTCAAGATGAAATGCATATGGAGACAAATGTTGCAAATTCCAAAATAATTGGGAGCATAAACTACCTTGTTGGTTAGAATTGTTTTGCAGGCTCACAACATCTTTAGCTATAGTTTTTTACAGTGTTTTTACATAGAGCATAATCTGCAAAACCAAAAGCTAAATTTTATAAACAACCATTCACCTCATCTGTTCCTTTGCTAATACATTGTATTTGTATCTAGTTGGGAAAAGGACATTTTTTTTTTGGGAGGACATTAGAAACTGGAAAAGATAATATATAGATGGAAGGAAGACCAATAACTCTTTTCCCTCGTAAAATTGGGCAAAACAACAATACTTGCATATAAAAGCGTCTATGTCAACACACAAAAAGGATATTCAACTAAAAAGACACTCAACCTACAGACAAAAAAGATCTTTAACTAAAAGACACTCTTAACCTACAGATGAAGGAATATCTGTCCCTCTGCTCCGCTCCTTTCCTCTCTAACATTGAGATTGAAGCTTTCATGTTCCATAGCTAGAATTTGATCACTTCACACATCAATCGGAGAAGCATGGTGAATACATATGAACCACTGACCATCAATTCTCTCGAACAAATTTGTGGCAAATTGTTTCCCCCAGTCTCTGCCTTTGGTCTTCACCACTTCCATGCACGTGACATACCCGAGATCGCCTCTAACATGAATTTCAACATCTTTCACCTCAATATCAAGAGGAAATTCATATTCAGCACACACATACTCCCAACTTCCCATAACAAGATCATAACCAGATATTCCACTAACACCAGGGTGCACACAACACACACTATCCCTTTTTGCCCAAAGGGCTTGCATTGCTGTAAGATCACCATTCCTGAACGCATTGTAAAACCGAGTATTTGCTGCTAAAACTGAAGCCCTGCTATCTGCATGAAGAAAGCGGAGGCTGTCCCTTATTTTTGCTGCTCGTGCATAATTTTCTTCTTCAATCGCTACTTGTAAGTCCCTCTCTAATGTTTGTTCATCCGAAACAATACCATCACCACTTGGGGTTGTATCAGAGTGTTCATTCTTCACTTGGCATGATCTCGATAAACTTCGGCGGAAACTTTGGCAATGGGGTTCTGCACTGAGAAATGCAGTATTAGACTTATGGTAGTTGATAATTAAAGTTCTAGTATATAGATATATAGAGAAGAAAGAGAGACCAAAATAGATTTATATCCACTAAAATCAATGGCATAGATTTCCAATGAGTTGACAATAAAAAAAGGACATGTAGTTGAGCCTAAGCCAAGCTGCACTGAAAATTATTAAATAACTGTCTCCAAGTTTTCTCAACTATATAATAGATTATAGAAAAGACTTTTGGTTGATTTGATTTCCCATAACAAGGTAGAACAGATTTATTTTTATTTTTATGAATTTGAGATGCACACACCATATCTTTGTAGACATCAATATTGAAGTAAAATTAGCTATCAGTGAAATAATATATATAAAGCGTAGTGCATGAAAAGCATGTTGGAGAGTTAATTCCACACATTGCCAGATGAAGAAGCACCCTAGGGGGCATATCCACAATTACTCCTCATTTTCCATCTCACCATCAATGCGAAGATGGTCCCCTCCTCCCACTGCAAACAACATGAATCCACACACACAGCAATAATGCTATAGGGATGAAAAAGATAGGGTTCCTAGGTCAGAGAAAAAACTGTTTGAACACTGGAGATGACATGAGCATTGTGACCCTCTTCATGTTTTTTAGTTGAAGACTTGTTTGAACTCCACCTTCTGGCATCGCCGGTCTAAGATGTCACCAAGCATTGCTTGCTTCTTTGGCTGTAAGCACGACACTATCACTGAAAATAGGCCACTTGAGACTGGTAGGTCTTCCCCCCACCGCTTCTTTTAAAAAAAGATCAAAAGAAGCATAGGCGTTGTGCCAGAGACCACCAAACGGAATGATTCAATGAACTCCTTCAACCATGCTACTCTCTTTCCCCTTGGAACGTACAAATGATTACCATCTCCACCACAATCCTTGCAATGGTGTTCTGCTCCTCCATTAAGACCTAAACAGCCCCAACCTTCCATTTTTGTTCACTTTTCACCCATCCACACAACATACTCCAAATTCCCTACAGAGATCACTCCCCACTCCTACTGGTATGAACACCATCACTCTATTGTTGGGCACAAGCCACAGAACAATCTTCACATTGTTCCCACGCCCCATCACAAACCCAAAAACTTTATTCTCCATGGAAACCTCCATAAGAGCACGTTAAAACACCAGCATATGAAGAGAGAACCAAAACACAACAAAGAGAACGTACAAATGACTATAAAAGACCACCACGGGCCTTCTGCCTAACTATCACCATACTGATCAACCCACACAACAACACAAAAATTAAAAAGGCTTCAACATCCAAAGCACAGCAAGTACTAACTGCGTATTTCGTGAAAATAAAAAATCCCTCCATGGGATCTTATCAAAGCCTGCTCCATCGTATACCATCACCCTCCAAGAATGGCAAACCTATTTCATACTTTGAGATCGAGGATGTCAAGCTCAGCGAAGATAAAAAAAACCAATACGTCAAGAAATGAGGCTTGCCAACTCACCGAAACGAGGCTCATCTCACCCACCATAGTGCATCTTGCAACATCACAATTCATATATTCCAGATCGGCAATCTCCTCCAATCTACTTGCTAAAGCAATGATTTAATCTCTTCTCTAGATGGCTTGAACTTATCATCAATCTCTGACGCTTTACAAACAGTGTTCTAAAAATCGCTAGGCGCTAGGCAGGCGGCGAGCAGGTGCCTAGCGCCCAGGGGCCTAGGCGGCACCTAGGCGGTCTTAGGTTTTGTATTATTACTTTAATAATTTACAAAAGTTAAGCATAATACATTATCAATTACATCCAATTTAATGCCAATATACATATGCAAAATTTAAAAACATGAAAAATTAACAATCGTGAACAAAATTTATTAAAACTCAAATGACTGAAGTTGGTTATGATGGGTACTTTATATAAATTTGAATTTGTGTACTCTTTCATTTTTCTTCAAATTGCATGAATAACCTCAGTTATGTTTGATAAAATCTACATTAGTAAAATTGGAGATCCTTTGAGAATTCCATTAAGTAATCATCATTTGCTACATTTAGACATATACTGAATAAAAAATAATTAAATAGTTTATTTCTAAAAAATAGGAACACAATCAGCCTTATTAAAAAATTAAAAAAAAATCGCCCAGACCGCCTAGAGTCCGCCTAGATCCCGCCCAGACCCGCCCAGACCCGCCTAGACCCGCCCAGACTGCCCAGAACCGCCCAGACAGCCCGCCCAGCCATTAATCTGGGCGGTTTTCCACCTTCTAGCGCCTAGGCCGATTTTTAGAACACTGTTTACAAACTCTTCAAGATAATCAGCACCTAAGATGTGTTATTAATGTGCCGATAAATCGGCAAGAAATCGTTTATCGGGGGGTGACCGATACAAATTGGGTATTGAGTTATTTGGTTTAGCGGCCATCAATAAATCTGTCCATCCAACTCGCCGATTTATCGCTACGTAAATATATATATATATATTTGCTTTCATAAAATAGACCGATCAAATCTAATTAATCATAAATCGATCCTGAATCACGAAGGGTCCGTTTTCCGTTTTAACTACATGGTTGTGGAGATACCCTCAAAGTTGTTTGGTCAATAATAGAAACCCTTTCTCCAATCAATACATGATAAATAAAAATCCTTCCACTAAAAGGGCATTCGCAGATTCAAGATATTTTTTTGCTCCTTGGGTTTTTGCTCCTTATGTCATTATCAAATAATATCATGACATGTGGCATAACTACACGTAGTTATGGCACTTTTTTAATTAGAATTTCCTTTTATTTAGGACAAACATCCCCAATGTAAACATCCAAAGCCACATATCATTATCCTATTGAGCAATGACACAAGGAGAAAAATTCCAAGGAGCAAAAACTTCCACCTGGGCAGACTTACAAAGCATGGTCGTCATGTCCAAAATGGACACGATGTTCCCTGGACACTTCTTGGATACTTCCCCAAATGATTCTCAAGAAAACTATAAACTTAGACACTTGCCGCATCATCTTTTATGCTCATGAAGTTGTATTTTTATTGATGTTACATCAAAATAGATCGATCATCGCAGCCATACACGTGGCAGAGAACATCCATCACAAGGATCTGACGTCCCATCTACTGGATCATCTTATAAAACCCAAGAAGAATAAAGTCAACCATAGAGGCTCAGACAATGCCCACTTTAAGAAGATATAATCAAAGTCCAAATCCAAGCCCGACATGAATTTTCTCATAAATAAGAGAAACGTTGCATCAAAAAAGTGTTGTGGAGGGAGTAATGCCTCCGCGGACACATCTCCATCAAGGAGGAGACTGTTATGAGAAACATCTCCTTCCGTTGCGCCTCACATGCTTAAGTTATACAAAGAATTAACCGCGACCACTATTAAAGGTAAAGGGAACATTCGACACAGGTATGCAACTTTAACTGAGTTTGGTCCAAATTTACTTCCTTCTTCATACAGAATTCCTGACTTAAGCATTGGAGTGCCTTAGGCCACCAAAAAGGTGGTCATTGACAATCTAACATCTGTTTTGCAGGTCAAACTCACAGGAAGACGAGATTTGGACGCATCAGTTTGGCGTCGTCCGTGGGAACGACAAGTTTCCTTTCTATAAAGAAGAATCACAATGACGAAGTTCACCAAAATCTGATAAACGATCAACAAGTTTTCAGAACAAATGACACACCCTACAGATCCTCAACCCGGTGACGATAACAATAACTCTCTTATTAGCGACAATGTATCACAAGCAGCTCGCGAACAAAATACAGCCCAAATCATCGAGCCAATAGCACCCGAGAATCAAAAGCCACAACATGCAATAGCCCAGACAACCCAGACATCCGGTGACGCAGCTACGAATCCTCAGTGTCACAACTATCTTCTTGCCTAGCCAAGTGAGGTTAGCAAGTGTAAATAATGTAGAGTATTCCACATTGTTCTAGAAAGTTCTCTAGAACCTTCCATAAAATTCCATAGAGTTCCATAGGATTCTAGTCCTTAGATATTTCTAAGGAAATGTGTAAAAGATCATTGTAGACCGTTAGATCAAATTGATCACCACCGTCCATTGAGGAGGTGGAGTTGTATAAATAGGCTAAGGCCTCGTTTGTTGTAATCTACTCAGAGAATTCAAGCAATACAAGTTCTAGTTCTCTTAAGCTCTCTTATGTGTTCTTAGCTTGCTTAGCTTTCCATAGTCTAAGTAAGTCTTTCGTGGACAAGGCTTCTTTGATAAGTCTGGGCAAAATTTGCTAGTGTCGCACGGGAAGTACTTGAGAAAAGAAAGCCCGAGACAGTTGGTATCAGAGCCCGATTTGGCAAGGTTGGTGAAATCATTCTACACAAGAGAATGTCATCGGAGGTCAACAACCCATCAATTGGCAACAACGACAAAGGTGGGAAAGTCCGCAAGGACAAGTCGAAGGACATGATCGCTGTGATGGATGAAAGGTTGGCTAAGTTGTGTGCCACCATGTCCGACTTGAGGGAAAAATTCGAAGACATGGACCAACGCATCGAGGGGCAAGCGTCCAATGGAGAGGACCAAGAGTTTCGGGAAGAGATGCAAGGAGCCTTAAACGCGGTTGTGGACATGATGTCCAAAAAGATCGAGTCCCTAGAGGCCCAAGTTGTTGCCAAAGATGCGGAGATGCATGGTTATAAAGAAAGAGTTGAGAAGCTTGAAACTCAACTCAATGTGTATATGGCTGCGGTAGCCAATGGGCTACACCAGGGACAATCACTCACAGAGTCGAAGCTCCCAAACCTAAGGCCTATGGTGGGGCAAGGAGTGCGAGGGAGATCGACAACTTCTTGTGGAACATGGAGCGCTACTTTGATGCGGTTGGCATAAGGGATGAAGCGGCAAAGGTACGTAGTGTCTCCTTGTATTTAAATGATGTTACTACAGTTTGGTGGCGCAGAAGATCCAATGATGTCAATAAGGGAATGTGCACCATCGACACTTGGAAAGAGTTCAAGAAGGAACTCAAGAGACAATTCTACCCGGAGGATGCCGAAAACAAAGCTAAGGCCAAGCTTCGCCCCCTTCAACATAAGGAATGCCACATAAGGGAGTATGTGAAGGAGTTCTCAGAGTTGCTCTTAGAGATTCCTGACATGGGAAAAAATGATGCTTTGTTTAGCTTCATTGATGGCCTAACAGGTTGGGCCAAGTTGGAGTTGAAAAGGCGAGGTGTGCAAGACCTTGCAACAGCTATGGCTGCGGCCGAGTCCTTGATTGAGTTCAAGAGAAATGACTCATCCAAGGAGCAAGGGAAAAAGCCAAGTAATGATGGCAAAGGTGGAAGAGACAAAGAGAAGTCCTCCAATGAGCACAAGAACTCCAAAGACAAGGGGAAAGAGAAAAGAGATGGATCAACCAAGAAGATATCTTGCTTCTTATGTAGTGGACCCCATCGGGCATTCGAATGTCCCAACCGGGGGAAACTTGTCGCGCTTGTCATGGAGGAAGAAGCAAAAGAGGAAAGGAGGATTGCCTCGTGGAAGGATGTACATGAAGACCAAGATCGGGAACAAGACTTTGAAAGTCATGATGGATACCGGAGCCGACACAGTCTACATGGCTAAAGACCTTGTTGAAGAAATTGGCCTATCATATACTAAGGAGAAAGGATATATCAAGGGAGTCAATGCTAAAAATCTCCCAATTGAAGGAGTAGCTCGTGGCGCCGACATTCGGCTTGGACAATGGCGAGGTAAAGTCGACATAACTATTGCTCCAATTGATGATCACAAGTTCTATTTGGGTATAGATTTCTTGGACATGGTGAAGGCTTTCCTGGTCCCATATGCCAACACCATGTGCATCATGGAGAAGGGACAACCTTGTATTGTGCCCGTGGTACGGGAAATAAGTAAGGAGAGAATGGTGTCCGCTCTCCAACTTTCTAAAGGAGTAAAAAGGAATGAGCCTAGTTACTTGGCTACTCTCAAGGAAGACAAAGGTCCTATGGATGGAGAGGTGAATGCACCTAAGGTCGTCCAAGATGTTCTCAAAAAGTACAAGGATGTTATGTCTGCCGAGTTGCCTAAGAAGCTTCCACCAAGGAGGATGGTGGATCATGCTATTGAGTTAGAAGTTTGAGCAAAGCCACCGCATTTGCTCCTTATCGTATGGCACCTCCTGAGCTCGAGGAGTTAAGAAGACAATCAAAGGATTTACTTGATGTTGGTTATATCCGACCCTCCAAAGCTCCATATGGTGCGCCAGTCTTATTTCAAAAGAAACATGATGGATCCTTACGGCTTTGTATTGACTATCGGGCACTCAACAAGGTCACTATCAAGAACAAGTACCCGATTTCACTTATTGCGGATCTCTTTGATCAACTTGGTGATGCAAGGTACTTTACCAAGCTTGACTTGCGCTCGGGATATTATCAAGTCCGTATAGCCGAAGGAGATGAACCAAAGACGGCATGTGTTACAAGGTATGGGTCTTACGAGTTCTTAGTCATGCCATTTGGTTTAATTAATGTGCCGACCACATTTTGCACTTTAATGAATAAGGTACTAGCTCCTTACCTTGATCGGTTCGTAGTTGTGTACCTTGATGACATTGTGATCTATAGTAAGACATTAGAAGAACATGTGGATCACTTGAGGCAAGTGTTCCAAACTTTGAAGGAGTTCTGTCAAAAAGGAGAAGTGCTCATTTGCCCAAGAGGAGGTGACATTCTTGGGTCATATCATTGGCAAGGGCAAGCTTCGTATGGACAAGTCCAAGGTACAAGTCATCCAAGAGTGGGAACCACCGACCAAAGTCACGGAGTTAAGATCTTTCCTTGGCTTTGTGAACTATTATAGAAGGTTCATCAAAAGCTACTCTTCCATAGCCGCTCCATTGACGGACTTGCTCAAGAAGGGACGAAATTGGGATTGGAATTCAAAATGCCAACAAGCTTTCGAAGGATTGAAGAAGGCAATTGTGGAAGAAGCGGTGTTGGCACTTCCCTACCATTCTGTCTTTTGAGGTACATACGGATGTTTTCGATTTTGCTATTTGTGGAGTATTGATGCAAGAAGGACATCCTATTGCCTTTGAAAGTAGAAAGCTCAACGATACTGAGAGGCGGTACACAGTGCAAGAGAAGAAAATGACTGCGGTTGTGCATTGCTTGCGAACATGGCGTCATTACTTGCTTGGGAGCAAATTTGTGGTCAAGACCGACAATGTTGCCACTAGCTACTTCCAGACACAGAAGAAGCTCACACCAAAACAAGCTAGATGGCAAAATTTCTTGACAGAGTTCGATTACACTTTGGAGTACAAGCCTAGCAAGGCTAATCTTGTTGCGGATGCTTTGAGTAGAAAAAGAGAACTTGCTGACATAAGTCAACCTCAAAGCAACTTGAAGGGACGCATAAAGGAAGGATTGGCACATGATTCCATGGCTCAAACCATCATATCTCTTGTCAAAGATGGAAAGACAAGATGATTTTGGGTGGAGGACGGCTTGATATACTCTAAGGGAAGGCGAATCTATGTTCCACCTCATGACAACCTAAGGAAAGAAGTCTTGAAAGAATGCCATGATAGCAAGTGGGCGAGACATCCAGGTATACATCAGACTCTTGCTCTTGTGGAAGATTCCTATTATTGGCCACATATGAGGGATGATATCGAAGCATATGTAAAGACTTGTCTTGTATGCCAACAAGACAAGGTGGAGCAACAGTCACCTGCCAGCTTACTTGAACCTCTCCCCATCCCAGAGAGACCTTGGGAGAGTGTTTCCTTGGATTTTATAGTTGGTTTGCCCACATCGAAAGGTTGCAATTGGATACTTGTGGTTGTGGACAGATTTTCGAAGTATGCCACCTTCATTCCCACACCCAAGGAGTGCACAGCCGAGCAAGCCGCACATTTATTCCTCAAACATGTGGTGAAGTATTGGGGTGTGCCCAAATCTATTATCAGTGATCGGGATACTCGGTTCACGGGAAAATTTTGGACCGAGTTGTTCAAGTTGTTGGGTACCGACCTTAATTTCTCTAATAGCTTTCATCCTCAAACGGAAATGATGAATGCCTTGCTGGAGTTATATCTTAGGCACTATGTGAGTGCCAACCAGCGAGATTGGGCTAAGTTGCTGGATGTTGTCCAATTCTTTTTCAACTTGCAGAAAAGTGAAGCGACGGGTCGTAGCCCATTTGAGATTGTCATGGGACAACCTATGACCCCGAGTTCTATTGCCACTGGCTACACTGAAATGAGTCCATTAGCTTATAAGTTCGCCAAAGGATGGAATGATCAAACTGATGAGGCTCGAGCTTACCTGGAGAAGGCATTCAAGAGGATGAAGAAGTGGGCCGACAAGAAGAGACGGCCTCGAGAGTTCCAGGTTGGAGACCTTGTGCTTGTCAAGATGCATGTTCATGCCAGGCTTTCAAGACTGCATCGTGGCCTTATCAGAAGATATGAGGGTCCTTTCCCCATAGTCAAAAAAGTGGGAAAGCAAGCATACAAGGTCGAGTTGCCACCGAGGATCAAGTTCCATCCAGTCTTCCATGTGAGTTTACTAAAACCGTATAATGAAGATCATGATGATCCAAGCAGAGGATTTTATCAAAGAGCACCAATGGGCATGAGGATCCAACATGACAAAGAAATAGAGACTATCTTGTCAGATCGTATGGTGCGCCATTCCAACCAACCTCCCACACCCGAGCTACTCGTCAAGTGGAAGGGATTGCCAGAAAGTGAAGCTAGCTGGGAGCCAATCCAACATTTGTGGCAATTCAAGGAGCAAATCCAAGCGTACGAGAATTTGAAGGCAACGAGGACGTCGCCTGATTAGGTGGGGGAGAATGTCACAACTATCTTCTTGCCTAGCCAAGTGAGATTAGCAAGTGTAAATAATGTAGAGTATTCCACATTGTTCTAGAGAGTTCTCTAGAACCTTCCTTAAAATTCCATAGAGTTCCATAGGATTCTAGTCCTTAGATATTTCTAAGGAAGTGTATAGAAGATCATTGTAGACCGTTAGATCAAATTGATCACCACCGTCCATTGGTGGAGTTGTATAAATAGGCTAAGGCCTCATTTGTTGTAATCACCTCAGAGAATTCAAGCAATACAAGTTCTAGTTCTCTTAAGCTCTCTTGTGTATTCTTTAGCTTGCTTAGCTTTCCATAGTCTAAGTAAGTCTTTCGTGGGCAAGGGTGACTAACTTTTTTTGATAAGTCGGGGCAAAGTTTGCTAGTGCCGCACGGAAAGTACTTGAGAAAAGAAAGTCTGTGACATTAGGTAGACCTGCTTATGGTCCAGGTGAATTACATGACGAAAATGCTAGAAAAAATCACCCAGGAGCACATCCAACCAGCTAATCTTGTACCGGCACCGCCCAGCAAAACTCCACCAAACGAACTCAAGGGAGTGACGAAGTGCCAGCAGAACCCCAACAGTGAAACCTTGAGAGCAATGAATTCCTCCAAGGCAAGACTCCACAATGTGACGGAACGTTTGCTGAAATCTCATTCAGAATCGGAGTCACTGATCCCAACGTATTGTATGAATTAGCCAAGACATCATTCTCCGACGCCCTCATGAAACTCTCGTGTCGAAAAAAATTACTCCGCCAAAGTTCAAAGTATATGATGGTACTACCGACCCAACAGATCACCTAAGACCAAGGGTGCACGGACTCTTCAAAAAATCCCCGTTTTGAGAGTCGGATACGTGTCGGACACGGACTCGTGTCCGACACGCGTCCGACACATATCCGATACTCGGTCAACGGTCAAGACATGTTGACTGAGGCCGACACAGCCCCGACTCGACTCCAACATGGCCAGTGTTTTTTTCCTGTTTTTCTTTTTTCCTGTTTCTCTCTACTGGTTTTCGAAAGTAATTCTTGAAGAAACACCAATTCTACTGCACTCAATTGCAATCGCCAATTCTTCGATTCCTTCAGTCGGAGAAAGGGGTTGCTTCAATTAGAGCACATTTTCACGTCATACTCAATCTGAGGGTTCTTGACTGACATTTTCATTTGATAATACATCAGGCACCATCAAGGTTGTTTCTTTCCTCGCTCTAAATTAGATACAATACACAAAAAAAAATGTATTTTGCTATATAATTTTTCTGTAATTTGATTTATCCGTTTCTGATGACTAATTTGCTCTTAGATACACACTTACACACTATTTTGAAACAATTTGTAAATTAGATACACTCCCCAGTAAATTTTGACTATTCGAGCATTTCTGTAAATTTTTCTATCTCTCTTGTTAAGCTCTTCTCTTCCAACTTCAAAAGTAAAAAAATTTAAACTTTAGGTTGTTTATGGTCATGAGTTATAAATAAATAAAAAGTAAAGTTTGACCGTTTCGCCGTATCGCCGAGTCCTAATTTTTTGTAAATTGCCGAGTTGTCGTGTCGTGTCGTGTCCGTATCCGACACGCGTGTTCGTGTCCATGCATCCTTGCCTGAGACACTTCCACCACATGATGGCCTTGAAGGAGACCCCAAAGTCGATCTTATGCAAAACATTTTCGACCAGCCTCACCTCCATAGCAATGAATTTGTTCAACAGCTTACCACCAAGGTCAAGGCGTTAGCCACCGCTTTTATCACCAAATTCATCGAAAGCCAGCGGATGAGAAAATGACCACACTACCTCCTCCATATCAAGCAAAAGCCCGAAGAGACAATATGAGATTACATCACTCGTTTCACTAACGAACTGACGATAATCGATGGATGCAGCGACGACATAGCCGCCGCAACCTTCATCGCCGAACTGAAAAGAGGTCTATTTTTTATGCTCTCAATTTGGAACCTCCAAAAGGCATGGCAGTCTTGTTAAAAACAACCCAAAAAACATTTCTCTCGAGGAGATGAAAGCAGTCAAGAGGGAAAATGACCAATAAAGATAACCATTCGAGGAAATGGGAAAGAAGGAAGAAAGAATACAGGATGATGGATCACGGGAGGATAACATTCATTTGAAAAGGAATCGGAATGGCGGAGGAACCGATTCAAACCAGCAAAAGTTCGAGAAGCTGCAGTCAGCACGGCCCGACACAAGCGAGATGAAGAAGACATACAAACCATATACAACCTTGAAAACAAGTCGAGACAATATACTGAAGCACATAGCAAAATCGGATAACATCAACTGACCACTCAGGATGAGAGGAGACCCGAAAGGAAGAGATAAAAGCAAATATTGTTCCCTCCATAAGGATCATGGGCACGATAACGAAAACTGCTACAATCTAAAAGACGAAATCGAGCATTGGGTTCAAAAAGGACAACTCGATGAGTTAATCGGAATGCCAAACAAACAGCTCAAATGGAGAGGAAAAAGCAGATACCGCCACGGGATCAAAAGAACTGCCCAGAGAACTAATATACGCCCTACATTGCATGGCCTAAGGAAACAAAACAGTCAACCCAACAGAAGAAACAACCAGAAATACCTCCCACTCGAGAGCTGATTTATATCAAAACATGAGTACTAACAAAACCAGACAAGCCATTTTACCAACGCATAGAACATGAAGAAGTTAGCACCAATCAACTAACACGATTCAAGGACCCTACCGATGGATGCAAGCTCGACCCAAATCACCAACAACAAAATTGACACCAACGAACTCTACCGAACCTCAGCAGCTGACATAAGCATAATTGGATAATTTGGTGTTGACGTGAGCATGATTGAACAGTTTGGTGTTGATGTGAGCGTGATTGGACAGTTTGGCGCTGGTGTGAGCATGATCGAACAAATCAACACTACTCACCTACCGGATCAAAAAACACCCCGAGTCTGTTAGCTACGACAACATATATAACGAACGAATAAAGCACAACCCATTGCAAATACGGCAAATAAAAACGTACGGGACAAAGCAACAAAAACATTAATCTTTAATACGAGGATCGACATCAACCAAGTAAATGAAGACAAAGCAACAAAAACATTAATCTTTAAAACGAGGATCGAAATCAACCAAGCAAAGGAAGACAAAGTAAATCTCTCTTCAACCAAGCGTAAATGCTTCAACAATTAAGGCTGGTCAGAGCATCCAAAAGGGAACATCAATAAAATTACAAATTCGAAATTTCCATTTTATGCGTGGACTACAAGATAAACACGTCAAAAATTAGCCATACAAAGCAATCGGCATAACTAGTAATAAAAAATTTGGACGAACAAGTCAACTTAACATATAAAACTTCGAGTCAACTGAGGCGTCGAGCCAACGAAGTAAAAGTTGGACGAAAAAGTCAACTTTAACACAGAAAAGAGCCAACGAAATAAAAGTTGGACGAACAAGTCAACTTATCATAGAAAACTTCGAGTCGACTAAGACGTCGAGCCAACGAAGTAAAAGTTGGACAAATGAGTCAACTTAAATAGTAAACTTCAAGGTCGAGCCAATGAAGTAAATGTTAGACGAATAAGTCAACTTAACACAGAAAACTTTGAGTCATCGACTGAGACGTCGAGCCAACAAAGTAAAAGTTGGACAAACAAGTCAACTTAACACAGAAAACTTTGAGTGTACTGAGACGTCGAGCCAACGAAGTAAAAGTTGGATAAACGAGTCAATTTAACATAGTAAACTTCAAGTCGACTGAGATGTAGAGCCAACAAAGTAAAAGGTGGACAAACAAGTCAACTTAACACAAAAAACTGAGTCGACGGAAACGTCTAGCCAACGAAGTAAAAGTTGGACAAGCAAGTCAACTTAACACAGTAAAACTTCGAGAGGACTGAGACGTCGAGCCAACGAAATAAAAGTTGGATAAACGAGTCAACTTAACACAGTAAACTTCGAGTCGACTGAGACATCAAGCTAACGAAGTAAAAGTTGGACGAACAAGTCAACTTAACACATAGAACTTCGAGTCGACTGAGACGTCGAGCAAATGAAGTAAAAGTTGGACGAACGAATCAACTTAACATAGTAAAACTTCAAGTCGACTGATACATCGAGTTAACGAAGTAAAAGTTGAACGAACGAGTCAACTTAACACAAAAAACTTTGAATCGACTACGCTAACTTCACTTCGACGACAGGCAACCGCGGCTATCCCGATTTCTGTAGCGACCCGATTCGCATAGTAAGATAGTGTCCGCTCTGGGCCCAACCGGCCCGCACAGCTTTAAAAGGCCTCTTGTCAGAGTGTACGCAGCGAACGCTCACGATAAGATATTGTCCGCTTTGGGATCCACAGGCATGTTGGGCACCAACCCTCACCCTCCCCCCCCCCCCCACGGTTTTGCTCTTTCCACCCACCTACTGGGACTCAGTGTCTTTGGCACAGCTTATACACTAATCTATTCTTCACTAGCTAAGCAAGGTATGTGCAGCTGGTCCAAATAAAAGCAGTACTCCTCCGGCTTATATACGAAAAGTAATAACACGTGAGAATTTTCGCAAAGATATGTATTATTCTGGTCTTCTTTGGCCACTCCTATTAATATTAATAAGGTTTCCTCTATCTCGATCAATTGTAAAAAAAAGTGTCTCTCTGAACAGGGTTAAGACAGAAGACCGGGAATCTCCAAGTCAAAGATATGCTTCCAAGGTTGAAGAGAGGGTGCCCGTTCAAACCGATATGCTCGATGATTGGGGAAGAGTTGGAGATTCATCTCTCATCGAAGATAGCACTCGACGTTACATAGGTTGGGCACGAAGTTGACGCAGAAACATGAATTGAAGCACACAAAAATCCCACCGGAGGAAGTTTCTTTGGGGTCAAGTTCTTCAATTGTTGATTCTTGGCGATGAAATCCCTATGGATGAAAGATGGGAACTTTGCCCCTTGATTCAGTATCTGGTATGAGACGAGTCTATGGTGATACACATTTCCAAAGAGAGAATGGAGGACAGAAAGAAGTTAATGGAGGCAAAGGAGTTGCTACAACAGCATTAGCTATTCGTGGCACGCTTGCCTATCACTTCTGCTTCCTACTCTACTTCTCTTTCTTTCATCTAGATGAGCTACCTGAAGTAGCATTCCTCCCAATTGCTTTTAGGAAAGGCGCGAGGCCGCTAACTACTCAATTGATTGCTTTTGAGCCGGGGACCAAAGTAGTTCCTTCTTGAGCTGACCTTAGTAAACTCCTCGTTATACCGAAATAGAGTTGTTGTACCAAATTAGAGAAGTGAAGCTCGACCTAAGAAAGAGGAAGCAAACGCACTTGTCTACTCTACTAAAGAAAAGAGTGATGTCCTACTCAACTAGAGGAAGAAAAAGTGGAACTACAACGCTCCTGATCTACGCCTACCCTCGACCGACAGAAGAGAAGGTAGTAGCACTAGGCCTAGAGCGGAATATTAGGTAGTACGAGTTGCTATATTATACCATCCCCTTCGGGAATAAACTCTCTTTGACTAATATAGGGTACGTAAAGGGAAAGGCAAGACAAGAACACTTGTAGGTTTGCACCTAATGTCTAAGAAAGGACAAGATTCTTGCTTCTGCTCGGCGAATTATACTCGGCGAAGCGTAATTATATGCCTCTCTCACCGGCCCAACTTCCCTAACAACTCCTTCTATCCCAGGTGGCCAATCCTAACATTAAAATAACCTACGAGGGGAACACTCCACGAATGCAAAGGATAATCTCCTATCCTTTTTTTCGAGTCGTTTTGGCTATCGATCTAGTAATATAGTCAAAGTCTTGGTTGAATCAAGGTCCGAAATTAGAACACTCAAATAGTAAATCGAATATTTCGATAGTTGGGTATTAGAGCCCACATCCCCAATAGATTGAGAATCCAATCTAACCCCTTTCGGTTCTAAAGCCAGACCATAATATCGAGCTAGCAGCTTAAGAAGCAAAGGTTTGGACAGTGGTAAATGTGGTGAAAGTGACAACAGATGTTGCAGCCGCTTCGCTTCAGAACGCATTGATGCTAAATGACGGACAAAGCTACTCCGCTACGGCATAGGAGAAGAGGCCTACGCACGTTGAAGTAGGTGTCTAGGCGGAAACACTAGTGATTGAAAGAAGGCAAGGTAGGTGGCATAAGGCTTCCTAACTGCTTTTCTTATTTGTACGAGCTAGTAGTTTGAGTTCCTCTCCTAGCAGCTAGTCGTAGTTGGCATAGCTATTGGACTAGCAAACGCAATAGGCGAGAAGCAGCAACCATTGATCTTCCGTCTTCTCCTCTTCTACGGTCTTATAGGCATGCACCTTTCTTTTATCAAATCTCAGGGACATGGTCTAATCATGAGGGTAATGAATCCCATCCCCCTAGCGAGTTCAGTGCGTAAGCACAAAGCGAGCCAAAGAGCTCGTTCTTCCATTTGGAAATCTTTAGATTCGTAAGATCATGATAATCAACGAAGTCAAATTGAAGGAACGAATTGACATTATTCAAGGAACTACGGATCGATTGAACCAACAAAGCAAATGTCAACTTTTTTCGCGCAAACTCCAACGCATCAAGAAGGATAAAGTCGACCCATTCCTAGACAATTAATGAGCTAAAGCGCGAAAGTAGCCATAAAGGAATCTTAAGTAAAGCACAATACAACTATAACTGGACTAGAAAGGAGCAAGCAACACACAACGAGTTGACAAGATAAACTACAGAAACACGCAATACCAAAAAAACGAAGTTATTTTCATTAACAATACTATTATGTTACATCCAGAGAAGAAGATGGAGTGGGAAAAGAAATGGAGGCAACCACAAGCAATGTTTTAAAAAACATTTTTAGCCTCAAGGCGGTCAAGCTTTTTCCGAGACGAAACGGTGCCTCGAGGCGTAGCGAGGCATTTTTTCATAAAAACAAATGATGAAAAATATAAAAAATTACAAACAAATAAAAAAACAAAAGAAGCAATCATAATTTAATATTTTAACAAGTCACAATGTGCAAGTCAATTTTCAATCTAATAGGGGCCATTGACCATAAATTAGATTGAAAACATTCTTCACTTTTCAATCTAAGTACACATGAATAACAAAAATAGATTAATGATGGATCCAAATATAACGTTCTGATGACCACCAAAGGTGTGGATTAAGATTGATTGACCACCAGAGGTTGTTAAGTGAAAAATTGTGTGTGGGCTTAGCCAATACGTGGCAATTGTAAAAAGGAACATGTGGAGGACAACTTAAACGTGTTGGTCTCAGGTGTGTCCTTGCACATGCATGTATCTTGAGAATTGTATTTGTGTGAACAAACTTGATCCACATAATTGGCTACCTTTAGCTAAAGGAACATGTGAACATAATTGATCCACATAACGAGCAATGAAGAACCTCCCCAATCCCCTTCTTCTGTCAACAACAAATTGATGAGCAACCAACAAAATGATGACACGTTGATGACAAACCAACACTCTTCTTCAGTCCTTCTGTCATGAGAGTGTCTTCTTTGAGCTGAAATGGAGAGAGAGGTGATTGAAGCCGAATTGGTGGTGGATCTATGCCAATATGAGCCGAGTAGAGAAGATAAAGAGAGATGAGAAGCTCCCTCAAGATGCGACTGGGCAAGCGCCTCAAGTTTTTCAACTTTCAAATGATACGTTGTCTGATTGCAACTTGTTGTCTGATTGCAACTTTTATTCATCATGCACAAGAACACTAGAATGTTGACGAGCATATGAAGTATTTACACGGTTTGGATCCATTTGAAATCAGTACCAAGCAAGAGGCCATCGAACAGGACCCAACTAACACCCTGCGTCAGTTATTCTTCTTGTCTGAAACGAATATGCACAAAACAAACGGAGACAAAATTTGGTTTCAATTTGGGGAAATTGATTTAATCCATTCAATCTTCCTCAAGATCTAAATCAGACAATTGATTTACTCGTACGCCCTGAGCCAAGTTGACTCATACGAGTCAAACAATAAAAGCGTCTGCACTGACCCACCCATTCAACTTGGACACTTTAGCACATTTTTCTGGTGCTTCGAGCTCGGACGCCTCAAACGTTTTTTAAAACACTGACCACATGCTTAAGTCATGCAGAGAATTAACCGCGGCCATTATAAAATGTAAAAAGAACATTCAACACAGGTATGCAACTTTAATTGAGTTTAGTCCAGATTAACTTTCTTCTTCAAATACTTCTTCAAATAGAATTCCTGACTTAAGCATCGGAGTGCCTTTGGCCACCAAAAAGGTGGTCATTGGCAGTCTAACATCTGTTTTGCAGGTCAAACTCACAAGAGGACGAGATTTGAACGCATCACTTATAAAGATTAACCAAATGGCTTTGTAATCCGTACTAGCAGTTATATATATGATATGTATAAAAGAAAAAAATCTACTAAATTTAATGTCATTTATTAGCTAGAAAATTAAATTAAAAATTTATTCTAATGTCATGTTCTAGCCGAACCCGTGTCCTAGTTTTTTTGGATTTGTCGTGTCCAACACGGCACCCATGTCTGTGTCCATGTTCATTCAACATAGGAGCAAAACCAAGTCCTTGTCACTAGAAGGAAATAGATATACCAGCCACAACCATTGATCTTACATTGAAAATCGACTTGCAAACCTTCTTAAGGCACTAAGATCTAAAAATGAATGTTTTTACTTTATCAAGCTATGGTTCAAATGTTTGTTTAGGAAAAGATGGATTAATTTTTGTTGGTGGAAATCCTAGACTGTGAAAAATATTAATACAAAAGGAGGATACCCACCAGAACCAAGTGCAGAAATATCCCATACAAATTGTTTATACATCTTGCCTCTAGATACACTCACCCCGTCCTGAATGGGGAGGATTAGGGTTTGGTTGAAAGAATTTTGGGTCAGATTCGGGGATCCAAATTTTATCCTCCACGTATTCAGGGTGGATACAGATTTGGCCATATCCGCTCCGCAAATATCTATTTACATGTTTTTATTACTAAAATACCCTGAATAAGTAAGAACCCTAAATTCATATCTAATCACTCTCCGGTCTCCAGAATCTCCACTATCGCCTCTCTTCTATCTTCTTTGCAGTTCCCTCAATCCCTCTCCAACGAGCGAGATATCATCGCGTCAACCATTTCAACCTCGCCTCCGCTGCACCATCGAACTTAACTTTCTACCTGCTTCGAATGATAACACCTTAAGTAGTATTCCTTTGGTCATTCCTAGTCTATCTATGCTTTTGTCTTATGTTTGGATTTTGAATCTGTATGCAGTTGCGAAGTAATAATGCATCATGTAGTTTATTATGATTTGGGTTTCGCTGGGGTTTAATTTATTTGATTTTCATTTTTGTATAGCTCAAGGATCTTTATGTCCATGAACTAGAGAATTTATTGCAGTTTACAATTCATGAAGTCAATTTCCAATTTATATTGTTACCTACATCATGCTAGAAGCGTGATAGTCAAATTTTGTTATTCGGTATATTTTAAGTCCAACTTGCTAGTAGTATGGAAGGACTTCCATAAGCCTTCTAGAGCACACTTATTGTTCAGCTTGATGCTAATTATGAATTACCTTCCCATATTAGGAGGAAGACAGATGTCTTTGCTGAATGAATGTTTAGTAGGTGTGATATGCTAAACGGTATCCTTCTAAACCTTTTAATTCCCTCCATAGCTTGACCATTCTATGAAGATTTCCTAGGAAATGGAGTTCACTACGCTGAAAACTCTAGCTTTAGAACTTTTTTTCACAATTACATTGCTGCCTTTCAAGCTTAAATTACAAAATGAATTTCTCGAATCATCTCTCTATTGTATACTAATAGCCCTTTTGATGGTTTTAGGATTTTGTTTAGTTTTAGCTGTTTGAAAAAAATAGCTTCTAAAAAACTTTAACACGAATAATCTGGGCGGAGCGGATATCAACCACCCATGACAGGTGTGGATGGTTTTGTTTTTTTAATTAATCGGTTAATTGGGGAGGATGCAGGGACCCGTTGCCATCCCTAAGAAACATGCCTCACATTGATAAGAGCACTTTAAATGCAACAGGAAATACAAATAAAGAGAGGCAATGAAATGAAAGAACACTTACTTGGTTTGCCATTCTTTGAGACAATTTGATGGGGCAACCAAGGGAGGACTAGAACCCTTGTGGATGAACATCGCTTGGAGAAGGACAGAGTATAGTATCCAATTGTCCCAAAATTGTGTACAAACGAGTTTCTGAGGTGGAACTTTTGTGAATCAATAGGGGCTCCCTGACCCTGAGACATATAAATAAATGGAAATTGTTTTAACCTGTATATTACTTTTCCTTAATTAAGATGGTACTCGCAGTTCCAAGAAAATAAATATAAAGAACAAGAGAATGATAATTGATAAGGACTGAGAAGAAGAGAATGGAGTAATTGATGCAGAAGCTAACCTTCAACCTTATGTTCTGTCTCAAAATTTGGGAGATAGAGTTCTTATGTGTTGAGCAAAGAACATTTAAACCAAAAAAATGTGGTCATCTTCAACCTAAAGTCGTCTGCCCATGGATTCAGCAGCAGTTGGAAAGGACTACAGACTACAGTCTAGAAGCATTCCGTGAGTCACTTGCTATCTTTGGGTAAGGCTGGTGGAACTCAGCCAGCCATTAAGTTTTAAGGACTCAAGATGTCACCCTATTGTGATTGCGATGGACTCGAGATATTGTGATTGTGATTGTGCGGCAATACAGAATGGAAGGATCTATGTTTGGTTTCCCATTCTATTTAATATAACCTCTCTCAATTTATAAAATCTCCTTTACATATTCGACAAGACAGTAAAGTTAGAATTCCATAAACACTTATTTATGGATGAAATGGAGGGATGAGAAGGTATGGATAGGAGAATTTTACATAACCCTAAGTTGAACCGAACCAACACCACCAAAGGAAGGAAACCTCAAACAAACATTTAAAAAAAAAGTGAAATTAAGAAGTGATTTGTTGGTTACCAGTATTGAACAAGACCTAGCTGAAGGAGGAGGCTTCCTGAAGGAAGACAAGGCAGAAGAGACATTCGGAATAAGCGCCGAAGACATGCTTGCTATGCTTGTGCTCATGCTCATGGTCTGAATTGAATTGATCTGCTGCAAATCAAATCTTGAAACCCTAAATTCAAACCCTCTCCTCTCTCTCTTTCTCTGTATATTCTGTTATATTCGACTAGGGGTGGATGAGGGGGCGGTGAAGGCAGGCACTCGGTAGTGAAGGGGGACTAACTTTCTTGCAATCAATTTTATCTCTCTCTCTGCACAATCTATTCCCGTAATAATATGGCTATTGGCTCTCTCTGCACACTGGCACTGCGCTACAGATGAAAAATTCTGCCCTTTTCTTTGACAACGAAGCAGACTGCGCCCATTCTGTCGGTGTGGGCAGGGGCAAAATACCCAAGCACCCGCAGTTTGATTAGAGAACCCAAATGAAATTGGGTGCTCTCGCTACCTGCTTTCTTTTCTTTTTCGTAAAAGAAAATGGTTTTTTAAGTTTGACATGGGCCAGTAAACTTATTAGAGTTTGGTCATTATTTTGAAAATTAATTGAGTCTAACACTTGTTTTTTAGCGAAATCGTTAAGTTCAAATTATTGACCAATTAAGACTAATTTTTTTACCATTTTGCATTTTATTTTAGTTATTTTTTTTAATTCTAAGAACCAAGATTGCCCCCACCCCCTTCTTTCTTTTCTTTCTTTCTCCTTCTTTGCCAACACGAACCCCACCCCCATTGCCACCACCACAAAAAGAGTGCTTATAGACATTAAAAAAGGCTACCTTCATGCAACAGTCTCTTCTTCCATTTGCAAGCCAAGTTATAATTGATGAAGATGACATACATCAATGAAATAAAGATGATTGAAGGGTTGGGTATATAGGGCAAATACTAGTAGTGTATGTAACGGGGTCAACTTAATAGGGAAGGAAGATTCAAGAAGAGAGAGGAAGGGAAGGGAAATTCAAGTGAAACATAATTTTCTTATACATACTTTATATCTATATCTTCCTACCTTTTTCATGTTCGGATACTCTTTTCTAAATTCATCTCTACCATTTCTAATTTGACGTGGATAATGATAGATCCACAGACATGGTAATTGAAGATGTAGAAAACAACAATGCACAAGGAGAAATAGTAGAGCCACTTCTCTATCAAAGCAAAAATCTTTCACAACGAGGTGGATCTATTGCTGAAGATGGGACACAAAAAATCATCAAAGAAAGTGTATAGATGGTTTACTTTAGCACCATTGTCGTTGTTTGGGGGTCTTATAAATTTGGATGTTGTGCAGGGTATTCATCGCCTACTCAAGTTGCTAAAAGGGAGGATATGAGTCTATCTTTATGAGAGGTTTGTTGATGGGTTTCACGGGAAACTTGAAACCCCTTCAAAGTATTTTATCATATAGCTGCATAATATATAGCAAGGTCTTCAAATTTGGGGATATGTTCTTATGAGTAGGGAGACCTTGTTTGTCGTAAAGTAGTTGATTTTTTATGTAGAGGTCGCAATTGAATATACTCAATGACCTGATCAAGAAATGGGATCTCATCGAGTATTGGGGTCGATAAATTATAAAAACATTTTGAATCTTAGGGTTTAAAAAATTAGACTCAATTAAAAAAAAAATTCAAGGTAAGGGCAAAATGGTCAAAAATTAGTATTGACCGGTCATTGACGTGGACTTAACGGTTCAGTAAAAAACAAGTGTTAGACTTAATTAATTTTCAAAACGATGACCAAACTCTAATAAGTATAAACTAATGAATGTCAAACTAAAACAAAAACCTAAAAAAAACTCTAATAGGAAATAAATTTTTTAAATAAATTAATTCTACAAAACCCAATTAACTAATTACTCTTGTTTCCTAAATAAATACTGAATAACTTGCCATTTACATAATCAATCAATGCCAATTTCTGTGTAGACATTTTGTTTTGAGATGCTGTCAAGATTCATTGAACATTTTATTTATTTATTTCAACCCACTTTGCTTATCCCTTTTTGGACGATTATCACATTTCCTTTCTTTTTTAATTACAACTATGGAAAGGGCGAGAATTGTGAAGGAAAATAAAACACGAGAAATAGGGGGGAAATAAGAAGAAAAAAAAAATTTAGTTACCTAAACTACTTAACTAACTAATAACTAAATGACCTAAATACCATTACTAATATCGGGTTCCCCCGTCATTTGAAATAATATAAAACAAGTTCTACAGCGTTGAGTTTCGTAATTAAACGAAGGGTTTAGATAAGATATCCCTTACAAAAATTTAACTGGGCATTATTTATTATTAGTCTACACTTGTGAAAGAGTCGAATATTAAAAGTCTAACATATTGTGAAAACCTTGGATCCTCAAGAGACGCTTTGGTATTGCAAAATCAACATGGGGTTTAGTCTGCAATAAAAGGCGTTACTTGCAATAGATATAGCCCTGCTTGGTTCACTGTAAATCCACTGTTGAAAATATTTTCCTAATACAAATAATTATTCAATGCACTTGGTGGTGAATGAAAAAAAGTCATTGCAAACAAATAAAACCTATTAAAATTTTGATATTTTGTCCATCCATATTTTTCCATTTTAATCAAATGGCATGTCGATTACCATAATTAATGTGAGTGTTTGCATATATGGAAATACAAGATTGAGCAAATTGTTTTCAGCGCCTTGAATGGTGAAATCTAGGGGTGTGTAGGGTTTGGTCCAACGCCATACTCGTATAGGTATCGTTCCCACAATATTATTTTGGTACGATTAGGTTCGGTTTTTGAAAATTAGATCTTGCAAAAAAAAAAAAAATCTCTAAATTGTGGACTATATAGCCTTTCAAACAATATTTGCCAAAATCTCTACAGTCTTTTAGAGGGGTTTTTTCAAATATATATATATTTTTTTTTTATCTTTCTCGCTTTTGTTACTCTACAAATTTGTTAGAATTTCAAAGGACATAATCCACAATTTTAGATTTTTTTTATATTGACGAATCATAAGCTAGAACAATCTGGAATCCACCAGCAAAGATAAAAATATAAAGGTTTTTTGAATAATAATTGATTGAATGATTCTTTGAGCAATACATTATAGTTATTTAAAGACCTAACTCAACCTTGAATTGTCCTAGCATCCTTTGGAAATCCAAGGTCTATTGGAAAATAACTATAATCCTATTAAAATCAAAACTAAAATACTATTTATAAAATATATACTAAAAACCTATTGGAAAATAAAAACTAAAAACCTATTGGAAAATAAAAACTAAAAGTTATATTTTAAAATAAAAACTAAAATTCTATTTAGAAAATAAAATACTATTTTATAAATATAATTTATATTTCTATTCCAAAATAGTAAAGTGTTGTTTTTGAAACTTAAAATCTACTATATGTCCATTACATCTTCAATTAGCCATGTGTCTTACATTAATCCCTTCCACTTCAGAAGATCTCGACCCCGAGTTATTATCAGGATAAATATCTCATCCTCACGGAACTTATACAAATCAGCAACATTTAAAGTATTTGAAATTCCCATGGAATCAGACAAGTCGATGATAAAAACCTCCACGAAGTAAGCCATACAAACTTTGTATCACGATCAGAAGTAACAGATTTGTGAACTCCGTGCAAACAAGCAACCTCCCAAAAAACAATTTGGCTATGTCGGAAGTAAGTTCTTCAAATTATCCCAACAATTGTTTTTCTTATTTGTTTGTTGCCAACAATCCCTTTACTACCACTGGATAGAAAAAATCAGAGTTTTTCATTGACTCAGTAATTTCACGCTCGCTGTCAGTCAAAATCATAAAGCTATAATTTTTTCCTTTATGCAAACTTCCATATTTCGATGTAGAAGCCATAACAATTTATGATTTTTCCAATTAAAAATCACAACATTATTACGGCCCTCAATGTAGTATCTACATCATATTTCCAAGGACGATCCAATAAAATATGGCAAACATCTATATCAATCACATCATATAATACATCATATTTGTAATGCTTACCAATGGATAATGGCACGCGACACGTATCAGCAACATGAACGGAGGGCCTTTTCTTCAACCATCCAAGTGAATATGTTGCGCTATGTAGCTTTGTAGGCACTTGTAAATACTCCACCAATTTATTCGACACAATATTCTCACAGCTCCCGTTGTCTACAATCATATCGCGGAGTTTATTCTTGACTGAACAAAGTAATTAAAAAATGCTATTCGTTGCCCTTTTTCTTTTGGTGCCAACAACACTCGTTGTAAAACCAAAACAAACATTTCCATGCCCTCATCGACTATGAATTCAGCTCTTGCATAGTCGTCATCAAAATCCTATTCGCCGTCTTATTCCTCATGATTTGCAATGTCAACCTCCAATAAATTGGCTTGTTTTATCTCATGACAGACGTTGGAACGTGCCCAGGTTTGTTGCACCTATAACAAATGTCTGTTGTATGTTTGGCATATGGACTTTCCATCCGGATTTGGTTTATGTTCTACCCTTTATTGATAGTATACTACCACTCCATTCCCTAAATTCTCGGAAAGAAAAATCTGCAAGTTTCGATGCTCTAGGACTATGCTACACGTCACGATCTTCCCTTTATATGCAGGTGAAACAACAAGATCATCTGAATATTCTGTTGTATTCCTCCAAAAAGAAGTATGACGTCTCTCGTTCTCCATTAATTATTCCCTCAACGCCATGTTAATGGCCTTCGATAGAGTCCACAAATTCTACAACCCAATTTTTCTTAAATGTAGGGTTTCAGTCGGTTCACATACCTTGCAACATTATGTTTTCTGTTTTTGTCATGTGGTTAAGTTCAGCGAGTCACATGAACTCATATGTATATATTTGTTATTGTTCTAATACCTTGTACACAACTAATGTACATACGGTACATAATCTGCTCATAATTAGCAGGTAAAAATCGATCCAACAGAAGTGTTGTTTCATTTCCATCCATGTTCGAACTCGATTTTTTCCTTATCTTTGACGGATATTATGTAGTTGATCCCACTAAATAGTTGCAGAAGCTTTCAACCGGGAAGAAACCATCCTCACCATCTTAGTTTTTGGAACCCATGTGATCTCGTAAAACCTTTCTATTTCCACCATCCAGTAAAAAAATCTTCAACTTTCAAATTTCCTAAAAAGTTTGGCATGTGAGCTTTAATCCGATAATCATCGAAATTATTGTGGCGGTAACGATTATTTTGATGATTCGGATAATTATTTAGCGGTGGTTCCTCGACTTTCTCCTTTGATTCAAACTCACTTTCCTGAACAGGATGTCATCTTTTGTTTTTTCCATGATTACCGCTTCCAATATTGCTTTTATTATCTCCTCCACAATTACCTATGGTATTGCCTCTGACAACTTGTCGCGATAACTCACGAATCTCCCCGAATTGGTTAGTCAGCGCATCTATACGAGCATTTTGGGCATCAAAATCTTCTCGAGTAATAGGAATGTCATATCTACCATGATCCCATTTGAAGCAGCACAAGCTGGAACAATATGAAATTCACTAGAAAAAAAAAATAACTGAAATCCACCAACAAAGATAAAATCACAAAGGTTCTTTCAACAGTAATTGAATGAATAATTATTTTAGCAATATATAAGGGCTATTTAAAAAACCTAACTGAACCTTTGATTGTCCTAATAGCCTTTGGAAATCCAAGGTCTATCGGGAAATAATTATAATCCTATTAGAAACAAAACTAAAATACTATTTATAAAATAGAAACTAAAAACCTATTGGAAAATATAAACTAAAATCCTACTGGAAAATAAAATACTACTTGAAAAGATAAACAAAATTTTTATCCCAAAATAATAAATTATTGTTTTGGAAACCTAAAATCAACCATACGTTCATTACGTCTTCAATTAGCCATGTGTCATACATCATATGGGGGGGGAGCTCGTGGGGGGAGAAGTGTGGTTAGTTGTGATGGTGCATTTCGAAATATAGAGAGAAAAAAAGGGGTTGAGGATGAAGATTAGTAATACATAGAGATTCGTAGTAAGAGTTTACTAGTTTAGAGAGATTTGTGGTGGTTCATGCCTTAAGAATCAAGATACGAAAATACTAGGAAATCGGGTTTTGTAACCAATGTGACGTGGCACGATCTTGAAAAAAATGATGAAATCTCCAAAGTGTTTATGTGTATCTCAAAGTATTAAAAATCATATTCTAATAATGCCACATCATCACAATTGCAAAACCTGATTCCCTAGCCTCACTGATGAAGATATATGTCATACTTTTGGATTGAGGGGGGCTCGTGTGCACAATGCACAACACCCCCTCATGTGCATTAACTCAGCCGTTAGATTGCTCTAAAAGCAATCTAATTGTTATCCTTTTTCTTCACTCTCCATTAAATTACAAATTAAATCACTATCTCTCTCTCCACACATTAAATTACAAATTAAAACACACATCACTTATATCTCTCTTTCCACTTAATTATTACAAATTAAACCACATTTTTCACTTATTTTTTTCACCAAAATCTACACAAGTCAACACACGTCTCGAGAAAAATCAAATGATCCAAATTTTATATTACACTGATCTCAAGAAAAATATAATGGGCCAAATTTAATGGAACACACATATCAAGGTAAATCTAACGGCTCAAATTTAATAGCACAAATATCTCGATCCAAATTTAATAGTATATACATGTCAAATTTAATTATGCACTAATCTCGAGAAAAATATATGATTCATCATGTACCTCGAGAAAATCTAATGTTTTTGCGCGCATCTCGAGAAAAAATAGATGGTTCAACACTCATTTATAGGAAAATAAAAGATCTAAATTTAATATAACACACATCTCTAGGTAAATCTAACGGTCCAAATTTAATAGTACACTCATCTCGAAAAGAATCTAACCGTTAGATTTTGGTGAAATATCAAACTGTTGCGAGATGTGTGAATTATTAAATTTGCACCGTTAGATTTTTCTCGAGATGAGTGTACTATTAATTTTGAACCGTTAGATTTACGTAGATGTGTGTTCTATTAAATTTGGATCATTTATTTTCCTCGAATTGAGTGTTGAACCATATATTTTCTCGAGATACGCGCAGAACAAGATTTTTCTCGAGGTACGTGGTAAATCATATATTTTTCTCGAGATGAGTGCATAATTAAATTTGACATGTATGTACTATTAAATTTGGATCGAGGTATTTGTGCTATTAAATTTGAGCCATTAGATTTACCTTGATATGTGTGTTCTATTAAATTTGGCCCATTATATTTTTCTCGATATCAGTGTAATATTAAATTTGGATCGTTGGATTTACTTAGAGATGTGTTTTCTATTAAAGTTCGACCGTTTGATTTTTTCTCGAGATGCATGTTGAATTGTGAAGATTTTGGTGAACAAAATAAGTGAAAAATGTGGTTTAATTTATAATAGTTTAATGGAGAGAGAGATAAGTGATGTGTGTTTTAATTTGTAATTTAATTTTATTTATAATTTACTGTGTGGAAAGAGAGAATGATTTAATTTGTAATTTAATGGAGAGAGAAAAAAGAGAGAGAGAATAACCATTAGAGCAATCTACCGGCCAGAGTTGATGCACATGAGGGGTCCTGTGCATAGTGCACATGAGTCCCCCTCAATCCACCAGCGATATCATTTTATTTGTACGGCCGCATACGTGAAAGTAGGGGGTGGGCTTGGACCTCATTGAAACGAGCTACTATACTTCATCTCGATTTCGTCCCATTCCAAACGGTTTGGGATATGATGCGATAAACATATACTAAACTAATTTTAGTACTTCAAGAAAGCATTGCCACTACTAAAATGATTCATACATTCGTGATTGATTTCAATAATTTCTAATCCAAAATCCACCTAAAAAAACACAATCACTATTAAACCTCCATCCATAAAATCAAGCTAAAATACCACATACCCACCAAATCATTGAGAGAGAAAACAAACTATTAAAAACTAAAACATAATTAATGTCTTTGAACAACACCCAATATTACCCTACAAAAATTATATCAAATCAAACCATAATATTCTTAACTTGTATCTCAAGAACTTGAAGGTTTCCAAACAAATAATCAACCCCAAAGGAACCCAACCACTAAATTACACTATTTAATCAATAAAATACATAGACATGTTATGATAAATTAATGAAGTATTGAAGTTGTTGACATATACCAAAAAAAGAAATATTAAAATAAATTAGTGCGGGATGGATGAGATAGGCAAGATTGTAAATATCTATCCCATTTCCATCCCACTCTAGATCAGGATGGAAAGGGATCAAGATGTGATTGATTAATCTTAGAATTATCTAAAAAATTGGATGGAATGGGAGACAGGGACAAGATCGAGAGATGTGATGCCCACCCCTAGAGCTTTATATAGAGAGCCAGACTCCTAGCGCTATGGGAGGCTCCCCTGCACATTTTTAGGAGAGAGAGATAGGAGATCTTGAGGAGTTTTTGAGAATATCTCGATGAGATCTCTTTCCTAAAAACATGCAGAGAAGCCTCCTCTGGCGCGAATCTGGCGCTAGGGGTCTGGTTGTTAAATTTTTTGCCACCCCTAAGTGAAATGGCATTCATTCACGAGTAAGTCTAGCCAGCCATGTTTGCTAGTTTTTTTGGCATTTTTTTTTTGTGTTTTTACACTTTTTAGTTTTTACTCATTTTCTTTAAAAACATTCACAAATACTATCTATAGAAGGGTAGAAGTGTAAAAAAAAAAAGGCTAACAAACATGGCTAGATAGAATTATTATTCATTCATTTGGTGTATGAGCAACAATTATAGCCAGCCTTGTTTCCTAGCATTTTTTTTGTCTTTTTTGATTTTTTTATAGATAGTGCATGTGGCTGTGTTTTAAAAAGAATGGGTAAAAAATGGACAAACATTAAAAAAACAAAAAAAAAAAAAATTTGCTAGCAAACATGTTTAGGTTAAACTTGGTTAGGCTAGACTTACTCATAGTATACCTTGCGTAGGGTTTTCTTCTTCCAATCTTCTAGCTCATTTTGTTCGTTCGTTCACTTCACGGTCCCTGGTCTACCCACCTCAAGTCCTAAAAGGTCTGCTCTGCTCTGCTCTTCTATTTTGTTCTTGGCCCTGAGACTGAGGGCTAGCTCAACTTCTCACAAATCTTCCTTCTACCTTTCTTTGTTCTTTCAGTTCTGAAGAGCATCTCATATCCTTTCATGGCTTCCAATGGTGCGCCTTCGGCCCTAGACAAAGAACAGGTAAAAGCTTCTTCTTCTTCTTACACTTTTGTTTTAATTTTGAAATTAACCAACGATCCAACTTGGCACTCTTGTTGTTGGTTCGGGTTCACTGTGAACGTTATCTTGATTTTTCTTTAAATTACTAGCTACAATTAACTAATAACGTGTGTGTTGTGTTGTTGATAATACCTTGCCAAATTGCAGATCTTTGGAATGGCCGAGAAAGAAATGGAGTATAGGGTGGATCTCTTTAACAGGTCGGCTGTCTTTCAACTTCACTTGTATTTATTTATATTACTAATTTGACTAATCTATCAGTAAACACACAGACCAATATGAAATTACTCAGAAGGTTGAGTTGAAATCATAACCTACTCAGGACCTCTATAACAAATCCTTGATATATTTCATCTGAGGGGGAAAATTGAAGATGCCCGCTCTCACATCTTGGGTGAGATTTCAGAGCAATAATCAATCCATATACAATCAATTATTTTTCTGTGAAATACCGAGTGATCTGGTGAAGACAGTTGAAAACTGTAGGCATCAAACTATTTTTTTTTTCGGGAATTTTTGAAGGGGTGACAATGGAAGGGATGAAACATTTTATGGAATCTCTTATCCTTGTGTGATATCGGGCGCCCACTAGGATTGAATTACTGGGGATGACTTTTGAGAGATTATGGTTAATTGGGATCTATTGCTCTTTTCTCACTAATCACTTCTTTACTGCAATTGTATAGTGTTGTGATGATGAGCCCTTTCAAATGAAATCCTTTTTATGTTTTAAAAAGAAAACTATAAAATTCCTATTCAGGATATTTTGCTCTCTGTCTGAAGAAGAGTCAGATGAGTGACTTTTGGAACAAAGACTTATGTGACCATTTCCTTGCAACTTTGGAATTATAACAACTTATTGAGTGTAAAGATGAACTCTTGTGGCAGGGGAAAACGGTCCGGTACTCTTTCGAGAGTTCTTTGATTTAGTTTGAGTTGTACAAACCTGAACATAACCAAGTCCTAAGAGGAACATACTCTTCATTTAATTGGATACATAAATATCATGATACATATCGTGTGTATTTTAAGATGTGATATCCATGGATGGTCACATTCTCTTGACTGGCAACCTCGTTCACATAAGCATTCAATTCAAAAAATTGTGCTTGCTCTGTAACATGTTCGCTGATCACTTGTTCTAACAATGTGAGTTATCGCAGAAGGTATGTTTGAATTGAATGCAGAATTCAGGGCTTTCATGTGAACAATGAGGATTTTGAAAGATTGGCTCATCAATTGGAAGTGTGTGTAATACAATCTTACCGTGCTAGGAAAATGATTTTGGCCCCCTGGCTTGCACACAATCATTTGGTGTATTTGGAAGGAATCAACTGTGTGCATCTTCAAGGGTAAATTGAGATCAGTTAATAAGCTCTTCATTTGGGTTAAGGGAGTGTTTTTGGAGATGGGGCAACTCTTGGTCGATGGATGCCTTGATCATCTCGATGATGAGATTGGGCTCCATGCTTTGGGCTGTCATTATATCGCTTAAAGGTTGAATGAGTGGGTGCGAGGTGGAAGTGATCAGGTCTCTTTTTGGCAGGCAATTGGTCATGGAAAAGGGGGCCTCATACCATTGTGTGGTGTCATTGGAAGGAGAGAAACTTTCACATCTTTTTAAACAAATTTAAATCCATATTTTTTGGGAATCAAGGAAGCTCTTTGGAGATGGACGAAGTCTTGGAATTATTTTAGAAGTATTTCATTTGATATTTCATGTGTGATTGGAGCCAGATTGTGACTCGTTAAAATTCCCTTTTTCTGAGTTGGAGTAAGTGCGGTAATCTTTCCGTCCTATTCTTAGTCACGCAATATATGATGTCCCAATGTAACTATCAAATGTATGAACAATATTTTTAGTCATATTATTGCTTTCCTTTTTATATAGCTGAGGTCATTAGTTTTCTCGATCTATAGAAATAAGCTAATAACGGCCTGTAGTTCATTATTTGGGAATTTGTTAGAACGTTACGGACAAGTTTTCGAAGGAGAGGAGATCACACATGCGGTGGATCCTATAGCTTAGGTATCAGGAGCTACCTCTATTCAGGGGTGGAACTACTTTGTCAGCATTTTCTTATTTTGTTTATTTCTCTATATAGTTGGCCCAGTATTTCAGTGCCCCCCTCTAATCCTTAGTTATATGCACTCTAGTTCTAATTTTTATATAGCAATGGGTCCCAACATTTTCCATATTTTGTAGAGATCCTAATATGAAAGCATATCAGGTCACAATTGGAATTGATTATTTTGCAAGCAAGTTTAATACATTTGCTAAATTTTGATTTTTTCACATTTTTTTTTCCAAAAGTTTATGCATTTTCAACGATTGTGAGGTTTGCACACAAGTTTGTACATTCACTATTATTTTTGTACAAAATTACCATTTCGCTAATTTAGCGTACAAAATTAAATGGCGTGAACCCCTTTAATATAAATCGTGGTTCCGCCCCTCCTCTGTTTTGAAGATTTCACAAGAGACTATTTTACCTTCTTTTTGTTATATTTTGTATTTTTTCGAGGTAGGCATTGTCAACCTTGTAACATTTTTTGTGCACATGTGTGCATTTGGGTCCATTATACATAACAATGATATTGTCCCCAATTTAAATAACCGTAGCATTGGCCCCATCTTGCTTACTGGGTGTGGTTTTATTCAAAATGCCTTGTTCTATTAAGTTGTGGACCACCCCTATCAACGCCACCAACACAAACTATTCAAACCAACTCAATAGACCCAACAACTATGTGTCGTATAAACTATATGGTTTTATATATTATATATTTATTTCTTTTTGTATGGCAAAACAAAGAAGAATTGTATTAATGGAACCTAAACAGGAATGAGTTCACCATGCAGTAATATGAATTGTATGCTTTTATGTATACTTTTTTTTCTTATGGCAAAACAAGAGAACTGTATTAATGGAACCTAAACATGAATGAGAAACTCACTATGCAAATAAATGTAGATTTATGGTCTAAACATATCATCCCAAGATACAAAACACTCTGTAAATGAAGATTACTTGATTATTCCCCAAGTAATTTCTCAAAACCAAACTATGGCAAGAATACCCATGTAAATTTGATTTGTTTCTTTCCACAATTACCAATTGTAGTTAAGACCCTACTATTCTATTGCTCGACCCAACCGGCCCTTGGGCATCGCCTCCGCATGTTGAAGCTATTTGTACCCAAATTTTAGTGGAGAATAGACATCTCAAATTTTTGAAAAATATGAAAATCTATTCATAATATAAAAACATAGCAAGGAGATAAAGTGGATCAACTTCAAGGGTTTAAGGTGTAAGCATCCTAATCAATAAGGAATTCTTCAAAGGTTATGCTTTTTAAGTTTTATCTGCCACCTCTATAAAGCTTTCATTCCTGATTTGATCTGTTTCCAAGTAACACTTGAATCAAACCAAATTTTGTTGGCAAAGTCATTAACCATTTCTCAAATGTTCATTGGTTGTTTTCTGCATACTCAAATGATCATGATTTCTTGTTAGGAGGTTGATTGATAAAAATAATTTGTTTGTTTAATTGTTGTTTAGTTAGAGATACTTGGAAAACCAAAATCTGTGTAGCCGACCCCGATAGTATCGGGAATGGGCTTTGATGATGATGAATTGTCATTCAGTTATTATCTTTCAATTAACGTAGATTTATTTGTCGTTAATTTATTTCAATTTTGCTTTATTTTCAATTCTCGTTTATTTGCAAGTTTAATATATCAATTGGTATCAGAGTCGAACAATTTTAATTAGTGTAGTTAGATTCACTTTGAATCAAATTTTTTTTTTGGAAGATGACAGTAGAAGAAAGACTATAAGCGGTTGAGAAGATGCACCTGATATTCGCAGAATTCAAGTAACAATGAGGGCAAAGTTTAGGGCAGACCTCATAGAGTCATCAAAGAGGATGGATTTGATTTTTGGGATAGTCCCAAATAGCACCGCCGCCATTAGCAGTGCTGCAAGGGCCCACTCCCAACATTGTCGACGGTGGTGCCAAAGGCCAGCAACCTCTCCCCACTATTGATCACCTCCTAGCCGCCTCCCCACACCTCTCCAAGGTTGATCGACAACCCATGCCACTGCTTCATGTGGTGCATTAGCCTCCGTTGTACTCACAACTGGATCAACATCTGTCGATTTGTACATACCAATTCACAGCGACCCACAATCATAATCAATCACCCAGTTTACCGCCCTTCGACCATTGTAGTTAAGGCGTTGAGGCGAGGTGGACATGCATGAAAATGCTCGAGGCGTGAGGCAAGGCAGACGCCTCAGTGAAGTGAGGCGGTTTTAACATTTCTTAATAATAAATTGAAACGTATCAGCATAGTAGTATACATCATAAGTATTATAATCAAATATGTACAAAAAATGACTACCCAAAATCGAAAAGATGTATAGAAACCTGGTAATTGTGTCAATTAACTTGCAAAATCCACTAAATTATTAAAAAAATAATAATCTTGAAAAAATAGAAACTTAAGAATATTGAGCATTTGTTAGAAGAAATTGTTGGAATGGTTGGTAAAATTCACAAGTCTGATCACTATTGGTATTCCAAAAGCATAAAAATCATTGAATTATGTTATGAAAAATCAAAATTGATGTTGATCCAGACTGATCAAAACATGGTATATTTTTTCTAAAAATAATTAAAAATATGAAATTTATCAAAACTTAAAAAATGTTTTATCTTGTTTTTATCAAATTTATCAAATATTACACCAACAAACATAAAATCCTATTATAGAGTGGGTTGCAACCTCTTTTTGCTGCAATTGGCCTGCAAATGGGCTATAATTGGGCTAGCTGCAACCATTTTTGGGCTGGGGCGGTCCAAGGCGGACGCTTCATTTCACCGCACCGCATTGCCTCACTTAGGCGGAATTCTGTAAAAACCCCTTGAGGCGCACCTAGGCGGTCACCTTGACTATATTGCTTTCGACTGCCAAATCAAACTCCCCTTATCGATCGCGCCCGCTGCCACCCCCTCACCAGTTTGATCAGTCGCAACCCCTGCAAGAACTCCCCGTCGAACCTCCTGTCCATTCTGTCCAGGTCGATCAAGCCTCTATCTTCGTCCATCGTTTGCCATGGAAACCACCTCCTCGTTCATTGTCACAGCATTTATATCGCAGTCGCTGTATTCGAACACCCCTACCTCTATCTCAGTCGGGTTGGGGAAGAAGGAAGGCCGATTATAAGTCCCTGCTCCCACTTTTCACTTCAGTGCCTGCATCTCAATTTTCAATAAAGTCCATGGCCCCCAATGCCTATTTTCCCCCACAGATTTAGTCACCACCACAAGCTATTTTTTCTGATCTAGTTGTATACTACCAAAAAACAACACAGGTTACCGCGGAACAAATTTTTGCATCCGTTTTTGGATAGTTTTGAAGTTCAATCTGAGAAGAAGTTTGCTCGCCACAACGTTTGTATTTTGTACTGGGTGTCCTTTTAACTGGGGACTTCTATTAGATTATGTATTTGGTGGCTCATTTTTTACTTGCGTGTTTGTGATCAGAGTAATTACAAAGGAAAAGTTTGAGGTCGTCTTCTACTTGGGCACTTCACATTGGGTTCTTCCAATGACTGCTTGTGTTCCTTGGACTTTTTAGGCTTCAAGCTTGAGGACGAGATTCTTCAACCCGGGGAGCTTGATGTAATTGAGTTATTTAGTAATATTAGTCTGTTAATAATATTAAGTATTTTAGCAGTAATAGAAGTTATATTATTGTTGTAATTAGATAACAGATAGGACATTGGTTTTCTATTAGGTTTAGGGTTTGTTTCTTGTCATAGAAATTAGATTAGTTATAAAAGGAGCGGCGATTTTTCATTGTTAGGTGGTTGATTGATGAAAATAATTTATTTGTTTAATCGTTTTTAAGTTATTATACTTTATTTTCAATTGTCGTTTATTTTGCAAGTTTAACTCTACACGTATATAAAATTTATTTGAAAGCTAAGTTATTAATGCTGCAGAAAATCGCCAATTAATCGCGATTTGGGATTTGACCGGACAGAACCGAACTAGGTGAAATCGGTTGGGTTTAGCGGTCACCAATTAATCGGCGAAAAATCAGCGAGTCACCAATTGATCGGCCCAGCCGAGTCGTCGATTAATCGCTATGTTGGAAAGTTAGGTTGTTTGTAGTGATACAAGTGTTGCAACCTGCAAAATTAAATTCATTTGATTAATTAGTAAAGTAATATATGACTGTGATTAATTAGTAAAGTTTATAATTACAAATTTACATCATTTTGATTAATTTTTTATTTTTGTAATCTATGACTATGATTGAATTTAAAAAAATATATGCTTTGAAAAAATTGACCGATTAAATCTGATTAATCTCGCTTAATCGTAATTTGGTCTTGGACCGCGCTGCGACCGCTTTTCGATTTAACTGCATAAATTGAAAGTTTATATATGTTCGGTTCAGGTCCAGATCGAAATACTTAGAACCATCGATCCAGAATTGACTCAATTATGTCACCAAGATCTCGCCTCGAACCGAGACGTGAATAGTTGGTTTTAGACCCGAACCATTTTGGTCAGGGTAACGTGGATACCCATTCGGTCGGGCCAAACTACCATGCCTAATTGGATCGATTATCTTTTTATGGGTTTTTGTTAAAACACTTTTATAAGAAGCTGTATAATTTGAAATGAGCCACAAAGATTACACGATTTCAGATAGGGGTGGGCATCTCATCCCGCGATCCTGTCCCGATTTTTTTGGGTCCTATTGGGATTGTTCAATCCCATCTCAATCCCGTCTCGTCCCAATCTAAAATGGGATGGGATCAGGATGAAGATTTTCAATCCCGCTTATCTCATCCCGAACTTATTTTTTTATTATTTAATATGAAATATGTAGTATGAAACTATGAAACTATTTGTTGACATGACTTTTATTTGTTTTATTTATTGACATGACTATTTTATTTTCACAAGCTTCCTTGCGACTCACCTAGATAATGAATCTAACTCAAACCCTCTCCTTTACTTTTTTTCTCTTCCTAACTCTTGACAATAATAATGTGTGCTCCTCGTAGTTTTAAAATGACAAACCCATTGATCATTTTCGTTAGCAATATACAAAAAAAATGACTATCTTTAATAGTGGTTCTAGAAAAAACAGATTAAAAACTAATGAAATGGAAAAATAATAATCAATGACTTAAAGTTATATAGTTGTTGTTAGAGTTGTGTGTTTGGTAAATCCAAAATTTTTTAATCTTGCATGTTAAAATTTCAATCCAAAATTTAGTACATGTTCATATCGTCCTGTCCCGAACCCATTTGGGATGGGACGAGATCGGGATGAGGTCCATCCCGTCCCGATCACGAACAAACGGGATGGGATAGGGATGAGATCCATCCCGTCCCATCCCATCACGTGCCCACCCCTACCTTCAGGAACTCCACAAATGCTCGCCTAATTTGAATTTGCCAGAGGAGGGAAGAGAGAAGGCGTGGATTTAGAATGTTTTCAATTCCAAATTTTGGGGTTTTGAGGGAAACATGAATTTATGTATCAAAGGTTTTCGATTTATTTGTAATGAGATAATCTTGCACCCACCATTGTAGATTTACAATTTTTTCTAAATTTCCAAAGAGTTGGAGATGAGTCAGATCTGTCTTTCTATTATTAAAGAAAAGAAATTGGGCTAAAAGGGCCCAAGTTTCATTTTGATTGCCAGTTTAGTTTTCATTTAGTGAAAAGCCCTACCAAACTAAAAAATTGTATATTAATTTGTTTAAGCTCTGTTTGAGCTGAAATTAAGGAAAATTATGGATTTACAACAAAAAATAAAGTGATAACATTTCAACCCGTTTTGAGATATGCTCCTCAAAACATATTGATATGGTCGGATTCCTTTATCATAATCACGAAGCGAGCGAGAGCCCACTTTGGGCGCGGCGGCACAAGTTGGTCGAGGCCGACCAACACCCATTGTCCTAAATCGCCTAGTCCTTAAGCACCAAAAAATTTGTTAAGATATTTAATGGCACGAACCTGAACTCGTATCTTGAGTAACATGTTTCCCTTGTGTAATTATAATTGTTGTTATTTAACTCTGTCTTGTTTTCCCACCCACCAACTTATTGGTCAAGTCTTTAATAAATCAAGGAGACAAAAGAAGTGTCAGTATTTCTTGCAACATCACTTCTTTTGCTAACATTGGATCTTTATCCAAGGCTTAGTATTGTCAATACACTTGATCTATTTATACGCTTTTTGTCAGAACGCTACTTTTGCAAATAACCAAGAACTCCACATTCTCTTACACAATTTTTTTTTTTTTTTTTTACCGTTGGATCTGAATCTATGGTCTATGACAATCATCAACACATTAGGCCGTTGATTTAAGGTGGGTGGTTGGTTTGGGTAAGTCAGTTTTTTTTTTTTTTTTTTCAAACCAAATAGAAAGTGTCAGTTTCTTATAATTATGAACCGAAACTACAATTGAAAAAGTGACTGCAATGTCGGTTCGGTTGGTTTTCTCGGTTAGGTGTTGGCAGAAACATTATTTTCTTGCATGAAGTGTGTATCTTTCATGGAAGGTGGACACCTTGTTGTTATCATCATACACGTAATGATGATGATTCGCTTTTAGCTTTTTACACTTTTTTGTATTGTATTGTACTAGTGTAATATCCATGCCGTTGGCACTACTACAGAGTACATCGTACTTTCACGGAATTGTCGATTAATCGCATTTGGGTTTTTATTTAATTTAAAAAAAAACACTTACAATGAATTAACTTTGAAACAAATTTTAATACTCATAAAACGAAGAAAAAAAAAGTTAATAACAATGATCAACGCAACCAATGCGCTAAAACAACATTCATGCTACATCTGGGATGAATAGACTCACCCGGATGAAAGCTTTGAAATCAACCTCATCAGTTGCATCAGGAGTGGACTCACTCAAGATGCCAGCGATCTCCACCTCAGTAAACATCTCACCAAGAGCCTTCAGCTTCATCATAACAGGTGGAAAATCTCCCAGTGTGACTTTACCACCCAATTGACTCAGTGAAATAAACTGCATGAAGTCCATCCAAATTTACAATTCATTTCCCATAATCCATCAATGTACAACTGATATCAGGCATAAATCAATTCAATAATAACACTTGCCTTGGTTTCGAGGCCACGAAGCTCGACCTGAGTGAACTGGCTTTAAGCCAGGGATCCGAAACAATAACACCCATAAAGGTAGACACCTTTGCCAATGTTTACCAACCTGAACAATCCACCATGAACAAACAAATAGCACACTATAAGGATCTCAAACACACAATGAAAATAAAAATTCAGATCCAATTTCTTATAAAACAAAACCCAATTGAATAAACATGTAAATGAAGAAATAAAACTGATTTGGGGACAGAACCCCGCGAAGAAGAAGGAACAGGAGCCGAACAACCCCTGATCAGTGAATGCCAATCGAAAACCCTAGAATTCCTTCAAGAATGACCTCATGGGGTTGTTGAAAACTGTGGATTCTTTGTGGGTTTTAATGTTTTGCTTTGCTGAAAGAAGAAAAAAAAAATCTAAACAGATTTGAGGAAGAAGAAGAAGAAGAAGAGGAGGAGATCTAAAGAAGAAGAAGGGTCTTACCTAAAAAAAATGATGATGATGGAGTTAATCGAAGTCTTTCGGTTGAAATCAGAACTGGAGCCTTGGTTCTCTCCCATCGAATGGACCATCTGATGATGAAGATCTCAAATTGATGATGAAGATCCCATCTGATGATGAACCCATTTGATGATAAAGATATCAAATCGATTCAACCGAGCTCAAATCGATGAGGAAGAACCCATCTGATGATGATGAAGATCTCAACTCGATTCAACCGAGCTCTTCCTCTATTTAGTGAAGAAGAAGAGCGGATAAGCTCTCTTTGATGATGGAGTCATCACTTTCACTCCCACTTCTAAAAAAACCCATTTGAAAATGAAGATCAGAGAAAAGAAGAAGTGAAGATGACGGTTTAGGATTGTCAATGGAACTGTTTGGAGGAAGAAAGGGGAAGGGGAAGCCGGTGTTGGGAGATATGAAGGGGAATAGAGAGGCGTCCAGTGGCGGAGGTGGAGGAAGATGGTGTTACTGGTGTGGGAGGGGGTGGTCGGTGGTGGGAGAGAAGAAGCGAAGAGGAGATTACAGAGAGTAAAAAAGGTTTGTGAGAAGAGAGAAGTGTGGAGACTTAGAGGAAAGCATCGGGGGTTTGAAATTTTCACTTAAGTTATGGCAAAAACATAACTTTGACAAGTAGGATAAAAAACCTATCTGAATTGTAAGATAGATTGTATTGTATTAACATTTGTTAGTGCTACAATTATGTTACTCCCAAATGTGGTTTATGTCTCGTTGTTGTTGTCTTGCTCAAAATTTGATAGTTGTCAATGTCGTCAGTTGAATCTTAGTTGGTCCTCTGCTTCTACTTGTGCAGGCTGACCCAGACATGTTTTAGTAAATGCATTGAGAAGAGGTAAGCTGCTTTTACTTAGAAAATTCTGATGTTAGTGTGCCTTAACTACACTGATCAATATAAGCTTCAAATGATATACCATTTATATTTGGGCATAGAAGTGTGAATGAGGTGTTCTTGAAATGAATGTTTATGATTTCAGGTATAAAGAATCTGAGCTAAATATGGGTGAGAACAGTTGTATTGACCGTTGTGTTTCAAAATATTGGCAGGTAATACATTGCGTATCACAAATTAGATCAGATTATCTACAAATGGAATCTTTTAGATGTAATGTACTCATTCCACCTAGTTATTTCATGCATGGATATTTCAACATGTTGCAAACAGAAGATCATACATATCATGTGTTACCTTAGAAATGTATGACCTTAGAAACAATTTTCAAATATCTTTTTGCTCGGTGATATTTATTTACCATTACAGCAAGAGGCTTGTTTTATTAATATCTCTGGAAAAAAAAGTCAGTTGAGATAAAGTGACGATATACTGTACCATCAACTATGCATAGATGAGCTTATCCCACCAAAAGATAAAGTCCTCTATTAATATGTTCAAACATTGGGCTTCCACTAGAGTCGAAGTGTCTTTTGAGAGACTTGGCAAGTTGGGACGGTTTAATCTTCTCTTACCAATATCCATTTTCTTGTTAGTTTTGAAACTAGAGGAAGGGCAAAAAGAAACTAGAGTAACGCTGGCCAAATCAAAAGGAACATAGGGGTTGAAATTCTTTCACAACCTTACACAAGTAGATGAAGAACATCCTCCAATGGGAGCATAACCTCAAACTCAAAAGGATAGACCCATTTGAGGTTATAAGGTTAAAGTCTCGATTATTATTTCACTAGAATCCTTGGAAGTTACCATCGCCTTGCTAAAGGTAGTGAATCAAATAATCCAATCTCATCATAGTTAGGGTATCAAACTATTAAAAATAAATAAATTCAAAAGAGGTAGAAATTTTGATAAATCTCCCGAACCTCAAATAAATAGAATACTGATTAAAAAAAATTAAATGTAAAGTGAGAGATGAAAAAAATTGAATTGGACTGGGTTGCTTCCCAACAGCACTAAGTTTAATGTCATCTGTGAGACACAATGGGGGTAGTGAATACCACCCCCAAGCAGGCCTATGAGTGGGGTAGAAACGTGTGAGCATGAGTAATCCTCATAGATAGAAACGATCAACTGAATAGTTTCCATTAACCTTGCGGGAAGTTTATGGCATGGCTTCTGCCGCCAACCATTTACTTGAAATAGACTGCCATTAGGAGGGTTTTCTACGGTGATGATACCGTAGTCTTTAACATCACGAACAATGAATAGACTAAACCAACAAATTTTTAACTTGGAAAAGGTGGAGACGAAAGTTGTAGAGCATGCCTTTCTGACCAAGATGAAACTTTTTTTCATGATGCTTTTGTCCTGTATCCACTTCATTTTATGAATGAGCTATTTAACAAAACGTTGATAGGATTTTTATTTATTTATTGGGTGGGGAGGGGGTGGAGGGGTAATCGTTTTTTAACTATTTTCCGATTGGACCTTTAAACATAAGGTGAAAGTAGTTAGTTGGACTAGGCACACAAGACAATCTTGCGCCCACAAGACTATTTCGCTTGTCTATCTTTGCCCAAATGAACAAAGCCACGTACTCTTTTTTGACAATATTTGGGTTGAACCTTAGACTATTGAGCATTGGGCCTCCCATTCGAGCATGAAAAGCACCCTCAAAGAAAAAACTCCTAATGCACCCTCAAAGTTCAAAGAAAAAATTCCTAATTTAGCTTTTGAACTAGTCATTTGGGCTTGGCACGCAATGCAACACAGGACTATTTCGCTTGTCTAGCTCCCACCCAATTGAACATAGCCCCATACTCTTGTTTGACAATGTTTGGGCTGAACCAGACTATTGAGCTTTGGGCCTTTCATTGGAGCAAGAAAATGCACCCTCAAAGCTCAAAGAAAAAAAAATCGCAATATAACTTTTGAGCTTGCCCATTGGACATGCTTTAAAAAAGCTTTTGTTTACAACTTGAATCTGTCTTCCAATTTATAAACAGTAAAGATCATTGTGCACTGTGATAGCTTACATAGGCTGCACCAAATAATGATCGGTAAAAAGCCAATTGAAAGTAGTGGTGCATGGAACCCCACGAAGCCGGATAATCTCCCAAACATAAAAGCAGACGATATAGGACACATTAGTAGTACATCACCATTGTGGGATCCCTACATTGTGGGCCTTTGTAGGGATCCTGTCCACGTCCAAAAAACCATCCCTTGGATGTCCGTGGCAACCCAAGCACAAAATCTCCGCATACATCTGTCCACAACTGCTCTAGAATGGGAAGGAGCATGTAGAAACCATCATTCGAATGCTTAGCCCTTAGATTCCTGTCAAACACTCCTAATTAAGAGTGCATAATTAGTACATGGCTAGAGGAAGACATTGGCAATGTTGTGCCCATAAAAAAGAGGGGATTTATCATATGTTAGTATTGAGAATGTTCACTGTCCTGATAGATGTCTAGATCTTCCCTCATTTTTATTTAACATCATCTGAGATAGTTAAATTGTAAGAAAAGATGAAAGGAAAAGAGAGTATGCCGTGGAATTCTCTAGTCAACGAAACTGTCATTCCTATGCATTACTTCGCTTTTGTTATTTTCTTATCTTGTTTATTGGAATAAAAATTGATTGGCAATTGATGGTAAAATACTCATTTGGCTGTGGTGCTCAATTTTCCAACATACCTCAAGGAGTTATAGGTTGTTGTAAAGAAGGGGTGACGGATGCTAGCCAAAATGGATTGGCTTTAAGAAGACCCCTTCCCTTCCCTTCCCCACTCCCGTTGGATATAAAAAATCATGTTTTTGTTACAATTTATTGTAAAGATGTAATTCACTATCTATTGTAGAATGTGATTTACCACAGAATATGGAAATTATTTCTACTATTTAGTTAGAAACAGTAAAACTGAAAAACAAAAAATTTCAATTCTCAGTATTGGATTTACTTGCCAATTTGTTGCTTTTAGTTAGCATATTGCAAAGTTGTTTGTAGATATTTTGCTTATATTGTATATCCAGGTTCTTAAGTCGTTTAATTGGGCTGATTGATGTTTTGCAGGTGACTAATCTAGTTGGAGAACTGCTTGGTTCCAATCGACCACCGATGTAGTTATTCTATTTTAGAAGTTGTGAAATACCATTTATTCTGTAGGATGAGATGATGAAGGCGAAACTGAGAAGGATAGACTGTTTTTTTTTTTTTTTTTTTTTTTTTTTTTTCCCATTGGAACCATTATTAAATTACGTTCCTGGATATCCGGTGAATGTGCTTTCTCAATTTATATTTAAGACTCTTTCTAGATATTACTTTTAACAAATTGAAAGACTATTGTACTATTTACTTCAGGTCAGTCTGAGAAAAACATGTTTACTGCCCAAAATGTTAATGAAAAAAATAATAATTAGAAAAAGGTTAAATTATATTCAGAATGGATTCAATGGACACTAGTAAAGTGAAATTATTCATTAAGCTACTGAATTCCATGATTGGTCAGTAACTTCCTTATGTGGATTAAACCAAACAATAGGGGAAAAAAAGAAGTAATAATTTCAAAAATAAAATGCACAAACCTAAAAGGGAAATGCTATAAGACAATTGTTCGACCAGTCATGCTATATGGTTCAGAATGTTGGGCTACTACGGGACAACATACGCATAGGATGGCAGTAGCAGAAATGCGTATGTTAAGGTGGATGTGTGGTAAAACTCGTAAGGATAAGATTAGAAATGAAAGAATTAGGAGATACTTAGGTGTAGCGCCCATAGAGGAAAAAATTAGAGAAAGACGTTTAACTTGGTTTGGTCATGTGCGGAGGAGACCGAGCACGGCGCCAATTAGAAAATGTTTAGATTGGCAAGTTAATGGAGGGTGTAGACGGAGGGGACGACCGTTGAAAACTTGGATGAAGACGGTGAATGAAGATATCATTGAGCTTGGATTAGGTGAGGAAATGTGGGAAGATCGCATTGCTTGGAGAACCAAAATTCATGTAGCCGACCCCGAAAATCTCGGGAATGGGCTTTGATGATGATGATGATGATGATGATAGCTTTCCCGGAAAAATAGGTGAAATAAGTTTTAGAATCATGGTAGCTAAAACAATTTGCGAAATTATTAGGAAATTCAACAATTACAATGCCCATGGTATCCTATTTTTTGATAAATTAAACCATTTAAATACGGTTGTTGAAGAAATAGCTAATAAGTATCCTTTTCATGACCATTACTGCATGAAATTTAACTCTTGGTTGATGTACGACCGAGAAGGACACTCTTAAACCATTTTAAACCCTAAAAGTATGGGAATGAGTGGATGTGCACTATGCACAAGACCCTCATGTGCATCAACTCCAGCCGCCGTTAGAATGGTTCTCCTCTTTCTCTCTTCATTATTAAATTATAAATTAAATCACATACTCTCTGTGTGAGATTGCTGACGGCTGGAGTTAATGCACACGAGGCCCCCCATCCGTCCACTGGTACCCAAACCGCGTCATTGATTTTTTTAAGTTAAAAGGACCACCAATGTCGTCAACTCTACCTACAGAGCTTAGTAAGTAGCAACCTCAGAATAAGAATCTCCTCCTGGCTTCTGGCTTCTGGCTTCTGGTCGAGCGGCAGCCCGTTCGTTCCTTGCCTGAAAGGGGAAAGCCAACAGTGAGCGAGCGAGAATGGTGGGAGCTATCACAGCACAGCAGCACCTACACATGCACTTGCTGCTCCATTCCAGCTCGACCATTCCTTCTTCTTCTACTTGTGCAGCTACTTCTGTTCCTTTACTCAATTGTCTGTCTCCTCACCACCTCTCTTCCACTGCTAGTTATAGCTACAACAGGGACAGAAACATTAGAAACAGTGGTGGTCGCGGAGCATTCACATCCAAAGCGCTACCGAGCAGCAAGAAAAGCACCAGTGGGTACACGATGGAAAATTTAACAAATTGGTTGTTGAAGCAAGAACAACAAGGGAACATCGATGCAGAATTGACCATTGTGCTTTCCAGTATTTCCCTCGCGTGTAAGCAAATAGCTTCCCTCTTACAAAGAGCCAGCATTTCCAAACTATTTGGATCCCATGGAACCATCAACATTCAAGGGGAAGACCAGAGGAAGCTTGATGTCATTTCCAACGAGGTCCTTCCATCCACCCTTTTTCTTCCTAATTAAATTCTTTATTGTGCCCAGGCCCACTCATTAGAACTATTTCTATATCCAAAGTACAAAGATATTCATATCAAGAGCTCTATCTACTTAACTAATCAAAATTTAGATTCTGCCAGTCTAACTATACAAATGCTTCATAAATGCATAAATTAAACTAAAATGACTAGCTTACTCATATTTTAATTGCAGGTGTTCTGTAACTGCCTCAGATCCAGCGGCCGCACAGGGATAATTGCATCAGAGGAAGAGGAGGTACCAATTGTAGTTGAAGAAACTTACTCTGGCAACTATACTGTTGTTTTCGATCCAATTGATGGATCAGCTAACATCGATACTGCCTTAACCACTGGTTCCATCTTCGGGATATACAGCTCCAACGACCAATGCCTCGTCAACATTGATGACGATACCACTGTAATTCTCTAACTCAATTTACATTTTGACGTTTCCTCCTGTGAAACTAGGAGTTTCATCAAATGAAACTTTATTGTCTAATTCATTTACCCAACTTATCACACACACAATCGCTCTGGTATGGAACCCATCCCCTAGTGGACAGGGATTGCAATACTCTATCCAAATATGCTTCATTTTTTTAGGAACTAAAAGTTATCATTTGGTCAAGTTCCAAACTACCCTAGCTAATTGTAACATAATGCAGCTGCTCAGCCAGGTGGAACAGAAGTGCATCACCGGTGTCTGTCAACCTGGCAACAATTTATTGGCTGCTGGATACTGCCTGTACTCGAGCTCAATCGTATTTGTGATCTCTATAGGAAACGGTGTATTCTCATTCACCTTGGACCCTATGTATGGGGAATTCATCCTGACACAAGAGAATATCCAAATACCCAAGTCGGGCAAAATCTACTCTTTCAATGAAGCCAACTATCAGCTGTGGGATGTCAATTTGAAGAAGTATATCGATCATTTCAAGGACACGGATGCTCATGGAAAGCGCTACTCTGCCAGATACCTTGGTTGTCTTGTTGGTGAAATCCATCGAACACTGCTCTATGGTGGGATATACGGTAACCCAAGCAACACAAAGAGCAAGAAGGGGAATCTGAGGCTTTTGTATGAATGTGCACCCATGAGCTATTTAGTGGAACAGGCTGGTGGTAAAGGGTCAGATGGTCATCAAAGAATACTTGATATTACACCAGAAGAAGTAAGCACTATGTCCAATTCTCATTTCCAGTACAATAGTTACCTCAACCAAAACCACACACACTCGCACAAAAGTCTGGCCACAAAAGTTGTGACTATTGATCAACTCGAGAAGCTGTTGTTCTGAAATAAACATAATGATATTGCTTAACAAAAAAGTTCAAGAAAAAAAAGAATAATAAAATAAAACTTACATAAAGTTTATCGCTAAAACTAAAAGCATTCAACTTGCACAAACTGAATGTATACAGTAGTAAGGGCTAAGAGTTCTTCTTAGGAAAGATAACATTAGGAAACCCCTACTTGATAAATATGAAAGAGAGAAAGTGTGATAAGAACTCCGGCATATTAAATATACTCAGGTTGATATCACATGAATTTGATTTCTGCAGTTCTTGTGCATTCTCAATTTTATCTCAGGTATACTACATAAGATAAATGACCAAGTATAATAAGCTAACATCCACTTTATGTTCTTTCCAAGATCCATCAACGTGTTCCACTTTTCATTGGAAGCCCAGAGGATGTGGATAAGTTGGAGATGTATTTGGCTTCATGATTACTACAGCTTGGGGACCATTTCCAGAGCGGCATTCATGTACTGCTATCCTGCTTAGAAAATATGTTCAGAACCAATATCCTGCTTAGAAAAGATGTTCAGAATCCAAGTAAACACGGAATGTGTCGTCTTTTTCTTAATCTTAACTCTTAATTTATTATCATTTTCATGCATAGCAGGATTTCTTGAGATTGTCTATGCATGGAATGTTTCAATTTCTCAGACTCAGCATAAAGTGTGTAATAAAGTTTCAACGCCACAGGTCTACTCAATAGAGTAAACTATTTTATTCAACAAGATTCAATGTGTCATACATACAAGGGGTATTTCATGGTAAAAACGGAGACTGAAAGGCGTCACTTGATCAATGAGTTAAGGTCTTGCTAAAGGAGCAAAAGTTTGCACACCATACACTTGGATTCTTAGTAATGTGGCTGGAGCCAACCATACTAAAGTAGAAAAGAAACGGACATGTGGTTGGAATTTAAACCAGGAGTTGCTTACCAAGGCTATAGTTGAATCCTCTAGCACCAATGCACCATGAGGCCAATTGATCTGCGGAATTTTGAAACCTTGCAATGACCAAGTCCAGATGATCTTCTCCAGAAGGATTGGTGCTTGAAGACTTGATGCTTCCACACTTGTTGATCTTGACGAGAAACTACACAAATTATGCCGGCATTAGTCTTGAGAGGTTGTGGGTTCGATTCTAGAACTTTCAGCACAAATCGTCGAGGGTTATCCATGGGTTCAAACTGCTTAATATTTGATTGTTTTGCATTCTCTAAAAGTTCTTAGAGCAATTAGCACAGATGTTGGCCATGCAAACTTTTGCAAACACAGGTGTTTGGGTCAAAGTAGCTGAGATCTAAACTTATTCTGCCATTGATCTGCTTTAGGATGATTTGTTACTTTCGCATTTCAATGAATTTCCATCACTCAAGGGAACTGAAACCCGCTTCCTTTCTAATATGTTTGATCTCCAATATACCCCTCATACTGGAAGCATCAACCCATCTACCAGCAGTAGCATATATATTTGACAATAGGATATGGCAACCAGCTTTAGATGAATTGAATTCAAGGAAACCACTACATAACCTATCAGCAACCTCAACATTTTGATGAATTCTGCAAGCACCAAGCAACGCACCCAATACCCTCACATCTGGCTCCATAGGCATGCTTTGAACAACCTCTTCAGCTTCCTCAAGTAACCCAGCTCGCCCCAACAGATCAATCATACAACCATAATGCTTCATTTCAGGTTGAACTCCATAAATGTTGAGCATGCTCTTGAAGTGCTTGCGCCCCTCCTCCACCAATCCCCCATGGCAACACGCCATTAACACAGCCAGAAATGTAATGCTGTTGGGCTTCTTCTTCAACCTCTGCATCTCAGCAAAGATTCCTAGTGCTTTATTAGCAGCCCCATGAATGGCTAAACCCGTGATAAGCGCATTCCAAGTTGAGGTGTTTCTGTCAACCAAGTTCCAGAAGATTTGAACTGCTGTGTCCAAACATCCACATTTTGCATACATATCAATCAAGGCAGCCCCAAGGTTGTGGCCAAGTTTCAATCCACTCCTCTTTATGTATGAATGAATCCACTTTCCTTGATTTAATGCTGCAAGATGGCCACAGACTGAAAGTATACTGATCAATGTAACCTCATTGGGCCTAATCTGTCCCTCATTGAGCATCTCTTTAAACAGCTTAAGAGCATCTTCACCGTGGTGGTGTTGTGCATAGCCAGAAATCATGCAACTCCAAGAGAAGACATCCCTTTCAGGCATAGAATCAAAGAGAGCGCGCGCTGAATCTATTTCTCCACTCCGTGCGTAAGCAGAGATAATAGAATTCCAGGATACTATATTCCTCTCTGGCATCTCATCAAACAATTTCCTAGCCAGGGGGAGGAATCCAGATTTTGCAAAACCAGAAATCATTGAATTACAAGTGACAGTGTTAGGCATTTTATCAAACAAGGACTGAGCTACATCCAATTCACCGGTATTGGCGTATCCAGAGATGATAGCAGTCCAAGAAATTTGGTTTCGGTGGGGCATTTTGTCGAATAAGTGCCGAGCCATGTGGAGATCCCCAGACTTGATATAACCATCAATGAGAGTGTTCCAAGAGACAATGTCCAAAGAAGTGGGAGTTGAAGAATGGAAGAGTTTGAAAGCAGATTCCATGTCTTGGGAAAGGGAGTACATATTGAGCAGAGTATTAACCACAAATACGCTGGCTTGGAAACCATTGATAACAATCTGAGCATGGACCTGTTGTCCACCAAGTGGAACAGAGGAGGAGGAGGAGGATGCTGCTTTAACGAGAAAAGGGAATGTGTAATTGTCTGGTTTACAGGAATTGTGAAGCATTCTGGAGTAAATGAGAAAGGTTTGTTCACCAAATTGGGCCCGAGTAGCGTAGGCTTTGATGATGGTGTTCCAGAAAAAAGTCTGGGTGCTTGACGAAGAAGAAACGCCGCCATAGTGCTCCACTAACATACGTGCATAGTGGTTGAATTCTAATCTGAATCTGATATTCGAAGTAACACAGAGACAGTGGACAAGGTGGTAGAGTAGACTAGGGACGACTCCATTCACGACGAGTCTGGATAAAACCCGGTTGAATTCTTTCACGCTTTTGCAAGCTCGCCACTCCCACTGTTGATTGAGTTCGCGGCATAACATGGTTGTAGTTGTCTACAACAGATAATAGAAGAAAGAGAGAATTCAATAGAAGAATAAGAAGCAGAAAAAATAAATAAAAATTAGGGAGAATTATAAAATAATAACTAGGGTGCTCTACGTGCAGCAACGGATATTTAATATTTTTATTTTATTTTATTACAACAACTTAAAATAATAAAAAATATTATTGAATTTCTAAAATAAAATAATTATATATAATTGTTGTAAGGTTATTTGGTTTCCCGGTAGTTTTAGGATTATTGCTGATTGAGTTTTAGTTCAGTTTAAATAAGTTCCTAGTCTTTAGGAAGAGTCCCTAGTCTTTAGGAAGTTGTTCACAGCTTTGACGCTTTCTTCAGGGATTTCTGTTTTGTTCCATGTTGCATGTACCACGTTTCTGTTGCGTGGGCTGTTTTCTAGCTATTTTGTTTATTCATGTAAGGCTATAAAATAGCCACAGTTATTCAATAAAGTTGAAGTCATTCAATCCAGTTGTTGTGTTTTGAGTTCTTTGTTCTTGTTCTCATTCCCAACAATCTGGTATCAGAGCCCCACTGGGCCTGAAAGAAAAGCCGCAGTCTCTTTGAGTGATTTCCAAAACACAGAGTGAGGAAGTGAAAAGATGGCAGCAGAGTCAAGTAACTTTGCACAACCTTGCATCCCAAAGTTTGATGGGGATTATGAGCATTGGAACATGCTAATGGAGAATCTCCTGCGTTCAAAGGAGTATTGGAGTGTTATTGAGATGGGGTATGCAGAACCTGCTCCTGGAGAAGTTTTAACTGGTGCACAGAAAAAAACCTTGAAGGAGACAAAGCTGAAGGATCTGAAGGCCAAGAACTATCTTTTCCAAGCCATTGACAAGTCCATTCTGAAGACAATTGCTCAGAAGGAAACGGCAAAGCAGCTGTGGGATTCAATGAAGGTCAAATACCAGGGAAACGCTAGGGTGCAGCGTGCTCAACTTCAAATTCTTCGCAGGAATTTTGAAGTGTTGGAGATGAAACTTGGAGAATCTGTCACTGATTACTTTGCAAGGGTGATGCTGGTGGCAAACGATATGAGGAATCTTGGAGAGAACGTGCCTGATGTGAAGATCGTTGAGAAGATCTTGCGCACACTTACTGAGAAGTTCAACTACATAGTTTGTTCGATCGAGGAGTCGAAAGACATCAATAGTCTTTCAGTGGATGAACTGCAGAGTTCACTACTTGTTCATGAACAAAAGTTCTGAAAGAATGAAGGAGATGATCAAGCACTGAGGATCTATTATGAGAGAATTGGAGGAAGAGGCCGAGGAAGAAGCAATTACAGATGAAGAGGTCGTGGAAGAGGACAAGTGCTCAATAGGGCCACGGTGGAATGCTACAAGTGTCACAAACTTGGACACTTCCAGAATGAATGTCCAAGTTTGAACAAGGAAGCCAATTATGCAGAGCTGAATGAAAAGGATGAGATGCTGCTGATGTCGTATGTTGAATTGCATGAGGAGAAACGGAATGATGCGTGGTTCCTTGACTCAGGATGCTCCAATCATATGTGTGGATATCGAGGTATGTTTACCAATTTAGATGAGAGTTTTCAACATTCAGTTAAGTTGGGAAACAATAGTAGAATGAGTGTGGCTGGAAAAGGGAATGTGAAGCTATTATTGAATGGAGTTAATCATATTGTCAATGAAGTGTACTATGTTCCAGAGCTCAAAAATAATCTTTTGAGCATAGGACAACTTCAAGAGAGAGGCTTGGCAGTCTTAATTCAGGGAGGAGTCTGTAAGATCTACCATCTAGAGAAGGGTTTAATCATTCAAACCCAAATGAGCGCCAACAGAATGTTCATCCTGCTAGGACAGACTCAAGCTCAAGTCCCTACACAAGCTCAACCAGAAAGATGTTTTCACACAAGCTCTCAAGACCTCTCCTATCTTTGGCATAGACGATATGGCCATTTGAGCTATAAGGGTCTAAGAACCTTGCAATGGAAGAAGATGGTACTTGGACTTCCCAAATTTCCTGCCTCAAGCATGACCTGCACGGACTGTATCAATGGCAAGCAACATAGAGATGCCATGCCGAAGAAAAGCACTTGGAGAGCAAGTCAGAAATTGGAGTTGATTCACGTTGATATTTGCGGCCCTATCTCACCTGAGTCTAATAGTGGAAAGAGGTACACATTGTGTTTCATTGATGATTTTAGTCGGAAATCATGGGTGTTTTTATTGGCTGAAAAGTCGGAGGCACTGAATTGCTTCAAAAGGTTCAAAATAATGGTGGAAAAGGACTCGGGGATGTTGGTGAAGTGTTTACGGACTGATAGGGGAGGAGAATTTACTTCCAACGAGTTCAAAGAGTTCTGCAGACAACAGGGAATCAAGAGGCAGCTGACCACGACATACACTCCACAACACAATGGTGTAGCCGAAAGGAAAAACAGAACAGTGATGAACATGGTTCGATCGATGCTTTCTGACAAAAGAATTCCGAAGACATTTTGGCCGGAGGCAGTGAATTGGACATTCTATGTTCTTAACAGATGTCCGACATCGGCAGTGAAAGATATTACACCGCAAGAAGCATGGAGCGGGATAAAACCCTCAGTAGATCATTTCCGAGTCTTTGGTTGCTTGGCTCATGTACACATTCCAGATGTGAGAAGAGGTAAGCTTGACAATAAAAGTTTTCCTTGTGTATTTTTGGGAGTTAGTGAGGAGTCAAAGGGGTATAGATTGTTTGATCCTATCACTAAGAAGATTGTAGTGAGTAGGGATGTGGTTTTTGAAGAAGAATCACAGTGGGATTGGGATGTGTCTTATGAGAAGCAAATTCTTTTAAACTTAGATTGGGGTGAGAATGAAGAAAACAGTGAGGTAGATAGGGAAAGAAACGGTGGAGTTGAAGAAATTAATGATGGTGAGGAGAGAAACAGTGGTGTAGAGATTGGTGAGGGAGATGGAACTAGAGATGACGTAGAGGAAGATGAAGGGAGAGTGAGGGGTCCTCCGGTGTGGATGCAAGATTATGTTACAGGGGAAGGATTATCTGAAGATGAAGCAAACATGGCATTAGTTGTGTCAACTGATCCTATTCTTTACGAAGAGGCAATCAAGAATGCAAAGTGGAGACGTGCTATGGACTGTGAGATTAATTCCATAGAGAAGAACAATACTTGGTCACTCACTGAGCTGCCGGTTGGAGCGAAAAAAATCGGAGTGAAATGGGTGTACAAAACGAAATACAATGAGCATGGGGACATTGATAAGCACAAGGCAAGGCTAGTTGCTAAAGGATACTCACAAAAGCATGGCATAGACTACACAGAGGTCTTTGCACCAGTGGCAAGGTTAGATACGGTGAAGATGATTATTGCTTTAGCAGCGCAGAAAAGCTGGACAATCTTTCAGTTGGATGTCAAATCGGCCTTTCTTCATGGTGAGCTGAACGAAGATGTCTATGTTGAACAACCAAAGGGGTATGAGAAAAGGGGCAGCGAACATCTTGTTTACAAGTTGCATAAAGCTTTGTACGGATTAAAACAAGCTCCACGAGCTTGGTTTAACTGAATCGAAGCACACTTCATCAATGAAGGTTTCCAAAGGTGTGACAGCGAGCAAACATTGTTCACTAAGAAAAGCAGAGAGGGAAAGATCATCATTGTAAGTGTTTACGTTGACGATTTAATATTTACTGGTGATGATGAAATTATGCTGTCCGAGTTCAAGAGTTCCATGATGAGAGAGTTCGACATGTCGGACTTGGGGAAGATGTGTTTTTTTCTTGGAATTGAAGTGTTACAGAGGTCAGATGGTATCTACATATGCCAAAAGAAATATGCACTGGAAGTTTTGAAGAGATTTGGTATGTTAGAGAGCAATTCAGTTAATAATCCAATAGTTCCTGGATGCAAAATCAACAAAGATGAAGATGGCATTACGGTGGATGAAACGTACTACAAGCAATTGGTGGGTAGTTTGATGTATCTCACGGCCACAAGACCGGATATGATGTTTGTCACTTGCCTCATAAGTAGATACATGTCTAAACTTACAGAGCTTCGTCTACAAGTAGCAAAGAGGGCACTTCGATATTTGAGAGGAACTGTAAACTTTGGAATTCATTACAAGAAAGGAGGAAGTGATGAATTGCTTGCATTTACGGATAGCGACTATGCCGGAGATATGGAGGATAGGAAGAGTACAAGTGGGTATGTATTTTTGCTGAGCTCTGGAGCAGTTTCATGGAGTTCGAAGAAGCAGCCAATAGTGACTTTATCAACCACAGAGGCAGAATTTGTGGCAGCTGCGATGTGTGCATGCCAAGCTCTCTGGATAAAAAGGATTTTGAATGAATTAGGGCATTCTGATGGAGGGTGCACACATGTGAGATGTGACAACAACTCAACTATCAAACTGTCTAAGAATCCGGTGATGCACGGGCGTAGCAAGCACATCGATGTGAGGTATCATTTCTTGAGAAATCTCACTAAGGAAGGTACAATTGCTTTGGTTCATTGTGGAAGTCAGGATCAGGTGGCAGATTTGATGACCAAACCGTTGAAGCTCAATGCTTTTCTGAAGTTAAGAGAGCTGCTGGGTGTTGGAAAAGTTCCTGATGTAAACTGACTGCAATTTGCAGTAAGTTTAAGGGAAGGAATGTAAGGTTATTTGGTTTCCTGGTAGTTTTAGGATTATTGCTGATTGAGTTTTAGTTCAGTTTAAATAAGTTCCTAGTCTTTAGGAAGAGTCCCTAGTCTTTAGGAAGTTGTTCACAGCTTTGACGCTTTCTTCAGGGATTTCTGTTTTGTTCCATGTTGCATCTACCACGTTTCTGTTGCGTGGGCTGTTTTCTAGCTATTTTGTTTATTCATGTAAGGCTATAAAATAGCCACAGTTATTCAATAAAGTTGAAGTCATTCAATCCAGTTGTTGTGTTTTGAGTTCTTTGTTCTTGTTCTCATTCCCAACAATTGTAAGGGCCTCTCTATAGTTTATAAATAAATAAAGGGAGTCAAATAATTTATGTTAAGAGTTAGGGATGGCAATGAGGTGGATTTGGGCAAATCCGTCCCAGCCCCGTTAGGGATTGTGGATCCCTGAATATGCCCCTCCAAATCGTTAATTTATTTATTTAAAAACCATAATCGCTCCACACGGATTGGTGGATATCCGCCCCACTAATTTGTTTACTATTTGTGGCTTTGTTGGTGGATAATGGTTCCCCGCCCCGATCCGCCAAGCTTCACAGCTTCACTGAATAGAAGACAAATCGATCCAGTCGTAACTTCACAACTTCAAATCGATGGGTAAGAGTTTGGCGCAGAGGAGGTTGAGAGGTGATTTGATCTGCATGGAGATTTGTGCGCAGAAATGGATACCCAGACAAAAAAAAAAAAAAAAACCCCATTTTGAAATATATTATAGATTTTTTTTAACAAGATGGTTTGGTTTCTCTTGGCTACACAAGAAAAGAAAAGAAAGGTGGAAATGGGTGTCATTTTGTTCCAAGCTGATTTTAACCAAATCCTTCAACTTCACTGAATCAACACCATCCTTCCCCTATTTCTCTTTAATCTTTTCTTATTTTTTCCGATTTACACTTCCAATCTTGGCACAGAGAATCGAAAACGAAGCTCCTCTCTCTTCTCCCCCACCTCACCTCCCTCAGTCTTATGTTGATGTGAAATTCTGTGGGCAAACATGTGGATATTTCCCTGTGGCTATGTACCTAGCTAGCAATTTTGCATTTATCTCCTCTCCAGCCATAGTTATAGAGATGCCACAGTGTGATCTTCTTGTTAAGTCTTAAATTCATTAGAGCATCCAATGATCATTCATTAGAGCATCCATTGATTTTAGGGGAGGGCCTAGAATGCTAAAGCATTATCTTCACCTAGAAATAAAAGTTTTTTGGTGGATGACTGAGGAGGGATGGAGGTCGCGTGGTGGTCGTGAATTTCGCCTTGGTCGGGTGGTGGATGGAGGTTGGTTAAGCAGAGTGAGCAATGGACAGTGAATTCCAACCGTTGATTGGAATAAGGAGGAAGATAAAGAGACGAGATGGAGAAAAACTAGAGAAGAGAAGATTGAAAGGCAGAGTAGGGACGGTGAGTGTGAGAGGGATATGAGGGTTAGTTTTTTTTTTTTTTTTTTTTTTTTTTTTTTAAGCTTTAAGAGTATTCAGTACATTCAATACATAAACGGATATCTGCGGAGTCGTATCTGCCCCGAATATTTGACGGATGTTGTTTAAATATCTGTATCTGCCCCAAAAACCATTTAGGCACATCCAAAACCGTCCCATTAGAAACGTATATCCAGGAATATTTGTCCACTACAATCCCTATTAAGAGCATATGTATAATTAATCAATGTTTGAAAGGGGTTGATTTTTAATTATGAAAGTATGAAATTTGGAGGACAAATGAAAAATTAAAAAGTTAGATGTAAGAATCTTTTTATAATTTATAGATAATTGGAGGGTTTCAAATATATTATATTAGAGACTTAAGTATAATTAATGAATGTTTACAGGGATTGATTTTGGTTGTATAGTTTAACTTTGGGAGGGTACAATGGTAAAAATGTGTAATAGTGTTTTTCATTTGAATGACATAAACACCCGTTATCACTTTCTATCCATTTTTTTTAACTTTTCTTGTAAATACCATAGAGTTGAGCGGGCAAAATTGGAAATAAAATTTAGAGTTGAAGACATACAAATTTACTGTTCATTTGTGGAATTTTCATATTATTTTTTCCCCTAAATTATCATCTTATTTGTTATTATTATTATTATTATTATTATTATTATTATTATTATTATTATTATTATTATTATTATTATTCTCCTTCTTCTATTTTCCCTTCAAGAACTCTAAATCTCAATTTTCTTTTTAATATATGTTGCAACAAGGAACTCACGATAGTCGATGGTAGCCTGGTCAGTTGGCTAAGGCAGTGGTGTTTTAACCTATGTTTGGGTTTGATACCCACTGGCGGCACGCTTTCCTTAAAAAAGGTATTCGCGATGGAATGAATAATTTTCTTTTTGTGGTCAAAGAATTGGGTGAGTTCATAATTGGTATTCACAACCTATTACACAAATAGGAAGGCATCAGACTCGTGGTGTAACAAAAAACTTTTTTCGTGGTGGTATAAAGAATAGTTAAGTTCTTATTTTGGTGCCCTCAACCTATATGGTGAGTTCGAAGGCAAAATACTCGCACAATTCTAATTTTTTAATCAAAATAGTTGAAAATCTCCTCTAAGTTCAACCAATTTCATTTTCAAAGGTTTTGGAACACCGTGAAAACTCACAAAGGCTTCATCTTCAAGCTTCTAAGCTTTGCTTCCATCCAAACACATTCAAACAAGCTCCAAACATCTAACACAAAAATCAAAGTGGCAGAAATAGAGTAAAGGATCTGAAAGGTGGATGTCGAGCCAGAAACCTGAAAATGATTGACATCGAGCAACAACGGTTGAAAATTTGTTGAAATTGCTTCTTCACTTGAGAGGATTGAAATTTTTTTAGTGAAAAGTCGACAAAATTCTTTTTTTTTCCTAGCGGGTGGCACTAAATAATTTCAAAAAAAAATGGTGGCAAAAAAAGGAAAGGGTTGTGTGTTTAGAAGCCCTCAACAAAAGTTAGGACAAGATATGGTGGCACAAAGTGAAAGTTATGAATTCACGTTGTTATCACCGGTTTCTTCTTTCGTGTCAAAATAATAGACTTTTTGTAGTAAGAGTTAATAAGGAAACTTGTCGCATTGCTTGTGCATCCAAAAATCATCATCCTGAGAGTTTTGACTTACATAACAAATTTTAGACTGTCAATGACCACCTTTTTGGTGGCTGAAGGCACTCCGCTGCTTAAGTCAACAACTCTGTTAGAAGAAGAAAATAAATCTAGACAAAACTCACTTAAAGTTACATACCTGTGTCGAATGTCCCTTTGACCTTTTATAGTGGTCGCGGTTACTTCTCTGTGTGACTTAAGCATGTGAGACGCAACAGAAGAAGATGTTTCTCGTAACAGTTTCCTCCTTAATGGAGATGCATTCATGGAGGCGTAACTCCCTCCACGACTCTTTTTGGTGCAATGTTCATCTTCTTTATAAAAGAACTCATGTCGGGCCTAGATTTGGGCTCTGATTGGTTCGAGCCTGGATTCGGGCTCTGTTTGCATCTTCTCGTTGGCGGGCCTTGTCTGGGCCTCGGTAATTGATTTTATTCCTATTGGGTTTTATGAGCTGACCCAACAGATTGGACTATGTGTCCTCATGATGAATGCTCTCTGCCACATGTACATCCGTGATGATTGGTTTATTTTGATGTATCATCAGCTACTCCCCCCTTTAGTTTAGTGGGTGTGCTGACATGACCACTAACTTTGTGACGATTTTCCTTTCAATTCCATCATTGCCTTGTATTTAATGATGTCAGTAACTTTCCGCGGGTTGGTGTCTTGATTATTTGCTTGTCAGTTCGTTTTTGTGCACATTTTTTGGATTTTGTGTGGCCATCATATCTTGCATGCTGTCGCATGAGTCGTCCCTTCATTGCTCGACTCTATAAAAGGAGATGTGACGAATTCATTTTTTCCTTTTTACGCTATATTTGAAATTAGGGTTCGCTCATACCTTCGTCTTATTCATTTTCATTACTTCTCTGTTTTTCATCGATATCGGTCGGAGCTACACTAAGTGGTAAGTTGCTAGCTCTGTGTGAGGCTCATTATTCTCCCAATAGAGTTTCTCAGGCGACGCTGGCAAGTCTTTGTTCTGATTATAATCTCCCACCCGACCTCGAGATTATTCTGCATGGACAGGATGATAGTCCTTGTAATCCAAAGGCTAGATACATCACATTGTATTCGTGCATTTTTTCTTCTGGCTTTCGGTTCCCAGTTTCGAAGTTGTTCTGGGAGTATCTGAACTTCTTGGGCATTCCTCCTGTCCAAATGGGTCCTAATGGTTGGAAGGTGATGGTTTCTTCCTCCGTTCTCCAGTTTATTTCGAAAAACTTAGTAATGACATCCGAGATTGGTCGAGGTATTGGTTTTATGTTTTTGTGAACTCCAGCTACTTCCAACTGCGAGCTAGTGTTATTCATCAACGGGTTGGTTGAACTGAGCTTGGCCCAAAGGATATCTGTATCAAGTTGGATGGCAAGTTTTGCTAGTTCACTCAGCTTGACATGCAAAACGGTGCACGCAAGTTGGTAAATGAGTGGCACAGGCGGTTAGTGAAAAGGTCTTTGATGCACATACTGGATCCATTTGATCACATCGATCATGGTCTTAAGCATATAATGGACGAGATGAATCATCTCGCCTATGCAAGGGTGATGGGCTCGATCTATCGAGTTGCTTGTGATCAAATGGCTTCTTTGGAGAGGAAGTTGGTGGCACTGCTGCTGGTGTTTTCTCATGTTCTTTCCCAATTTGATGTGTTGAGAGCGCAATGTGCTAAATCGAAGAAGATTGCAGAGGTTGCTCAAAAGTCGTTGATTAAGGCGAAAAGAATACACGATAAATCTGCTGCTGAGCTTGAATCTTTGAAAGCCTAGTTGGATGAGGTTTGTACCCTTCTACGTGATGTGGAAAAAGAGTTATCCGCAAGGATTGTGATTTCGTTTGTACTCATCTAGGCCATTAGCAGGTGATAGGGGCATAATTAGGCTATTTTTAGTACCATATTTCTATATATATTTTTAGCTATTACTTGTTAATTATGGTACTAATTGCTATTTCGTGTTTGTGTAGGTTTCCAATTACAAGATTCTAAAATAGAAACTAAGTGAAGCAAATTAGCAACTAATGGCACAAGGAAACCACACAAACAAGGAAATCACACAAACAATGAAACCACACAAACAAGGAAACCAAGCAAAAAAGGAAACAAAACAATTATAAAAGGGATGATACCTTGCTTTCAAGAAATTCATCCAGTAATAACCTTTTAATCCACCGCCGCAGCAAGCCCCACGCATCCTCCCACAGCCGTCATCGTCCTCCTTCACAACAACCATCAAGCCCATCGTCCTGAAGCCTTCATCACCGTCCTCATCCACAGCCGAAGCCATTATCGTCCCCCATATCTGTCTCAGTTCATCATCCAACCACCTCCATCATCCCCTTTTCCTTCCTAACACCCAACACAGCCATTCTTCCATCATCACCATCGAACCCTTCAATCGAAACAACCCCTCATTCCATCTCTTTTTCGCATCTCTTCCTCGCACAACCTTCATCTCTCTCGCCCGATCTCTTCCTTCCATTACCTTCACACATCAACTATACCACCACCGTCCGATTCTCATCATACACACAACACAGGTAGAGGTCGAGAAGGAAGAAGAAATCGAGGAGGAAGAAGAGAAATCAGATAGTGACGAAGAGACACAGATCGCGCGAGGAAGGAAGATAAATAAATTTCTTTCCAGTCTGCTATTTGCATGCCAGTTTCCACTCTCTACCACCACGGATCAGGCTACAATGTTTTTTTTCATCTCTTAACTCTTTTACTTATTTTAGTTTGATTATTGATTATGAATTATTGTTGAACATAATTAATATGTCTAGCTAAACTCCTCTTAGTTAGGGGTGGATTCGAATCCCCGAACATGTGCTTTATAAATTAATTGAATTTAATCTTCCTCGCTATTAGTGATTGTGTTTTGCTTAACTGCTTTATAGAGAACTTTTCTTTGTATGTTTATTAAGGTGGCCAACTTAGTAAGCATGCTAGGATCTGGGGCTAGAACATAGGAGAGTTTCACCTAATTGTTATAATCATGTATTCACAAGTAGTAAATATCAAGGAACGTTGGTAAGGTTAAGTAAAAACCTTGGTAAAAACAAGATGCTGATCATACTTGTAATTGCCTAGTCAGTGTTCATATTTCCACAAAACTTAATGATCTTAGATTGTTATTTAACTTGCGATTTTTGTTTAGATAACATGATAAGAATAGTTTGAAAGCGACGCTTAGTTTAATTCAACGAACTTGGGAAAATAATAAGATTAATGCAATGCGATCACGGTTAATCTTGAACATTGCCTCTCACGAGTTAGCAAGTGATTATTGAAGATTGATTTATAAGCATATGTTTGGTGTGTGGAGATAAACCCTTAGCTAATTTCTCATCTTTGCCATCCATTTAGTTTTATTATCTTTAGAGTAATTTTCGTAGTTATTTTCATAGTTTAATTTAGAAAATCCAATCCCCCATTATTTAATTAATAAGGTTGTTAGTTGTCTTTTAGTTATTATTGGTGTTAATTGATAAGCCCTCTAATCCCCGGTCTAGAACGATCCCTACTTATTCTATACTACAATCACAAAGCAGGGTATTAAGTTGTGTGCTACTAAAATCGTGCATTAGCAGGTCAACCCAAGATCTGTGGCAGTGTCACCGGATGTTTGGATTGCATGTTGTGGATCCGAATTCTCGGACTCCATCGGTCTGATGATACGGGCTGCCTCATGTTCTTGAGCTGTTTGTGATGCATCGTTGCTAGTAGGAGAGTTGTCACAATCATCACTGGGTTGAGGATTTGTAGAGTGTGTCATTTGTTCTAACGGCTTGTTGATCTTCTATTAGATTGTGGTGAGCTTTGTCACTATGAATTTTTTTTTTGAAAATGAAACTTGTCGTTCCCTGCCAACGGCGCCAAACTGATGCGTAAAAAAATCGTCATCCTGAGAGTTTGACCTGCAAAACAAACGTTAGACTGTCAAGGACCACATTTTTGGTGGCCAAAGGCACTCTGGTGCTTAAGCTAACAACTTTGTTGGAAGAATGAAGTAAATCTGGACGAAACTCAGTTAAAGTTGCATACTTGTGTCGAATGTCCCATTTACATTTTATAATGATCGCGGTTAATTCTCTGCGTGACTTAAACATGGGAGGCACAACGGAAAGAGATGTTTCTCGTAACAGTCTCCTCCTTAATGGAGATGCGTCCGTGGAGGCGTAACTCCTTCCACGACTTTTTTTGGTGCAACATTCATCTTCTTTATGAAAGAACTCGCGTCGAGCCTGAATTTGGACTCTGATTTGTTCGGGTCTGTATTCGGGCTCTGTTTGTGTCTTCTCGTTGGTGGATCTTGTCTGGGACTCTGTAATTGATTTTATTCCTTTAGGGCTCCATGAGTTGACCCAACAAATTGGACGTTGTATCCTCGTGATGGATGCTCTTTGCCATATGTACGATCGTGATGATCGATCTGTTTTTTGATGTATCATCAATAATAATAACAACCAAAACCTTACACTTTCGCGCCTTATCCCAACATTAGTGATCCAAAAATAGTGTTTATGTGATATTTAGACCCTAATTATTACGATTAGAACCAAGGATAAATCACATCATTTGTCACATTTCATCAATATTTTGAGGCTCTATATACGTACACACACAGATAACTATACTATTAAAAGTTGATATTTGTAAAACAAGTGCTTCTACTCTACTAGTATTGCTAGTTTGCTGCGGTGACATGGTTGCCAAACACTAGCTTTACAAATGTGGGAGGCATGCTAATTAGTGGCATGCTGTTGACTAGTAGGTAATAACCTGGATAGTCTGCTTTGGGATTGATTTGTGGTTCCCAGATTAATCGAGCACCATCTCAAAAAGAAGGGTGATTCTAAATGTCGAGGAAATGGGCGAGGGAGGCTCCCTCGCACGTGCCCGAGTATTGTTTTAAAAAAAAAAAAAAAAAAAAAGCGGGAAAACTAAAACTTTCAAAACTTAAAAAATCTCAATTTCTCCAATTTCAAATTCAAACAACACCAGCTCTCACTTCAGTCTCTTCCTCGACACTTACACCACAACAATCTTTCATCCTTCACAATACAAATGGATTTCGAGTACGAGTTTTCATCTTCGACTTCTTCACCGTCCTCACAAGAAACTTCATCCCCTTCACACACATCAACAACTATCTCACCAAAGCGGAAGGCGGGGAGGAAGAAGTTCAAGGAGACTAGACACCCAATCTACAGGGGAGTGAGGCAAAGGAATGGCGAGAAATGGGTGTGTGAGGTGAGCAGGAAAACTGTGTCGGATCTCTCTGTTCTGGTCTCTCTGTTTCTGAAGCATGGGTGAGCTCACTCAATGTTCAAGTTTCCCACCCGCTCAAGTTCTTACAAAACTCACTCAATGGCTTCTAGACTCCAACTACTCTCCTTCCTCTGTTTGCTCGGCCTTTTAACTCTTTGTTCTGCAAGAGAAGCTCCAGCTGAGAAAATCCCCAAGTCAATATCTAATGCTGGTTACATTGCGCTCATTAAGCGAAAAACACAAGATTTGAAGACAGCATTCAATCTTGACACCCTTCTTCATGACCACTCTCCTGTTGTCTCTCCATCTGATGATGCTCCATTGTGTTTGTAGAGGCAACAATGCAGCCTGCAGCCTGCAGCCTGAGTTAACCACCGAAATCATAGATAAACTTTCGGGGTCCCACTTCCATTTCATAACTGCAAATATATGTAAACAAAAAGTGAATAACAATCTGAACAACCATCGATCGAATACCTAGTTGTTAAAGATGTGCTTAAAAAAATTGATGTATGTTACATGTTCATATCCAGTGAAGAGCTATTAGTCTGTTGGGCACATTGTGTGTCACCTTTTGTGTTGGGTATATGTATATCTGGTTGTGGTAGTCACATGGCTTTACATCTCTAACAGTTTGAACTTTTAGAGCAACTGGTTTTTGTTTTTCCATATTGCATCAAGAGTGAAAGGTCGTGGTTCAGAACTTCAAATCTCCTCAGCATTCTGCTAAGGCCTGATGGAACTATGAGAGGAGGAGATGATCAGTATTCAGGGCAGTGGAAGACCGACAAGTTTACACATTGCAACTTTGTCGAGGCTCTGTGCAACAATGATAAAATTTATCTGGTAGTGCCTTGATTGCCAGCAAGCTAAGCAAGATCTGGGGCATGCAATGTCCTCCTAGACTCAATATCTTTATTTGGACAGTGGACAGGGGAAGATTCAGTGGAAAACCTTAAGAAAGAGATTTGACAAATTAAAACCTCAAATTTAGTTGACATGGTATTGGTCTTAAATTTTGCCAAAGTCCACAAGTTGTGTATGTGTCATGAATAATCCCAGTGTCTCAATATATCGAAGAAGAACAATAGAATGGTCTACAAATTTTGAACCACTTGAGATGAAGTATGATCAACCATAGTGGATCCTAGTACATGTTGCACCAAGATTTAAACTGTGTGTCAATTACTAGATTCTTTTAATTCTCCCCAAGACGAGATGAACACAAACAATGATGTATACACCAGAGTTCGTATGAGGAAGATATGTGTGAAACAAGATTGGATTCTTTTGGCAGTCAGATAACCATTCAAAGTTGTGTTGATCGGTTGAATGCTTAATTGCTTATACTCAAATGTCAAGCTCAAACTTAAGAAGAGCTTTCTGTCTGCGCCCACTCAGTCATGTGACCGGTCCACAACATACAAAAATAGAATTCCAAAATTGAAATTCCCTATTTTGAAAATATGTTCCTGATTTATCTCCCAAGGATTCTTCTACCATTTATGGAGGGTCCAAGCACAAATTTTCTGACTCTCCAAGGCAACAATGCTGTCTTCAAATCTTGTGTTTTTCGCTTAATGAGCGCAATGTAACCAGCATTGGATATTGACTTGGGGATTTTCTCAGCTGGAGCTTCTCTTGCAGAACAAAGAGTTAAAAGGCCGAGCAAACAGAGGAAGGAGAGTAGTTGGAGTCTAGAAGCCATTGAGTGAGTTTTGTAAGAACTTGAGCGGGTGGGAAACTTGAACATTGAGTGAGCTCACCCATGCTTCAGAAACAGAGAGACCAGAACAGAGAGATCCGACACAGTTTTCCTGCTCACCTCACACACCCATTTCTCGCCATTCCTTTGCCTCACTCCCCTGTAGATTGGGTGTCTAGTCTCCTTGAACTTCTTCCTCCCCGCCTTCCGCTTTGGTGAGATAGTTGTTGATGTGTGTGAAGGGGATGAAGTTTCTTGTGAGGACGGTGAAGAAGTCGAAGATGAAAACTCGTACTCGAAATCCATTTGTATTGTGAAGGATGAAAGATTGTTGTGGTGTAAGTGTCGAGGAAGAGACTGAAGTGAGAGCTGGTGTTGTTTGAATTTGAAGTTGGAGAAATTGAGATTTTTTAAGTTTTGAAAGTTTTAGTTTTCTCGCTTTTTTTTTTTTTTTTTTTTTTGAAACAATACTCGGGCACGTGCGAGGGAGCCTCCCTCGCCCATTTCCTCGACATTTAGAATCACCCCAAAAAGAAAAAGATTTCTCACATTCTTATGTATTTGTTGTCGAGGGAATGGGTGAGGAAAACAGCGAGGGGGGACCGTCCATCCCCCAGGATGCACGAAATGGGCGAGGGAGGGTGGGGCGCTCGCGGGAGGTGACGTGGTAAAAAAAGAAAAAAAAAAAAGGGGGGAAATCGAAAATTTGGGGGAGAAGAAGGAGGGAACAGAGCTTAAGCCTTCTCCCCATTCCATTTTCAATCCTCCCCGCTTTCTTCCTCTCCCTCTCCCCATTTTCCATCTCTCGTCAGGTCTCCCCCTCCCCCCCCAAAAGAACAAAAACGCAGCAGCAGGGAGGGTTTCTCCCATTTGGATCGAAAAGAAGAAAACCCTTGGCAATTATGTATGTATGTTGCATTCGAAGAAACTCTTGTGTTTTTTTGTTTATGTTTGTTGTGTTGTTTACAGATCTAGCAGATTTGGAAGACTTCAAAGCATCAAATGTGTTCTTTCAGCTTCAGTAACCCCTCTTACCCTTTTGTTCTTTCAGCTACATTGCCTTAGGGTTTTGTTTAATTTCATTAAAAATCGAGTCTTTGCAAGTGGGGTGCAATGTGGTCTCACTATGAAGGCATCGGCTTTCTCTTTGTTATTGTCTTCTGTTGTTGTTGACTCTACTACTGCTGCTGATACGATGGTCTTTACGACTTCAATTTTGCCCAAAGAAGATGCATAATTTATTATTCCTGCTGCTTCTTCTGTTCAATTTCTCTTCATTTAGCTTCGGTGAGTTTGTCTAATTTACTTCATTTTCTATCGGTGAGGAAGGTAATAGAGATTTCCTCATCTATGCCCCTTTTAACAGTTCAAGCTGTGTTATTTATTGTGAGTAGGGTCTTCTTGAACTCTGTTTATGTTGTTGCGTTTAGAGTTTGTAGCAAAGCACCTGAAGCTTTGTAACCCTTTTTGGCTTGCAGTGTTGTTGTTTGTACTCTGAAACCTCTAAAGCTTGTTTGGGTTACTGTTGCTATCAAACATGCTCACATTTACTGATTCAACCAAAGTATTTGTAAATGAGTCTGAGAAGTGCTTGGATTCTCAACTATGGCATGCTTGTGCTGGAGGGATGGTTTAATGCCTACTGTGAACTCCATGGTCTATTACTTCCCACAAGGCCAGGCTGTTTGTACCTTAAGCTAGCTAGCATGTTTGGCATAGAAAGATCAAAGATGTTGAGTAATGTGTTGTACCGGGACGCGAAAGGTATCTTGAAACAGACTGGAAATGAAATGAACCATTTAGGTAAAAACTTGGCATTAAACCTTATTCTGTTCAAATGTAACCGGATCTCCTTACATATCTGACTATGGATTTTGTTCTTTGTATCTTGCAGTGAGTTCATGAAAACGGCAAGGAGGCTAACAGCAATGCATAAGTGATGAGAAGTTGTGAATTAGGATTTAAGGTCAGAAGTTGCGTTGGATGTATAAGTGAACCATGCAATGCATGTATAAATTTTCTACTGTTCGTGCATCTCATCTCCAGTTAGGCGGTTGACAAGGCTGATCCACCAACTTGGCCAACAACACACTTAGTTAGCAGCTTGATTGTTATTATTAAGTTAGACTTGTTAGTTACAACAAATGACAATATTATATTGGTTGGTAATGTAATGCGCACTACACGTGAATTGGGATCACAAGCTGTTTCACTTCATCAACATACGTTTGTTGTTATTTCTTTTTTCTTCATCAACAACTCCACCCGAAATTAGTTAAGTTCATTTGTTTTGTTAATTAGATCAGTCAACTAAAGCCTTCAATACAACAATGATGGCTCAGCCTTGGAAACGGCGTAAGTAATTACATTACATGCATACTTTTTTTATTGATGCGCGTTCTAGAGTTGATGAATATCTCAAGTGAGAATGAGGACATGAGCTTCTTCTATTCTCAGTTTCTTATGCTGTGTTTGATTGAATTGTCTGTCTCATCTCTGACTTCAATGACGACATCTTCTTCTGTTTATATAACTGATGAGTCAATACTTTGCAGGTCCTGTAGGAACATAGATATTTCACGCATTCCAGTTTAGATTGATGAACATAACTGAGTTGCTTAGCAATTCATGACCCGAAATGCTGACATTTGTGTGAGAACATTATCGTTTCAGTACAATGGGCCTAGCCACTTATAAGCACTAAGTTATATGTGATGCAACCTCATGTACGATCTAATGTAATGTTGTTGGGAAGCAAGAACCGCACAATATGGACTATGAAAAGAACTTGACAGGTATTGCAGTACAAAGTTTATGATAAACTATAAAAGAGGCATCTGAAGATTAACATCATCACATTAAGACAAAACAATGGAAATGTGTCTTCAAAATGTGACCAAAGAGATCAATAATGTATACATTTGCAAAGATTAAAAGGTTTCACATACAACTTCTTCAAGCTATACATAAAACAAACAGAACCCCCCAAATTTTTCACAACCAATGGTTTGAGCAATCCTTTTACCTAGAAACCTAAACTATTACAACTCAAACAAATATGCTCAACAGGCCTGTCGTATTTGCAGACTTCATTCTGTTGTCTGCAACTCTCGAGCCTGTGATCCATGACCTGCACAAGGATTTCAACATGTATATGTACGAATTCTTTGAATGAATTAATGACTTCTGAACATTGAGATATACAAATTAAGATACAACAGTGCATTATACTATGCTCAGAAACGCATGTTCATCATCACTTAATGCACTGTATAATGAGCATAGTTCTTCAGGATTTGCTTTTCTGAACAGGCCCTTGAGCACATCAGACTTGACTGATGATGGCTGGTGATTCCCAAGAGTGTTGGTCTCTTGTTTCTTCAGTGGATATTTACGTAATGGATGCAAGAAGTCCTCAGCTCGTGACTGGGATTTCCAGTACTCTGTACATACCCTATTTTGGTCGAAGGCGTCTATATGCTGACCACCATGTAAGCTAACCTGCATTGCTGAAAGAGAAATCATCAACAAATGAAGAACCAGGAGCAATTCATCACGAAATCACAATCGATACAAATATAACTATTTTAATCTAATTACACCAATCCTTGAAATAGTTCTAAAATTCTAATCACAAAATCGACATAGAAACATTAAAACAAATTCATCAAGCACAAACACAAAGATAATAGGGAAGATTATCTAAAACTAACCCTAGCCGAAGCACTTCGTGGGGATCGAAGAGTGACTTGATCTATACCATTCCAATCCTTGGTGATCTCAATTGATGCTCTCTGATCCCAAACTGCTGCAAAATGCCCCATCTCTCAAAGAAGAGACACCAAATGCATGAACAATAAGATGAACCCCTCTTGTTTATTTATTTTTAGTCAAGTGAAGAGAAAACTGAATGATAGTTCAAATGATTATAGATCTAAAATTTTCCATTCGGTATTTGAAGCAGTATCCTCTGCAACTGCCTTCTATGAGCACCATCCAAACCAAGAATTTCCATCCAGTATAATTCCCCCCCCCCCCCCCCCCTCTCCACACACACACACAAAAGTCAGACAAGTAGATGACCACATTGAACACATGAAATTCAAAGAAAGTGCCAGTTTAATTACTTAGCTATCATAGAAATATCAAACAATCAGAATGCAATTTGTTTTGCAGCATATTTGGTAGTGAAGATACGTTACAAGAAAACTTACTTGCTATCATGCCTGCCCACCAAAGTGGCTCATATAAATAAGAATAACCTCCACTTCCTGCAAGATGAGAAGCAACACTGAGTCAATTCCAGGGTGATTATCTAATAGATAGTGATAGTACCAAGGATAGACAATGCATGAAATACAAGCAATAAATTCAAGGCAAACATTCAAATGGGTATGGCTAGATATGTTGAGCTGAGTAAATCATCAAACTTTCTGCTACGCAAGCATTAACAACAAACTCTCCAGATCTCTCTTAGATCATAATATAAACATCCAAAACTAACAGAACTTCAAAAATTTAGTAGTAGCACAAGTTGAGAAAGCCAAATTTAAAACATACGTACAATCCCTATAACAATGCTAAATCAAACTAACTAACTAGAATGCAATCTCACTGACTGAGAGGAAATACAACAACTTAACATATTCCCAAATTATTGAATCGTAATATGCTCACTCATTTGCGTCACATGGCATATTTGCCAAATCTGAAAGTTTTCGTAATTTCGAGTGTGAATGTGAAGATCAGTAATCTTTCAACTCTTCTAAATGTTTTTACAATGTGTTTTATGAATAGATCTTCAAAACTTACACATCCAGAACAAAATTAATTTTAAGATCCAAGTAGTAACAGCAATTAACTAGACAATAGAGTTAATTAAGTCTCCGAAACCTTTCGACACCGTATAAAATGCAATCATTTAATACCCACACTCCAAATTAGCACCAGATCTTAGCATACATACACATTGAACACTACAATACCAATAAACCAACCAAATTTACTGAAATTTCAACATCGAAGTAGCGAAAGAGACTTAAGATAGCTAAATCTATCACAAAATAGCAACATCAACTAAAATTCCCCGAAGATCTTCACTAAAAAAACCCTAAGATTTTCGAAATTTGTGCTTACCAACCCTAATTCCAGAAGTGCCAGCCTTCTTCAAGCCTTTCTTCTTAACAATGAAGCTAGCGCCGATAAAGACGCTTGAAGAGAGTGCTAGAATCAAGCCCTTGATGTTGTCCGAAGACATTCCCTTGTAAGAGCTCGACCAACTCGATGACGACGAAGAAGAAGAAGACGACTCCTCCGCCATGAAATGACTATAACTACGAAGACTAAACCCTAAAAAAACACCTCACTGAAGTGAGGATTCACAACAAAATCCCTCAAACCCCAATACAACCCACTTTCAAAACCCACAAATTCTCACAACCGAGATGGAGGACCTTCGTTTGGAGAGAGGGAGGGCCTTCTCTATCTCTGTCGAGATGGAAAATGGGGAGAGGGAGAAGGATAAAATGGGAAGGAGAGCTTTTCTGTCGATTGAAAATGGGGAGAAAGCTCCCCATTCCCTCCTTCTTCTCCCCCAAATTTTCGATTTCTCCTCCCACCCCCCCCCCCCCCTTTTTTTTTTTTTTTTTTACCACGTCACCTCCCGCGTGCGCCCCACCCTCCCTCGCCCATTTCCTCGACATCTAGAATTACTCGTCGTGTAATCACTCTCATCACAAATAAAACTAGGGCTTTTCTAAACGTCGAGGTAACGCGCGAGTTTTCTAAAACTATTCCCACCACCTCCACTAGGGGTGGGCATCCCATCCCGCGATCCCGTCCCGTCCCGTCCCGATTTTTCCGGGTCTTAATGGGATTGAATAATTTCATCCCGATCCCGTCCCGTCCCGATCTAGAATGGGATGGGATGGGATGGAGATTTTCAATCCCGCCAATCCCGTCCCGTCCCGAACTAATTTATTAATATTAATTATTAATATTTTTATTTAATTTTTTATTTTAGAATTGTACTACATGATGATGAGCTCCATATCCAACAATCACTCAAAAAGACAATACAACAGTACTACCACCAATAAAGATTTAAAACAACATGATGATGAGCAATAAAATTATTGGTAACAAACAACAAATTTTATAAAAGTAATGAACAACAAATGTAATGTAGAATAAATAAAAAAAATCCCTCTTTTGTTTTGTGGTTGATCCATTCATTTCAGAAATTAAAACCAGCAAAAATGACAAGGGAAAACCCAATAAAATCATCTAAGGAACACCCGCCAGAGTTCACTTCAGTTCTTCTGTTTCTGTTGCTTTTGAATCTTGGTGTTCTCTTTCTGGGTCCTCATTAGCTGTTTGGCTGTGTTCCTGTTGCTGCTAATTGCTTGCAAATTTTAAGAAAAACACTTCTTAATGGCCCAGTTTGAACACTTCTTAATGGCCCAGTTTGAAATGATACAGTGTTCTATAAACACTTCTTACTGCAGTGTTTGAAATGATGCGAGAAAAACACCTTTCAAACTGCAGTGTTCTATGATACAGTGTTTTATGATACTGCAGTGTTCTATGATATTGCTTCAAATTTTGGATGCCGCTGATCCCGTCCCGTCCCGATCCCGTTTGGGATGGGACGAGGTCGAAATGGGGTTTTTCCCATCCCGTCCCGTCCCGATCCCGTATGAACGGGATGGGATAGGGATGGGTATATCTCGTCCCGTGCCCACCCCTAACCTCCACCACACGTTTGAGTTTGACAGACCTTATCTATCCAACCATATATAAGTTGCAAGTCCAGTTGATTTCAGCTTCTCCCTCCATCTCCTGAGATCAATCGCTTCATTTTATTTTTAATTTTTTTCTATCTGATAGATCTGATGGGTTCTGTGTTTGGAAAGATTGATGTGGAAACCCCTAAATTCGAGCTTCTCCAGTCTACACCCGACTATGAGATCCGAAGATACTCGTCCTCTGTGGTGGCCCAAGTTACCTACGATCCTTCTTCACAGACTATGGGAGGCAACAAAGACGGAGGATTCACTATTCTTGCCAATTACATAGGTGTACTCGGCAAACCACAGAACGCTAAGCCTGAAAAGATCGCTATGACAGCTCCAGTCATAACAGCAACCACACCAACACCAACAGAGTCTGAGAAAATAGCTATGACAGCGCCTGTAAATTTAATCACGGAGAAGAATATGGTGGTGACCATGCAATTTGTCTTGCCGTCAAAGTACACCAAGGCTGAGGAAGCTCCGAGGCCAATTGATGAGAGGGTGATTATAAAAGAGGTGGAAGAAACAAAGTATGGTGTGGTCAAGTTTTCAGGAGTGGCGACAGATGCTCTAGTACAGGACAAGGTGCAGAAGCTGAAGACGAGCTTGGAGAGAGATGGATACAAGGTCATAGGAGATTTCTTGCTCGCAAGATATAATCCACCATGGACTCTGCCTCCCTTCAGAACTAATGAGATCATGATTCCTGTCCAGTAATGAGACAAGGGAATGATGTTTAATTTATCACTTTCATCAAAATTTTCAATTCCAGGGAATAAAACAGCATCCTAATAAATGATTATCTTCTTTGCTATCAGAATGTAATCACAATGCCTTGAATTTTGTTATACCAAAATTACAGGTCCTTCCAATATAGTCCCATCTATCTCAGGTTTAATCTAGGTTTTCTTACAACAGGGAATGTGATGGTATTAGTTAAAAATAATACATTTCAGCTTCAGAAACTTGATCCTGTGACCTAACATCAATCAAGATTTTACCAACAAAAATAGTAAAAGGATGCCCAAGATTAAGTTAATTGTAGCATATAAAATAGCGAATGTGAAAAGGAGTATACATCATCCTGGATATCCAATCCATGGCCTTAACTAGGATTATGATAAAAAAAAATACTTTATATATGTTTCCTTTCTCAAAAAAATCGTTACTAGAGTCCACTCTTTTTTTTTTTGTCATAGAATTTGCTACAAGGGTCCATTCTTTTTCAGAGTCAGAAAGTCCCAAGTTAATAAAGAAAATTAACAATACGATGGTTTCAATAGATAAATCTCAAAGATAATTTATCTTCATGGCTTGGACTATTTTGTCATGTAAGTTATTCATGTCATCAAAAGAAAACCAGACGTGGAAATTTTTGCAGCTTAGAAAGGAAACCTAAAGATATGCATGACATAACGAGAACAGAATGGATCGAAAGGTTATGTGTGCAATAGATGATAAAATAACTTAGTAGTGTTCAGTTGAATGTAAGAAATTGCTTTTGGAAGTGTGAAATAGACTAGCCTACTGTTAAGCAAGAACAAGAATGCAAAGAAGACTGACACATGATGAAACCACATTAATCTTTAGCACTTCTCTGACCAGGCACCAAATTAAAGACTGCAAATGACCAAAAAAAAAAAGAAAAAAGGTCAGCCACAAACAATAAAGTAATTCGGAATGACTACAAAAACATGCAAGAAAATAGTGGCCTCTATATCTCAAGACCGAATACATTGCAATGAAAAGAAAAAGTGGCATTCAAGAAGGGAGGGTTCAACAGACATGGCACCCCCATGGACATAAACACTTCACTACCTAATTGGTTAGTAGTAAGAATGAGAATTGGGTAACAATGTTATTCTGATCATAAGAAGAGATGGCTTGGCCTTCAGTGGCAAACAAAGTATACAACAAGCAAATTATATCCAAACTTATGGATACGCAAGTCAAATCTTCGATGAAAGTTTAGACTGAATTGAAAAGAGGAAGGGAGTTGGGGTTCGATTTCCCCAACCCAAGGGCAATATCATAATTGCAATATGCCATTTGGGCTTGGGGATCTCAGTTTTTAACTCGTCTCATTCTCAGTTTTTATTTTATTTTGTTTTATTTTCACCCATTTTGGCGATCTTTAGTATTTGGCATTTTAGACTTCCAAGTTTGCTTTAAAAGAGCAAATTTTAATTTCAATGTTATCCATTCAGGTGTGAATAGGGATGGCTACGCCCAAATCCGCCTCCACCCCATCAGGACCGTGGATTCCCAAATCCGTTCCAAATAATCATTTATCTTTTTCTTTAAAAATCTTCCATGCTCCGCAAGGATGGCAGATATCCGCCCCACCCTCGTTTAACCGTTGTGGGTTCAACGGATAGCGGATATCAACTCCGCTCCGTCCCATCTCGTCTACAAAACTGAATTTAGTATGTTATGAATCGTAATTCACTTGTAATTTCATTTTTATCATCATCAAAGCCATTTTTGTTATTTTCGGGATCAACTACACAGATTTTGCTTCTCCAAGCAATAGTCTTTTCACATATCCTTGCTTAATCCAACCTCAAAGATGTCTTCATTCACCGTCTTCATCCATAATTTCAACAGTCGTCCCCTTCATCTACACACTCCATTAACTTACCAATCTAGACATTTTTTTAATTGACATCGTATTTGGTCTCCTTCGCACATGACTAAACCATGTTAAAAGCATTTCTCTAATTTTGTACTATATGAACGCCACACTTGTAATTTCATCAAATAAAGAATTAAAAAGATGGAACAAACTTCTTAAATCTTACTTCATTTGTATATCATAATTTACTCGTAGATCTATTGTAAGTTTCTATTTAAATCTTACTTGATTTAAAGTTTTTGTTGATATCATATTGAGTAGTGATTCACTCCAATTTGTTAATGAGATTGCAGGAAAGATTAGATGATACTAGAAGTGAACAAACTGCTTCAATCCATAGTAGGAGACTATCAGCTTCTATTGAGTCTGCAATTAACAACTATGATGAGTCTCAAAACTTTAGAAATTGACACGTAGGCCTAAATCGAGGTTGTGCAGGACCAATACTTCAATGTCTGATTATAGTGAAGACCCATCATACCCAACACTCTCATCTCCACTCCAATGTCACATTCCAACTCGGTTATCTCTCAATCTCGAACGTTCACAAGATTGAACTACCAACACAATGAACCACCAGCACCGGATCAAACCACCAGATCTCAGACTTTCTCAAGATTGAACCACCAACACAACTGATGCCACCAGATCGAAACATCATATATCTCATACTTTCCCAAGATCCAACCACCTGCACGCTGACACCACCAAAACAACATCAAACCACCAAATCTCAGACTTTCACCAGATCGAACTATTGACAACACACCAACCGCCATTCCTCCTCTTCCATCGGAGGCGACAACGATAGTCGCTTCTCCACCACTGACAAGCTCCTACCAAGCCTCCATCACTCGAATCATCAGCTTAGGAGAAAAGATGCAGAAGAAGAAAAAAAAAAAGGAAGAAGAAAAAGAAGGAACGAGTTCTCTGTAGAGGCGGAGGTGACAGGTTCTCTGTGCCCGTGATACGATGGAGATTGGAAAGAAGATGGTGAGTTAATCAATTCGGGATAGGATTTAGGTTTTTGTATTAGAAAGGCAATCTAGTAATTTTGCATAGATAAACGAATATATGCGAAGCGTATATGGTCATATGCCCCGAAATATTAATGGATTCAATTTTGATATCCAAAACAGCTCCGAAATCCGTTAAGAAAAGTCCAATCAACCCTAAATGGTCCGGACTGAAGGTCAAGAGACTAGGCAGTTGGCACACGTGTTCGAAATAGAGAGCATGCAAATGACTTCAGCAATACGTGAGTAGACAAATGAATATACCTTATAACTTCAAAAGCTAAATGAGCACGTCTAGCAACTCATTACATCTCTTGTTACTTTCACAAAGAACTATTACAATCACCAGAACACCTATTCACTTGAGCTAGCTTTCTAAAATCAAATGGATTGGGAAAAGCTGAAATAATACATACTGAACTGCAAAACACACTATTTGCTTGTCAAGCCATAGCTCTAAATGCCAGATGGGCAAGCATAGAAATTAATGAAACCTCTGGGAAATCACGGAAGTTTCCAATTCTCTCCGGCATAAACTGCTTGATCTCCCAACTCTTCCTCAATACGAAGCAACTGCAAAGAACACTTCACCCATCAGTTTATGCAACTATTGTCTTTTTCATCATGAAAGAAAATAAGTAACATTAGAAAAACTCAAGGTTAGTGACCAACATCTTTTTAACAATAAATTTTAGCAAATGATGCATCAAAGGGAAAAAAAAAATATGTGTACACATAAATAAGAACTTGCAGAAGATGAACCAACACCCAGCCAACACATAAATAATAATAATAATAATAAATAAATATATTTTTTTTAAATTGAGCTCTAACGAATTAAAAAATATTTTTGAAATTAAAGTATCTTTTATTATAAACAAAAAAGTAGTAGGTCCTCTTGGGTCAGTAAAAACTATTTTTTATCTCAAAACTGTCAATGCCCCATAATAAAACCAATAAAAAAATAGAAAGACTTGTTGTATGTAGTTTGTTCTTAATTGGGTTTTTTTTTTCTTTTTCTTTTTTTTTTTCTTTTCGCAAGGCCTTCGCCTTTATGCAGATATTCACCACTTCAATTCTCACTTTACGTGATCACTTTGGCTCCAATGTTTTGTCACAACCAGATAATCACTACTTTGCTTTATGCAGTTGCTACTACACTTTGTTCATAGGGAATTAGACCTGGCACCGTCTCTTTATTATTGTGGGCAAATCTTGAAAGAAACTTGAGAAACTTTGAAGGAAAAAGCAAGAGAGCTGACCAACTATATAAAGGCATCAGGCAATGGTTTGGTTTTAGGATCACATGCCATGTGTATGAAGTTTCATTTGATGAGAGCACGTATAACATTTTCTAGCTAAGGCAACTTGTATGGTTAGTATTTCCATGTGGCTTTTGTGAGTTTCTCACTCACCTAAGTCCTCAATTTCTTTTCATTATAATTTACTTGTTTAATGATAATACCAATAAAAGAAAAAGAAAAAAAAATCCCACGACTAATTTTATTCTATCTAAGAACATGATCTATTCAGGAAATAACTACTAAGTTTTATATTAAAAGCTGCAACACCCCATTTTCGACCGCAAACCAGTCAGCCAATACCACTAAAAACTTTTTTTCTCCAAAATCAAACGAGATTTATAATCAGAGAGGAAAAAAGGGATGTGAGTGAGACACTCACTACAACAAGCTTATGAATAACAGAGGACCAAGAGACCCTGAAGATCTCAAAGAAACATCTCTAACATACCCAAGCATTACCCATTCTCCATGACATTTCTTTAACCGCCACTATAAATCAAATTCATTGATTCACTTCGCCCCTCAAATATCCTCTCATTCCATATATACCAGCTCTAGATCAATTTCGACACCATCTCCTAGTTTTGGTTAAACCAACTCCCCCCCCCCCCCCCCCCCCCCCCCCCCCTTCTTTCATTATCGGCTTAGTCTCTCAAGCTAACCATTTCAGTTGATCAAGGTGGTCAGCACGCTGCAAATTACACTTAATGACCGAATTGGCCCAATGAGTGTTTGATGTTGCATATCACGTGTGAACCATGTAACTTCAAATCACATGCCTTGAGATGAAACAAATACGTGCATCTCGAGTACCAAATCAGATGGTGTAGTTTCAAAATTGATGATAAACAACATATGATAAAAATATACCCAAATTCTTCACTAAGGATGTATTTGATCGAAGGCAAATTTGCCAAGGGAAAATTGTTAAAAGTGACGAGGGAGAGGAAGAGAAATTGAAGAACATGCATTTTGTGAATCATCATCCTCTTGGTTTGTTACAAAATGGAAATATTTTTTTAGCGAGCTAAGAATTTTTTTTTGGCAAAAATAGATAAATCTTCAACCTCAAAATGAAGAAAAGTTTCCCACTTCCTCTCCTTTTTTTTTTGAAAATTTCCCATGGCAAATCTTCCATGAAATCAAACACACCCAAACACCATCAATACCCTCTTCCCCATTTATCTCTCTCATTTCATGTAAGCAATTGTTAGGAGTGGTATTTTATGTTCCATGAACGTTGATACAAGACCCAAGCTTCAATTATAGCAATTGTTAGGAGTGGTATTTTGCATCAAAGCGCACTCTGAGACGTTTTTTGCTGTGAGGAATAGTTTTTTATGCATCGAAGCGTAAAAGAGTATTTTTTGCTTTTTACATTTCAAAACATTCATTAAAGGGCATTTTTGTAAATTCAAAAAAATACCATAAAACCCCAAAAACTTGTGTGATTGTCTTGTCCAAAATCCAAACCCATACGACAGCTGTTGCAACATCTCTTCTTCCCTATTGTTGCACTCTATTCCTTCTTTCATGTTGTTCCACTCTCTTGTTCTCCTACTGCTGTGATTAGGGGTGGGCACGGTCCGGATCTGTTCCAATTTTGGAAGAACCTAACTCGAACCATTTAAATTTAACGGATCCGGTCCGGATTCCCTATTTTGAACATTGGGACCGAACCTAACTCGAACCGTTTAGAACGGTCCGATTCCACTGTTTAAAACTAAAGAAAAGCAAAACAATAAAACATCAGTAATGTATGATGCATACTCAAGGAAATGTGTTTGTACCACTCGATCCACTGTTAGTAGTAATGTAAGAAATTTTTGTAACTGATTTAATCCATTATGAACATACAACATTTATTGCAAACAAACATATAAAATATTATTCTAACTAGAGATTACTGAAAGGAAGTGAGAATGAAGAACACTATGGCTCTGGGTTTAAGAAAAAATTAACAAGCAAAATCTTTGAAATTGATTAGAAAAACATAAGATGATTAGAAATTGCAAGTGAAGTGAAATGAGAGGTTAGGGGAGGCGCAAAGAGCAGACAGTAGGGATTTTTTTGCTTGTTGAGGATGTTGTTTGCTATGATATTCAAAGCCATTCCCTTCCTTAAAGCTGCTACACTTTCTCTCTGCCATGGATTGGGTCATGTCGAGTTCGGAGGTCAAGCGGTTGATGAGGACGGAAAGGGAGATTTATTGGAGCGGTGGGTTTGTGAGGACAACCATGTCGATTAGACGGATTGTTTGGTGGAGGTTGTTTGATTCGCAGAGACGTTGGAGTAGGTTGAGTTCGTCTGGGGTGAGAAGCTTTGATGGTGATGCCGTGAAGGTGATGAAGGAGAGGGAGAAAAGTAACAGAAAGAAAGATGGGTGGGTTGGATCTGCTCTTCGACTATTGAAAGATGGGAGGAAGTTTATTTTCTTGTTAAATTTGCTCTTGGACTGTTGGATGAGGTTGAGAAGAGAAGAGGTAAGGACGGGCGGGAGTGAGGTGAGTGACAGAGTGAAAGAGAGTAGGGTTATTAAATAGTGTTTCAAATAGTAATGGGTAAAACAAACAGATCGGAACCGGACCATTTGATTTCAGATTTTTGGAACCAGATCCGGACCGTTTAGTAATTTACAAAATCAAATCCTAACTGTGATCTCTTGTTCTCGTGCGAGATTGCAATTTCTTCGAATCAGGTGCAATTTCTTCGAATCAGGTGCAATTTCTTCGATTCTTCCTCTCTTCCTTCTTATTAATCATGAAAACAAAACACCTTTACTACAACCACATTACTTTGTTTTTTTTTAAACGAACTTTTGTGCCAATTTGATTTTGATTCAAGTTGTTATTAGATCATTTTTGTGCCAAATTATTTTTGAATGTTATATCTACTATTATTATGCTATAATAACAATAGTTTTTGTAGGATGAGCCCCAAACACACGATTTTGCTTGGAATTATGCTAAAAAGTTCAAGGGGGTGCATGTATTGCAATTTTGTGATAAAACGTACACCGGAGGAATTAATAGAATGAAGCACCATTTGGCTAGGACGAGCGTTTGGATAGCTCCATGTAACAAAGTCTTGGAAGAAGTCAAGTTGAATTTTTTGTGTGCACTTAGCAATTTCCAAGTGCAAAAACAACAATCTGAGGAGTTAACCATTAGTATCAGAAGGGCTGGGACAAATAGTTCTTCAGTTGGCGGAGTTGATGATGATGAGCATGAGGGAGAAGGGCAAATGCATATGCCACGTTTCAGAGGTTCCATGGATGCTTGGTGAGTAGCAAACCAAATCCAAATGTGCAAAACTCAAAAGAAAATAAGGCAAAAAGAAAAGAAGTGTGCAAGGCTATAGGAAGGTGCATGTTCACAAATATATTGTCGTTTAACATGGTCAAGAGCCCCTACTTCAAGATCATGTGCGAAGAAATTGCTAGTTACAGGTCTGGCTTTCAAGCCTCCATCCATGCATGAGTTTAGGACTTGGATCCTAAAAGAGGAGGTGAAACATGTTGAAATACTAGTGAAGGTGTTTAAGGAGTCTTCAAAGAAATATGCGGCACGCTCGCCTTCCTAAAAAAAATAAAAAAAATATGGGGTTACCGTCATGAGATGATAGGAAAAGTAGGTGTTTGGTTAATTTTTTAATCAATACACCTGATGAGATGATGTTTTACAAGTCGGTTGATGCATTAGACACGATAAATCATGGAGATTTGGTATTCAATTATCTTGACCAGGTTGTTGAAGAGGTTGGGGAAGAATATGTGGTTCAAATTGTGAAATACAATGCTTCCAATTACAAAAAGGCTGGGAAGGACTTGATGGAGAAGAGGAAGAGTTTATTTTGGACCCCTTGTGCAACCCATTGGATAGACTTAAGGTTGGAGTCTATCGAAAGTATAAAGATGTTCAAAAAAACTATTGAGGATGAGGTCCTTCACAAAAATCATGAGATCATATGCCCAGCTATTACTCGCTTTGCTACAACATATCTTACTCTTCAAAGCTTATAAAAGCAAAAGCAACCGCTCGAGGTTTCAGAAACATGGAATAATAGTACATGGAAGAAACACGAAGAATGGATAGTTGTGAAGAACATTGTATGTATGATAAGAAACTTCTGGAAGAATGTTGCTTTTGTTGTGAAAAGAACCGTTACCTATAGTTGCAGTGTTGAGAAAGGTAGATTTTGATCGTAGGGCTTTTATGCAAGTTCTTGTGAGATGATGGACACAACAAAAGTGCAATCAAGAATGCATGCTGGGATAAATAAGGGAAATACATGCCAATATAGAATAAGATTGATGAGAGGTGGACTCCTCAACTTCTTCGCCCACTTCATGCTACTGGATATTTTCTCATCCCGAATTTCATTATGACGCAAACTTTAAAGCTGATAAAGAGGTAAGGGATGGGTTAGTTAAGTGCATAGCGAGGATGATCCTTGTTGCTACAGAAAGGGAGAATGTAGATATTCAACTAGATTCCTATAAGGGGATCCTTTGCTACTGTATGGCAAAGAACACAAGGAAAAGGTGCTCTCCTGGTAATTTAATTTTAGTAAAATTTATTAGTTTATGTCTGTGTTTACATTTACTTTTGTTTAAGATAATTAACTAATCTAAATTATAATTCCTTTTTTTTATGTTAATTGATTGGTGGCTTCGATTTGGAGGTGAAGCTCCTGAATTGCAAAGATTTGCAGTTCGGGTTTTAGGCTTGACATGTAACTCATCTGGTTATGAGCGAAATTGGAGTACTTTTGAGCATGTTTTTATAATATACTTTGGTTTGTGTTGCACCGTTTTTTCTTTTGTTTGGTTTATTTGATAATTATAAAAGTTTTGATCATAGGTGCATACCAAAAGGAGAAATAGATTAGAGCATAAAAGGTTCTTGTCTTTATTATAACTCAAAATTGACGGAGGCAAAAGAAAAGGAAATTGAATGTAAGCTTTGATCCCATCTTGGTTGATACCATTCATTCGGATGACGAGTAGATCGCTGAGGATCAAGATTTTGTCCTTCCCGTTAACACCAATTGGATAAATGATGAAGACTTTGATACTCTTTTAATAGAGACAAAGAGGTTGATGATGATACTTTCTAAGTGCCCACGAGCACTACTCCTGATGTTCCTAAGGAACCTATAGTCATCACTTCAAGTGTGCAACCACATGGAGAAAGCTTTATGGGTAGTGCACAAGAAAGAGGACGTGATCATTTGAATTTGAACAAGGAACGAGCCTCAAGCCAAAGCATACGAGCATACCAAAGTAAGAATACTATAAATTAAACTATTAAACAGTTATATTGTTAATTAAAATTTATTATAAGTAGGATATCATTATCACCTATATGGCTATATTGAATACAAATTTGTGATTATTTAGGAGCTATTCCAGGTGATGAATGCAAGCGTGTTGCTCAAGCTAAGAAATTAATGAGGACAACTCAGATGCCACATATGAAAGTCCAAATGTTCATGAAGGGGACAATGAAGTGGGTTTTGATGCGTTTGATGAAGTTTTATTATGATTACGAATCATGATTAGATGTTTATTTTTTTTATTTATAATTTTTGACCATGAATCCATGTTTATGAAGTTATATTGTTAGGGGTTTGCAATTGAATTCTAAATGGGTGCATTTTAGTTATTATTTGGCTACTTGCCTTAAATTTGTGTTAGTATGACATTTGCAAGTTTTATGTTTGATTTATATGCAACTATTGTTTTGGATGTGGAATTATGAGTTACCAATTTTTTTTAAGGTTTAAATTGCATTTTTTAGTACTCTAAATTCATATTTTCACGAAGCTTGCACCTTCACGGTTTTCCAAAAGAAAAAAAACCTCGTGTTACACCTCCGTGTTTAGAAACCTTGTTTTCCAGAACTAGAAGATGACTTGCAGCTTATTACAGTGTGAGTTCCACCCGCTCTACCATCTAAACTGTTCTATTTATCCTGCTTTCACCATAATCTTCCTTTCCAACCATTGCAAATCCTCAATATGGAGATTTCCAATGACCCCACTAATGCCATCAATGAAGTCACCATTGCCACCGATTTAAAACCGATTGCTTGGTTTGCAAAACCATAGATTATCCGATAATTATGAGTTTGATTCCTAATCTCACGGTTTCAAACTCTTTGATGAGCATGTATTCAAACTCTGGACAGCAAGATTGAGCGTTGCAGTAAATGTTGTTGGCTTTTCCAACAGTGTTGATGGCAGTCAGAGTGAAGATATTTATCTTCTCTGCTTTTTCTAATCGTTTCACATAATTTGGACATGATATTTCCAACAAACAAATAGGCGAAAGACAAAGTAGTACAATACAACCTCATAAGGTTCTTCTTATGAAGAGGTCCAAAAGGATTTCGTTGGTTTTGCTGTTGTTGTCGTTGGTTTTTAAGACAAGAAACTCTTTCCATTTGCTAGAATGCTATGGAGGTTTTGGAGAAAACAAGTGCACTGCACTGGAACTTCTTCAACAACAACATCCAAGAAGATGATATGATCAATCAAAAGGAAGACTGACAAAAATCTCTTCAATGGAATAAATTTTAACCCTAATCTCATCGATGAACAAGATCAATAAAAAATCAGCTTCTTTGTTATCTGATTGAGAGAGAGAAAAGAGAGTAGGAAGAAGAGAGATAAGGAAAAGAAAGAGACGAGGAAGAGGGAGTGGTTTTGACTGTTATGTTTAATCTCGAAGCACCAAATGAATGTGGGGCTTCACGTGAAACTCATTCTAGGACAATTTGGCCATTTCAAGAAATAGATGATGCATTGACCACTTTGACCAACACAAATGGTTACTTTAAAGGACAAAGCCAATAATGAAAATAATAATAATAATAATAATAATAATAATAATAATAATAATAATAATAATAATAATAATAATAATAATAATAATAAGAGGAAAGTTTCTTTTGCCCAAACTATTTTTGGGAGAGGGTGGGAGGGGTTGTTTGTTGAAAACCTATAACACAATAGTAACAGTAATAACAATAATAAATAACAGTGTTCTAAAAATCGACCTAGACGCTAAGCGGTAGAAAAACGCCCAGATTAATGGCTGGGCAGGTTCTGGGCAGTCTAGGCGGGTCTGGGCGAGTTTTTTATTTTTTATTTTAATAAGGCTGATTGTGTTCTTATTTTATTTTTCTTTCCTCTTATTTAGAAATAAACAATTTAATTCTTTTTTATTCAGTATATGTCTAAATGTAGAAAAATGATGATTACTTAATGTAATTCTCAAAAGATATGCCGGTATCAATTTTAGTAATGTAGATTTTATTAAACATGACTGAGGTTATTCATGCAATTTGAAGAAAAATAAAAGAGTAGGTTTGGATATTTGTCCACAGAGTGAGGCTAGGAAACCAGATTTTGCAACCATGTTTTATAACCAAGATGATGTGACATCGCTAGAAGAGGTTTTTTACAACCTCGAGATACACAAACACTTTGGGGATTTCATCATTCTTTCAAGTTCACGCCACGACACCATGGTTACAAAACCTGATTGCAAAAACATGGTTTCCTAGCATTTTCATTGTCCACAAATTCAACTTTGTATAAAGTACCTATCATGACCAACTTCAGTCATTTGAGTTTAATAAATTTTGTTCATGATTGTTAATTTTTCATGTTTTTAAATTTTGCATTATGTATCTTGGCATTAAATTGGATGTAATTGATAAAGTATTATGCTTAACTTTTGTAAATTATTAAAGTTATAATACAAAACCTAAGACCGCCTAGGTGCCTCCTAGGCCCCTAGGTGCCTCCTAGGCCCCTAGGCGCTAGGCACCTGCTCGCCGCCCGCCCACCGCCTAGCGCTTTTTAGAACACTGATAAATAATAATAATTTCAAGCTTTTTACTCCTGTTCAAATTCATGTGAATGTTTATGGAATCGTAACACAAACCGTTCACCCGTGGATTTTGACAATTACGTACCTTAGGCATGAAATCAGGTGAATGAAAAGAGTTATTCAAATTTGGATAGCTATAGCGCTGGCATGGAAATTCATTTCACAACTCAACCACATATCAAAGGTAACACCATACAAGAATGACCTAAATATATACTAGTAAAACTATCTACAAGTTAAAAATAGCAAGACCACTTTCACAATGAAAATTAACCAGAATTCGCAGTATAGTAAGGAGAAATTTGTGTTCCGTGTACAAGGATAAAAAAGAATATGAAGAGGTGAGAAAATTAACCTGGTTATATTTTGCCAGCCGCTCTCCGCGGCAAGGTGCACCGGCTTTGATCTGACCGGTGGCAAGACCAACAGCTAAGTCAGCTATGAATGAATCTTCAGATTCCCCACATCTATGAGATATCACCACTCCCCAGTGAGCATCCTTTGCTAGCTTTACAGCTTCAATGGCCTCTGTGACCGTCCCAATTTGATTCACCTGCATCCCATGTTTATGAGAACCAAAAAATGCATGAACTTTTTGCGGTTTGAAATTTGAGAAGCTTGCGAAGCGTCCAAATCACAGATATCTCTCCGACTATCCATTAAGAACCAATAAGTTCTGCTAGGAATGAACTTCTTGGGGTGGCTTTTGAGAGATTGTGGGGAAATTAGGATGGATTAACTTTCTCGTACTAATCTCTCTTTAGTGTGGCTTGTAATCGTTTATTTTCTTTGTTGACATCATCATATTAAATGATATTTGTTTCAAAAAATAATAATAAATAATAATAATAAATGAACTCTATTAAACAAATAAAATCTGGTCCATATGAGACCCGAAATTTATCCACCAACCTTGACGATTAAATAAATTTTCTTCCTTACAAGTAAATGAGGGTCGCATTGATTGGAAAGCTTTCATGGGAAAATCCTCAAACGTTTGCATTGATTGCACATGCAAATCTTCTTTGTGGTTTGTGAAAACGACTCATGATCATTTTTGTTTTCCAATCCTTTGAGAATTTCATTTTTTAAGGGAGGGATTTAAATAATTTTCCCACCCTGATTGTGAAAATGAATAACCTTGTTGGTTAGTACCCAACACCTTTTCTCATTTTTTTTAATTTTTTTGCAAAATGTTCGACGAAAATTTTCCAACACAATCAAACACTTGGATGAATTTACTCTTGTTTGGAAGAGGATGGGATTTTTGAATACTAAAAACAGAGTAAAAGTATCTGAAATATGGGAAGATAATCTGAAACAAATTAATTAGCAAGACAAAACTAAGGAAAATGAAAAAAGAAAAATCACCTTAACCAGTTAGTATAGCATAAACATGTAGTCATTAACAGATCAATTGGTTACCTTGAGAAGAAGTGTGTTGCAAGTTAACTCGTCAATTGCTTTTTCAATACGCTTTGGATTTGACATCAACAAGTCATCTCCCACGACCTGTGGATTGATTCAATCTTTAACTTTATAGGTATAACTAGGAAGAAGATAAAAACCATGTAAAAAAGATGCATATGAGAGGATAAAAAAATGGAAGTGGTGCAATGAAATGAGAATAAGATAAAAGTGGTTTGAGTTGTATTGTCTAACGCACATATTTCCCATCCCAGGCAACTTCCTAATTATTGCACTAGTGAAAACAGAGAAATACTTGAAAAATAAACACAAATTGCAGCTAACTCTCCGCAAGCTGGTAGGTGGATGTCAGATATGCCCAGCTCGTCTTCAGTTGCCAACTGCTGAATAAATGGTGTACAGTGGGGACTAGTATTTTCTAACAAATTAATAGATTGTAGGCACAAACAATAGCACCGTGAAGCCGGGTATTTAACCCTGGTGCAATCTGATGTTGACACATTTAACATTGTGATATGGAAAGAAGAGTGTGGCCCCAAGCAGGCATCCTCATACCAACAATGTCCATCTCAGATTCTCAATTGAACTTCAAGGAATAGGAGACGCACCCCTAGTCTCAGATCCAGTAACAGCCAAACAGGTAAAAGTATAGGTAGTGCAGAGGCAAGCTTTTCTGAGAGGCCTAATGATTGGATCTGCTTTATCTGATAAGGACATAACCAGGATCCGAGTAGTGGGACTTTGTTGGCCTATACTGAATGTGTAAGCAGGCTTTTGAGAGACCTGATGATCAAACTTTAGGTTTAACACTTACCTTCTAACCCAGAAAGTATATGACTCGATCCACTAGGGAATAGGAATATTAGATTGGGGACTAATTGGCCGATTCACCTTAATAAGGTTTTATCCTCTCGCTACCAAGTACATTTAATTGACAAAAAAGACAAAACAAATCCAGTATAATTGTACTATAAATTACAAAAATATAGCATCATCATAAAGACATGTACAAAGTGTGACATCATCACAAATATTCTAAAGGGGAAAGATTAAAAAATAAAAATAATAATAATAATAATAATAATAATAATAAATAGGCATCTCTGTTGCTTGTGAATTGAGGCACGCATGAGTCTTTACAAAAAATTTAAAAACTAAAAATTAAAAAAAAAATTAAATGCTTATCAAATGAGGCAAGTACACCACGTACTTGTCGAGTTACTTGGGCGATCAAATGAGAAGATTTATTTGATAACTCAGGTTGGCCTTAGGGCAAGTTGGAAGTACTCACCTACTTGGGATTAAATAACACAAGATACTGTTATAACCACAACACATCTTTGGCAAAATGAAATCCTTACATGAATGGCAATGTCATGACTCACGAGGAGTGCAATGAAACAACATTGAGGAGGATCATAGGTCTTTTCTAGTTGAACTCTTAACAGACATTTGTTCATATGTTGACGATTCTAAATATTAGGATTTTTACATGAACTTTGTCCCTTCTTCATGCATAAGAATATGCTAATACCATAAACTACCTGCAAAATACACACAAAAATACCTGTGAAAAATGTTTCTAGTCTACAATATGGCAGTGACAAGGCTTGATTGTTTACAAGCATGTTTAATATATCATTCACGAAGACTCGTGGTAACTATATTTACATAGAACACTGCCAAATATTTCTAAAGGCACGAACGATTACTCAAAATGGAAATCTTTGACTTTAGGAAACATACTTCATCAGACGAAGAAAAAAAAATCTATTTCTAATTATAATTGTTCTTTTGTTTAGTCAGAAAATAACCTGGCAGATTCCAAGGCTGGTAAATAACTTTGTATGTTCCCAATCATCCTTATCAAATGGCTCTTCAATTGATACAATTGCATAATCTGTCACAAATTCCAACAGATATAATCAAGTTGGAGTTGCAATGTCCTATTATAGAAACTGATGCAGAGATCATTAAAAAATAAAAAATAGGAGGAAATAACCACTCAAGACTGGCATTATGTACCTCTACATAGTCGTGTATACATCTCAATCATGTCTTCTCCTGTTTTGAAATTCTGCCCTGACCTATTCGGTGATTTGAAGTCTAAATCATACTTGGTTCCTACATCATGGAGAAAAAACTTCAACAATAACTTGCACATATTTGCTATGATCCTGAGCCTATTAAAATGAACTTGTTAGGTTTTGCAGCTTGAGCAACATGTCAGACACCAACATCTCTAGTTTTATACTTGAGGCATACTATTACTAGCATTAACTTAACCATTCCTAACGATATACACCCCCTCCCCCCCCCACCCACACACACACACAAGGCACTCATCATCAATTTAAGAATGTCCACCTATATTTCTTCATAATTTGATTATGCTTCCCAAATCCATGGTTTTTTTTTTTAAGGATGGACACGATTTTCAATGGACCTCCTAACCCATTAAATGCCTTTGGCAAGGTTCGAAGTCAGAACTAGTGATACCATCCACCTTAAGTCTTCCCCAGCTGAGCTAGCACCCGGAGCCAAATTCATGGTTTTCATCCAATAGACACCACAATGCCTTGACATCATGTAAGGGAGCATCAAGCACGAATGGAGGATAACGTAAAAACATCATTATAAAAACTCAAATCTCTACACTTCACCCTCTTCATCGTCTCCTCCAACTGAATACCTAAACCTACAATCATGATTTAAAATCCATACTATAGTATATGATAATGTTAGCCACTAGAATGGAATCAATGGAATAAAGGAAGGAACCAAAACCATTAAAAGCCTTCCACTACAATAATGTTTTTTCATTAACCAAAAGTCTAAAACCATCATTACAAAACTTTCTGACTAGTTTCACTTACGAGTGTTCCTTGGACATGGTTTCCACCCCTGTTCTAAAACCATAAATTGCAAAAATGTTATTTGGGATTTGGGAATCAGGGTAGGTGGATTTGGTGTCATACTCTGTTGATTGCATTTCAGAGACTCATGAATTGAATACTTGAAACACTCCTAGCCCCACACCACCCACCCAAACATGTTTCGGGCATTCACCTGTATGCTCTGTCCATTGTAGGGGGAAATGCAAAGTATGAAGGGAAGGAAAAATTTAAATGTGTGATGAGCATGGGGGCTAAAGTCAAAAGTGGACAAATCTTAAGGGGTAAAACCAAAACTGAAGTAAAGGTGCCAAAATTAAATTTTGCCTTTCTCCAGATCTATTACATAGACATTCTTGCAAGCTACTAATTATAATCATAACTTTTGCCGTTATTATGTATAAACAAAACGATCTTTACCTATGCAGAAATCACTAGCAGCAACATCCATAGCAATCTTAACTTTTTCACTGTAACCTGTTCTTTCAATTGCCTCCTTCACAAGATCCAAACCTTCTGTGAAACTGCACAATAAATAAAAGGCTAGTAATGAAACTAAGCAGAGAAAGGTACAGTATTGTTAACAGCGCAAACCAATTCATATTGTTTCAGGTGCTGGCAACTCATTGTGGACAACACGTTAGAGGCATGAATCTCAGGTTCTGTGATTGTTGCAATTTCTGTATTATTATGTTTTTCTAACAGGTTAAAGAAAACAAGGTGAAATTGAGATTTGATAAAATCCCAATAAATAAACAAAACAATAAATAAACTTGCCTTGATATATTTGGAGCAAATCCACCATCTTCACCAACATTGCACCCATTTGAGCCTTGTTTTTCAGAAATAACAGCCTGGGCAAATAAAAATTAATAGTTAAGTCTCCAAACAAGCAGGAAATTTTTCCAGAAAACACCATGTTTTGCTTGATGTCGTTTTGAAACAAAATTAATAAGATTTCCTACATTCGAGTTAGAACTGCTCCACATTTAAATTCAAGACGTTGTAAAAGTTCACGAACCAAAGCAGCGCATACATATCTAAATCTACAGGAAATAATTACACCTTATAAACATTCAGACATTAAGGATGCGTTTGATTCACAGAAATTTTTCTCAAGAAATTTTGCCAAAAGTAAGAATGGAGAACGTGAATTTTGTGATGACTTCTTGGTTCCTTACAAAATGATGGAAAATATTTTCTTAGGGGGTGGGAGCAAAGAAATTGTTTTGCCAAAAATCAACCTAACCCTCAAGATGGAATTTTTTCCCACCTCTCACATTTCTTCTTACTTTTTATTTTCCTTAGAATTCACATGCTCAAATTATCTGATGGTTGGTTGGCTAAGGCTGTGGTGGTTTAACCCCACGTCTTGGGTTTGATACCTACCAGCAGCATGGGGGGAACTTATGTCTGTCCCAAAGCTTGTGGGATTGCACATTGTGGGGCTTCATAAATGTAAAGCCTAGAAATAAATACCTCAAGCCTAAACTTGTTGGTTTGATGCAGTTTACCTGAGGGGCTTAAACACCATGAAAAGATCTCCACATCTCAAAAAATTTGAGGTCTCTTTTTCCTTCTTGAAATGCTCTTAGCTCAGCCTACAAATATGTGACTCATTCCCATGTTCACACATCTCGCACTCAAAGTTTTTCTCTGAGTACTTATTTACACTGCTTAAAGCAAAAGAGAAAACTCTCATAATAGCGTGAGTTGTCTCTGATTTAAGCTAAGAAAACCAAGTCTAGGTTTTCAAAAGTGAGCTTGAACTTACAAATATTTTTCTAGGCATTTCAAGTGCTCGAGGAAATGTCTCAAACAACTCTAAACGCTCTAACAAACCGAAATATGTTTTGTGCGTAGACATGTAAGTGAAAGTTCTAGATCAAGTGAGAAACTATCGAGACCCTGAGGGAAACGTCATTGAAACAAAGATTCTCCAAATGAAGTGAGAACATGGGTTATCACATTGCGAAACCAATGTAAGGTTGTTATATGTAACTTTTGTAATTTGACATATATAGAGTAGCCGTTGTCACCTAAGTTGGCAACATGTGGTGAACCACGTTATATGCCTACTTCAATTTTCAATTCATATAATTATGTATTGTGATTGCGAAGTAAATATACATATCCATATAGTATCATAATCAATCAACTGCAAATACTAATTTCAGAAGCCAAGGCAGTACAAATGCATGAGAACATTTACAAATTGTGCAGTTAAAACGGCGTTATAACGTCGATATAACTCCAATATATCTCTTAACGGGGATGAACCGTTACGTTATGACATTATCATGTTATGGTATCACAACTCCAATATAACGACGTTATATGACCATTATTGAGATGACATTTTTTTCAATAACCTCATTTTAACGTTTGTTCTAATACATTAACAAAAATCACTCATTTCATTCTCGATCGAACGAGAACCCTAGACTTGTAGGAAAGAAGAACTTGAGCTAGCCGTCACCAATCGACTGAGAATGAGAGTAGAAGAAGGGAAGAAGACGAAGAGTCAATCGCGCTCTCCGTTCTCTCATACGAACGGAAGGTATTTTTATTAATTTTTTTTGTTTTTGAATTTAATATTACGAACATGATTTACATTTTTGACTCTATAATACATTAATACTTTGTGGGAATATTAAAAATATATTTTAAAAACTATTCCGTTATATACCGTTATAACCTATAACGCTTTTGGACCATTATGGGTCCGTTATCCGTTTTAACTGCAAAGTTTACAAAGAAAAAAATATTCATATCGAGTATACAGACAAAATTCTATAATTACAAATGACACCCCATATATATTCCCATTACCAACTTAAGGCTTTGATTTCTTTGCACAAGGATTGGGTCCATAATATATCAACCTCCAATACTTTGTTATTTCTCTCTTTCCAAATGCACCATACTCCTGTCAGGAGAACTCTTGTCCACAACCAAGCAGAAGAACTATTTTCCACAACTAAGCACCTTTAATGGACCATCAATCTCTTTGCCAACAAGAAAAAAAAAATTAATATAGTAATTATTTTCTATATTTAAAAAAAAGTGTATTGTGAAAAGAAAAAGTGTATTGTGAAAAGTGTATTTAAACTCATCAATTTCGACCCCAAAGGAGCTGAAAAGAAAAAAATCCAAAAGATGGGGATTCCTTAGTGGCTACCAGTAGTTTTGATGAATTTTGGTGCTTGTGAAGATGTGATATGATGTGGTTGTGGTTATGCCATGGTGGTGATCAACGGTGTTGGCAGTGGTGGTTGTGTGGCAGTGAGTTTATGGTACTAGTCAAACAATCACGACAACGGAGTTGACAAATAAAAATAAAATGATCCCAGTCCTCAAAATGCTCCCTAAAAATTCTAGATCCTAACAACTTTTTTCTGAGTTGGACGACGTATTATTATATTGTTATCTATTTGTATTTTTTCCACTACTTTGCAACAACATTTCTTCTCTTTTGTTTCTAATAAATAAAACAGCACACAATATATTAAAAAAAAGGCCAAGCGTAAGAAACAGCGCACGTGAGTAAGAAACTGACCGCAAAGGGAGAAGAAGCCATACAAGCGTAACAAACCTGAGATTACATATCTAAGAGCCTATTGAACATAGATAAAAATTTGAGAATAACATCGATGTAATTTGGATACTAATTAATATGCTAGTTATTTGTTAGTAATTAGGTTTGGCACACTAAGGCCCATACTAAAGTTAGGGTACTAGCCATTAGGGTTAGAAAGGTTGCTTGCCAAATAAGCTCTATAAATAAGGCATGAGATTAGAGTTGTAGTTGGCTTTTGATTAAATGTAAATTTGAGTTATTTTGATAAAATAAAAGAACAATAATTGAAATAACAACGATAAAATTAAACTTCGAATAACTAAGAAATAAAATATTTTTTCAATCAATCAACTAACTAACAATGGGCTATCTATGCTCCTATTTATAAAACGCAAACCCTAAATGTAATAGGAAACAATATCCTAATTGCACTATTACTAAATAGGTCATATTACAATATAACTAAGAAATATTATTTTTAAAAGAAACCTAATTACATCAACCTCCACGAGTTGAAGAAGCTCGTCTTCGAGCTTGAAGCCAAGGAAGTTATGCAAGCAGAAATTTACCTTTAACATTTCCTTTGTAATTAATCTTATCCTAAACACGTAAAGCCAAAGTAAGCACCAAATACAAAGTTGTAGAGAAGTCTCCGACTAGAAGGAGATCCATTTCAAAATGTCAATGTATGTGTGAACAAATTTCTAAAAATTATCTTCAACATTGAGTTGGAAATTGAAGCAAGGACTGGTGTGAAAATTGCCTTGTCTTCTTCGCAGACAGAAACTGGGAAGAGGGCTTGGAATGGGTCTGTTGATGGGGTATTTGGATGTGAGACGAGTTGGACTGTTGGAAGGGGTCGATCAAATCGATCGACTGACTAGATAAGGAAAGGTGGGGATTTCGATGGAGGACGAAAGGGGAAAGGTGTGGGGATTCGATCAACAAAGGATGATGGGGATGAAAGAGTGCGATCGAAGGATGTGGGCGGCGGACTGGTCGATCGACAGAGGATGGTGGCACTGCGATTGATTGGAGCTGAGGGATGGATGAAGGAGGAGGCTCAATCGATGGGAAGTTGTGATTGGTTATGTCAATCGTTCAGTTGGGGTTTGGGGAGTCGTTGATCAATTGTGTGGGACAAGGGTGTTGATCGTTGTTGCGGAGCGATGGTGTTGGTGGTCTATGTGGTTCAATCGACCATGATTTGTTGTTCGGGGAGGCGATGGACTACGTGGAGAGGCTATTGGCTGTTGGCACTACCTTCGACGGTACTGTTTGTGGATCTATGTGGTGCTGCCAGTGTGGTGGTATTGTTTGGGTCTATCTCCCACATTTGTATTGCATTTGAATCATTACATTCATTCTTTGTTTCATCTTTTGCATCTTCTGTAATATTGCATTTTCCTAACTGTTGGAATCTTTCCTCTTTTATCATCTCCATTCGAACTTTTTTTTTTCAAATTGAACCAAGTAATGAGAATCGTTTAGCTCTTATACCAATTGATAGAATGAAAGAACAATAATCGAAATAAATGGATAACTGAAATAAACAAAACAATTTGAAATAACAATAAATTTAAACGAAAGTAACTAAGAAATAAATATCTTTTCAATCAATCAACAAACTAATGATGGGCAACCTACGCTCCTATTTATAAAAAGAAAACCCTAAACCTAATAGGAAACAATGTCTTAATTGTACCATCACTAAATAGGTCCAATTACAATATAAGTAAGAAATATTATTCCTAAAAGAAACGTAATTACATCATATTTTATTTTTCAATTATTTTGTAGGTTTCATCTTAGTTTTAGCTATAGGTTAGATTGCACTAAACATAGTGCGCTTTTCCCCCTTGTGATAAATAATACAATCACAAGCGACTTTGAGGAGTCAATTTGCCATTCATCTTCTTCAAGGTCTTTTTGTGAGGAAGTTACACCTTAAGGCCATTTGGTTTCTTACTAAGAACTTCTATGTTGCAGATTGGACAACCCCTAACTACGGGCAACGTAGGGTGTTCACTTTGCAGCCTACTGTGAAGTTGAGGCAAGCTTGTGGCCTTGAGGGTGTATAACACAAGGAGCCTTGTCTAGTTTTTTGGAGATTCATGTTATGTGTAAACCAGTCTTATGAAGGTGTATAAACCAGATAATCTGCCACATGGGGACACAGTGTTCAAGGGGGACAAGCCTGCAGTACTGCCACAGGAGTTGCGTATAAACAAGTCCAAGCCCTATAAGGTACCTTGGAAGCAAAGAATCATCATAGGAAGTTGTGACAGGAGGCCCGGAGCGATCAAGGTCAAGGGTGTTATCACATTGTATATTCATGGCTATGACCTCGTACTAGTGATCTTCGGCCATGAAACATTAAAATTTATCCCGTGAATATAAAAGCTCGAGAATATAAAAGCTGGGATGACAGATATCTAAGTGACCATGTTATATGCTGTATCTCTACCTTTTGTTTTACTTTTCCTTGTCTGATTCATATATTACTAACCAACTACATTAACAAATTGAAAGTCAACGTATTTTTCAATACTTTCCCTTTTCCAAACAACAAACACTCTCTCCATAGCTTCAACATGATCTTGATTTTGCAAAAGGACATTTTACAAAAATACTGCGCAACCACGAGCCAAATATCTAGATTATTCTAGAATTTACACTAGAATGGCGTGCAGTGTCTAAATTAAGTTATTCTCACTCGTCACTAGAAAACAACAAATTCTTGTTGCTACAAAGCCAACTAGAAAGATACAATTACAAGAAATACAAAATAAATGAAGTACATCAATTTAGTGAAGTTACCTTTAGGTGATGATATGTCTCGGAACCCATCCGCATTGCCTCTTCAAATGAAATTGCCCCAACTGGGAGAATCATAATTTCCTGATTTTTTTTCAGTTAATTCAGCTTTTTGTTTGATTTTACAAGTATGCTTATCACATATATTATCCAAGTATATTAAATGACCATGCCCATTAAAATATAAACAGTACGCCAGCATCATACTTATATAAGTTATTTACCAAATACTAATCATGTGATGTATACGAATTATTAACCTTCTAAACTTTAGCACTAAGTTAACAACATTGTATAAAACTATATTGGGTGACACCGTGACAGCGTTGCTTGGTTCCATATCCAACTTTACCCCCCAAGCAAATCGGGCTTGATGCAGATTTTTCATCACATTTGTCCTTGACCACACTCTGTACGGTACTACTATTAACACCTGAATGATGAATCAACCCAACACATCCCAACCAATGCCACTCTCCAATAAGTGACCCATGCCACCAATGAAAATTACTAGATTATAATGGATTCTCCAAATATCAGAACACGAAAACTATAGTTGCACGGCCGAAAGTGCAATGACAACAAGATCAGTAGATTGAATACAGAAACAGAAAACGATGTGCATATCATGGTGTAAGTGTAACAAAGGAGACAGAAGAACTAAGTAACCAGGCGACTGGGGCACCTAAGACACCCCTAGATATTTTCTGGAAATGCAACTAAAATAAAGAGAAAATATAAAGGAATCCCTAGACAAGTAACCTAAGACACCCCTTCCAGTCCTTCATTTTTCTGACCCAACCTGTGGCTACCTCCCTAACCATTTCATCTAGCTCCTTCGAGATCCATAAGGCTTGTTTTTCCTCTGAAAAAGCTTTCCACTGAACCCTAAAATTTGATTCATATATTCAACCATTTCAAACTAAATCTGGTAATGGGAAACTCAGCAAACTCCCTGCCCAACTCTGCCCAACCAGACATATAGTGTGAGAATGAGTTCTCCTTCAAGATCCCCCACATTACCCCCATTGACACACCAAGCCTTTGATTGCAGAGGCTTTATCTCAACTCACTGCAGATTTGTCATTGACTTACGATTTACACAATCCGAAACATGTTAACCGAATATATGAATCAATCAACAGCACGATTTGAGCTATAATAAAACCTTTTACAGGTTGGTGTGAAAAGAAATTACAGCAAATTTATCATGGTAGTGCAGATATGTCATTTGTTACCAGCATGCTATAGCCTACCAACTACAAGATACATGTTTTGACTTTTTAAATGACTTAATTCTAGAGATAATATTAACCAATCACTTAAGTTTGTAACCTGGATTTATATGAGGCATACTTGGACAGGCAAATTATTGCCAGCATATGTTCCACCACTTATAAGGGTGAATGCAGGAACAGGAAGAACCAGGCTTGTTTTACCAGAAAGATCAGCAATATGTTTGTAAAGAGGGACCTGCAGTGCACGTAGAAATTTCACAACTGTTTGAAGTGACTACAAGCATAACCAGCCACAAGATATATAAAAGAAATCATTAGGATTCTAAAAGTGAGAACACGTGCCTCCTTTTCAGTGGCACCAGCTTTGCAAGCAGCCATTGAAACAGCTAGTATAGCATTAGCCCCAAGTTCTCCCTATAGATAGAAAAAAGATGCACTGCATAAGCTGAAGAACTGAATAAGAACCTCGCAAAAGAGAAATAATTAAACATAGGTAGTCGATAACTCATTTCAGTTTGGACCAGAGCATCCTCAATCTGGCAAAGTGAAAATCGATGTGTCAGCATTACCTAGGACAAGAGTCGCCAAATTTCCATCAAGAAACGTTATTTAAGCCTTGCCCTTCGGCATTTTACTTACTTTGATACAAAAAAGAAAAAATAAATAAACAAGTGGCAGACATTGGTTGAAATATCCACTGAAAGGAATATTTTTAACACTTAAGATGACTATATGGTGAATAATAGTTTGAACAGTTGAGATAACTATTTGGTGAATATTAGGTTGCCTGGGTCGCGAAGCGAGGCGTACCACCAACAACCGCTTCAGGAGCTTTGGGAGTCGCGGCGAAGTTGAGGAAGAACTATGATAGTTTATTTTATTTTATATAGTTCATGAGTCAACATATTATTCTTTTAATTACAAAAAAAAAAAAAAAAATATATATATATATATATATATATATATATATATATATATAAACTAATAATAAACTACAATTCAAAATAAGTGAATAAAATGTAACTCAGTCATAGCAAAACATTTAGTTTCATACAACATACCCTGAAACAAAAACCAAATCCAGTAAACTACTAAACTGATAAGCCATTAACCATAAATCTGTCACTCGAAAACCCTCGTGATCCCTTGATTCAGTCTTTATCATCATCAAGCAGAATTCAACATAATTGAATTTAGAAGAATGGAGATAGAAGTAAGTTACCTAATCGTAAAAGGGAGTTCATATTTGGTTCTTCAAGTCGATTTACAGTGGTTTGCTCCTCAATTGGGTTAAACACTATTAGTTAAAATTAAACTATGTAAATAAACTATTAGCAAGATATTAGTGATGACTTATTTAACTTGTTAATATGTTATTTACCACCCCAACTAAGGCACGCCTCAGCTGGAACGTTGTGGTGCGCGCTAGAATACGCCAAAATCTTTTGAGGCGAGAATTTTTCGAAGCGAACTAACAAATTCAAAAAATAAAGCTTCAAGGGTCACAACACCGTTGTAAATCAGCGAGTAAATCAAAAGTATTTAATCTTGGGGATATAATAAGATTGATGTAATTGGGCATTTTAGCAATAGTAGTATTGTATTTTAGCATTTGCATGAGTTATAGTATTATCGCAATCAAGTAATAGTTAGGACATTGTTTCCTATTAGGTTTAGGGTTTGTTTCTTGTTAGAGAAGTTAAGTTAGTCATAAAGAAGGCACTAGATGCCCATTGTTAGTTGTTTCATTGATGAAAATAAGTTATTTGGTTTATCAGTTTAATTCATTTTGGCAAGGATGTGCAAAATACTAAGTAAACAAGCCAAAACATAAAATTGCTTTCGGTTATTAAAAATCGTTAATTAGATTTGTCATTGTTTTCGACTTTGTTATTAGTTTTGAAACTTCCAATCCACATATAACCGAACCATACTACCCATGTTCACTTCTCTTTTTATGGGGCAAAACATAAATGGAACTTATACTGAATGTGGATACTAAAAAGAAATCATGAATATTGAATACCATGACTCTAAAAGAATTGTTTGTTGCACTGATTTTATTGATAAATAAAGCTTAATTGAAATTTTTAACATGGAAATGATGTTAAGGATAACAATATTAGATGGAAATAAAAGCTTTGGAACACTTGCAGCTTTTAGACTTTAGACATAAGCAAGAAATTCTTGCTTTTCTCTAGACATTTAATTTGGCACTGAAAACTAGTTCAATTGAAAATTAAGGCATGTTAACAAACGCCACTTAACAGGAAAAGCACTGAACTTTCCATAATTAAGTCGTAAGTGATAAATAAGTGTTTATCAAACAAGTTCTAGATTAATCACAACATAGTGAGCGAGATGATTGCAAGGAAAAAAGGAAAGAGAACATAACTGACTATGACACAAGGAAACTTTCCAAATTTAACATACATATTTCATACGAATCAGCTCTGAGAATGTCCCAAGTCCCAAACACACCCACCCACCCCCACCATCGGCACCCCCCGAAACCACACATAAGTTGGCTCCTAAGCATAGCCTAGAAGAATGTTCTTTTGGTTCACATAATTATGCCATTTTTTTCTTCCCAAACAGCCAAAAAAGTTAATATCCAAGCGATTCCACCTTGTATTACAATAAGAGAAAGTTATGTTCCACTAACCCAACAATTGGGAAAGATTATCGCCGTATATGGGTAACAAAGAGCAATAAGTAAATCAAAGCAAGGAGTAGAGTTAATTTCTACCAACTCCAGTAAATGACATCAAATGTTATCTACTCGATCTAGCTCAGTTGGCAAGCATTACTGATGTTCACATAATTATAACATAATATACCTCCTAATATATATTTGTTAGTGTTTCAAATAGTGTATTTTAGTTTGATTATTTTATTTTTGCATTTTTGTAGGATTTGGAGTTTGAATGACAAAAGTGCGTTAGCGTGGCGAATTTGGAAATTTATAGACAAATTGACGAAGTGGAGCGGGAGACACTCAAGCCAAAGATTAAGAGAACCAAAGAAAAAAATAAAGAAAATTATTTTTGAATTTTTGTGGAGCAAAGAAGTAATATGGATGAACATAGCCAAACCCACCTTTCAAGGGGTGGGACTCCTTTGTTTACAAATTGGGCTTCCAAATTCTATTGGGCTCCCAAATTCCATTGGGTTCCAAATTCTATTGGGTTTTCAATTGGGCTTCCAAAAGAGTTTAGTTTCTATTTAACACAAATAGGGCAGCACACGGCAAGAAGGCAGCAACCCTTTTGTTTACAATTGAAATTGGATTTCCAATTGGGTTTGAAAGAGGATAGTGTTTCTCTTTACCTTAAATACAACCACAAAGAGGACAGTAGGGAAAAAAAAAGTAAAAGGACAGCTAAGGGGCAGAAAGGACGACACAACAGCGACGCTATCCAGCAGCAGCAGAAGCGCAGGAGCAAGAAGGCAGCCAAAACGCATGACTGTTGCTCGACGCTGAAACGCTGACTGTTGCTCGACGCTATCCAACAGTGAAGATGCTGTCCAGCAGGGTGCGCATCGCGATCGCTGTCATCACCTTCATCATGCGTCACTAAACCCACGCAAGGCGAAGAGAATAACTCCTACATGTAATGCACTTAATTGGTATTTGATTCGTTTTATGCTTTCACGATGAATAATGGTATTTATGAATTTTCACTTGTATTTAATATAGGAGTTTATGTTATTTTAGTGACAAAAATTTCATCTTTTTTGTAGATTATTATTCCGGTGGTTCTCTTTTTCTTCTCCATATAAGTTTAGTCACGCTTTTCTTATGTGTGAAATGTTTAAGGATCAATTAATTCCGGTAGGTTAGTTATATATGATCATCTTTTATTACGTTATTGTCTCCGGATATATCGTACGTTTAGGATATCATATATGACCAACCTTTGTGCGTTCTAGAAAAAGTGAAATTCAAAATCCATTTACATTAGAAATATTAGTGCATTAAAGACTATTTTCCGATTATGTTGTTTGGGACGTGAAACACGTAATCGAGTCATCATAGCGTATCAATACTAGTTGGAGCGTGAAATCTAGGAGGGATTCTTGAAACCTTGTGACTTCTCTAAACTTGATTTTTTTATTAAATTAAATTCAATTTCTTATTTTAAATTTGTTAAAATTCTTACATTTAGTTTCGCGTAGTTTTTCTTCCTTGACCTTGTTTTGTAGATCATTTTTCCTCATGGGATCGACACTCCAATCTTTACTGCAATTGACCGCATGTACTGTTTGGGCGTAATCAATTACAGATCTCTAACCAATATTGCTATTGGGATTTTATTTTGGTTTGTTTCTTGTATTAGCATTTTTTTCCAAATAGATTTCTATTTCTTATATCATTATCTATATTAACTTATTTTGGGTCCCATTGTAACCACACAACAGCAATGAAACAATCACAAAGAAATGAAAGTTAATACATAGAAGTAAACCCAAGTAATCTACATAAACAAAATTATTTATGCAATTATCCACTTCGTTGGAGATGGGCCCCAGATTCCTTATATAGGAACTTCTTAATATCATTGTTGATATGCATGTAGAAAATGACTAAGTGCCTCGATTATAAACCTCTTACCTTATTTTCAGTCTTGTCCAAGTCTATCATGGCCTGATCAATTTGAGATTGGAGCGTTGGATCCATACCAACCAAAGCTTCAGAAATCTTTTCATTGATATTCTTTACAGCTCTGAATACACCATTCCCAAGGTATTTTCCCTTGTCTCCATCACGTAAATCAACGGCCCCGTACCTGGGAAACGTAAACATATTACTTTTTTCTTGTACATTGATACAATGTTAGTAAATCAAGAATCGAATTGTAAATCGTAACGTGTAAGATTTAAATTTAATCGTAAATCGTAAGATTTATTAATAATTATATATATTATAATACACACATATATAACTAAAAAATGAAAGTTGTTAAAAAACCCAAAGAGAAGGGCCTGAACCAGGTCCAATAAAAATAATCACATTTATCATTACTTTCCTCTTCAAACCATTAAAACTGGTCCAACTACAAACCGACCTTATCTCAAGGAACTATCCAGTCTCCACGACTTCACCACGTGTCCCTCCCTCTAAACCAAACCAAACGAAGCTTCCAGACAAAAAAAACAAACGTAAAGAAGTGAGTTCCAGATCAAGATCGACTAGGGGTTTGAAGGGAAGAACCTGTGTCTCGGTCGATAGATCTCCTTAGTCCTTAGAACGCAAGATCCAAGAAACGAACAACCCAAGACGCCACTCAAGAAGAAGAGAAAAACCCAAGCACGTACAAGCAGCATTCCAAAGTCAATCTACCCAACTGAGAAACCAGTCGAAACCAACGTCTATCTACTCTTGCATCCTCTCAGAGTCAATCGCAATTTCGACAACCTGATGAACCAATTTGAAGCGGAACAGCTCGAGGAGTGGATCTAAACCGAAGCCGAGGAAAACAGCTTGAGAAGGAGTGGATCTAAGCCAGTATGTCTTTGACACCTATTGTTCTTTTTCTTCTTTTTTTGTTGGTTTTCTTCCTTCTATACGAATCATATAAATCGAACGATTGTATATCAATTGCGATTTAACGATTTCAACCCTAAATCGGTGACTGTTCACTCCGATTTGGGTAAAATTCGAGTTGTTGGGTGATTGAAAATGTTGGTATGCCGAGTGAAGTCAATTGACAATTTGAATCACAATTTTAACTGATTCATACAACACTGCATTGATATACAAATTTTGGAAGAACGTGCATTTGCTCTATGATATAAATATGGAAAGAATGGATCGCAGTTGATATGAGAGTAATGGTGATGTAAATTTGGGGTCTTTCATATCAACGAGCTTCAACATATCCCTTGTTCAAGGACATTTGGTTTTATTCTCTAAGTGTGTGTTTGGTTCTTTCCCCAAGAAAAAAAAATTACGAAAGCAATATGGGAAAGGTGATGAAGAACATGACATTGATGATGATCTTACCCTACTGATAACACGAAGAAAAAAAAAAACTCAAACAATATGAGTGTTAAGAATAATGTCGCCTAAAACAAGATAGCAATTTGAACCCGACATGGTTTTAACAAGTTTATGTTCAGTGTTTTCAAGTTCGTGTTAAATCTTTGCAGATTTCATATCAAAATTTTGTCGACCCATCAACCAATTCAGTAGAATTAGTTAAGTTCATGTTAGGAGTTTTATCCTGGTCGACACGTTCTACTCCAGAGTCTTTCCTTTCTTAAAAGCTTGTACACCCATTACATCTCTAGTATCTCTAACAAGGGTGAAAGGACAAGCCCCTTTAGCAGTGGTCATTGCACAACCATTTCAAATACAATAACAAAAATACTCGATGATGACATCTTGCATAACTTTCTCAAACAATGATCTGGATGGTAGGAAACTGTATCTAAAGAACTCTTGGGTGATGAAGTTTCTCAATAGAACATCCTTCACTCATGGACATAAGGGATACTTATTACATGGTACTGGAATCTTCCCGGATACTTCACAGTATGGGCGCTTGACATGAGAAATGTACTGATAAAATTTGAATCATAAGAAGCAATGATTAGGCCTCTGGCCAAAGGAAAGTGCAACATCAAGGGATATCCCTACAGGCCAGTTAAGTGGGATATAAGTTTCGACCCCAAAAGGAGCTCAATGTTGAAATCTCGTAGCTACCCTAGCCAAATCACGGATAATTTTCTTCCAAACCAAACAGCTCAAAGTCATTGAGGAATCTGCTGAGACCAGCAGTTGCCAAAGTCTTACTCCAAATTAATAATACCGGTCTTACAACTTGCCGAAACTACACTCTTATCAATAAACTGCACCTGAGCTCTTGATCAATAAAAATAGTAGTTGACCACATGAAACCGTAACTTTATGCCTGATTGATAGCAGAAAAGTTTCACTGATACAAGCTATTTTGCGAATACATATCTCTCCAAACATAACTTGCTCTGCTGAGCTCACTTACGCCTCATGCTCATGCCTCATGAAAGGGCCACAGTTCCCGATTAATTTTTTTTAAACCTTGCATAGAAGGGTACTTTCGTGATGAGGCTCACCTAGGGTTGAAACTCTACTTTGACACGTACACTCCAATTATTTTTATTTTTTTTAATTCCTTTCACCAGTTCAGTTGATGTTTTAAATTAAAAGTTTGGAAACCCTAATATGGAAAACCCAAACATTTCCATATTACTGTATTCATACAGATGAAGTGAAAAGAATAAACCTACATTCCGGTAGGTGAAGCGGCACTGGGAACAGCAGCTCGATGCATTCCTTTGTTGGTGTAAAGGTCGACTTCAACCGTGGGAATCCCTCTACTGTCTATGATCTGCCTCGCCTTAATCTTGGTGATTACGCAACGAACCGATTTCCTCATGTGATTCGACTGCAAAAGGGAAGGGAAATCAGAATGCACACATCGATCAGATCAGATCAGATCAAACCAAATCCAAGAATTCAGAATCGAATGAGATAGAAGGTAAGGTTACAATGAACAAAACGGGATCCTGGGCTTTAGCCCTAACAGCAGCATTGACGGCATCCTCGATCTTCCGAGAAAGAATGTGCTTGTCCAGATATTCTTGCACCGACATAATGCCTACTACTCCCGTTTCAGTCGCAAGAAGAAGAAAATAAACCTGGATTGGGAAATGTTTTGTGTTCAGCACGACTGTATCACTGTATTTCTTTCTCTGTCACGTCTTCTCATCAGGCGAATCGGGAGTTTTATTCTCTTCTCTTTTTTATTTTTTGGTAATTTGCATTTGCCCTTAACAAGTATACTTATCATTAATCACTATTTCAGTTACCCATTGACTAGCGATAAACGTCCAAAGACCGTCTGGGCATGCACGTAACATAGTTTCATGACCAAAATGCCCTTCACATGCATTTCGCACACGATTTGAAGGATGTGACCAATTGCATCATCCCAACCGTCCGTCAACTGATGAACTGACGTTGACGACTGGGATTTGAGATGTCCTCTGTAACCTCTCAGAGAGTTGGAGAGTGGAGGGAAAACTCCTTCCATTTAGTCATTTTGTGTGCTCTCTCTCCCTCTCTACAGTGATTTGCTTTGTTGTTTACAAGCTTGAACGAATATGAAAATGGGGAAGAGAGTCATGTTCGATGTTTTGGTGAGTAGCAGTAGCGATGGAAGCACTGCTTCGAGTATTCATTGGGAATATTTCTTCTCTTTTAGTGATTTTAGTCGAGAGGGACCAGATTAATTTGAGGCGATAGTTTACCCTTTTATGACAATGAAGATGACGTCAAGCAAAATCTAAGACCTCAATCTGTTTAGTGGCGTGACGTATTGTAAGTGTTTTTGGTCTATTTCACGGTTTCGTTTTTGTGTTTTATTATTTGTTGCATGTGTTCATGGGTTGTGTGAATGATATTGTTGTTGTTAGGGTTTTGTTCATTTGCACGAATAATGGGTCATACACTGTTTATTTGCTTAGTGTTTTGTTTCAGTGCAATGATGTTGATGTTATGAATCATTTAGTGCAATGTTTAGGGATATTGTTAGGGTAATCACTCAGTAATGGCTATGAATAATTGTTGTTGTTGTTAAACTATTCATTCAGTGTAATGGCTATGAAGCATTGTTGTTGTTGTTAGGGCAATGGCTATGAAACATTATGTGTATTTGTCTTGTGTTTTCTCTTTACTTATGATACATATTACTTTGCATGGGTTTGCACATTTTCTATTGTGTCCGTTGATGAATGTATTTCCTTGCAGTAATGGAAAATGGGGACAAGAGTTGGAAATCCAAAATTTAATGGTTCACTATGATTGGAAATGAAGTAAGAGGACTGAGATCCCTGGTAGGTTTGTGACTGACTGCAATAATGGAAAATCTATTGATTTTGTGGGAGTTCATGGGGATTATCTGAATTGGGACAAGCTTAACAAGAGTATACTTGAACGTGTAGCCAAACAAGAGAAACATTCATTGACACTAGGATAAACACGTGTTTTTATAGAAAATGGAGTGATGATGGACATAGCCAATGATGCAGATATGGTGTACTTCTGCAAGCATGCAGACATTGATGTCAGTGACACTTTGCATATATTTGTTGATGTTAAAGTGGCAGTACAGGTACATGATAGCACCAATCCTGGATCTAGTTTACTAGTTCTTGAACCCATTTCAACTCCAAATGTTGTTGAAGTTGACCCTACCCCTGCCAAACAACTCGCCCCTCCTAGTAAGGTCCATTTGAGGCCCAAGGTGCGTGCCAAAAAAAGTTGGAACAAGAAGAGGAATCCTACCCCAAGGAAGAGTACACCAAATGATTGGTACTCCCCTGGGAAATCTTCGAGAATAGTAAATGTACAAGATGGACTGGTCTGATATTGGTGAATGTCAAAGTACTTGTGGAAAAATAACAAGTGTGGGTCAGGCTCAAGCCCAATATGAGAAAATGATAAAGTCGGTGAAGTCAAAATTTGAGAAAAATAATAGGAAATTTGAAAAGTTGTCAAATGACCTCCCTTCTGTTGAACCTAAAACTACTGATGCATAGTCCCAAGTTGAAGCAGAAGCCCATTCAGCTGGTTCATCTCAACCATAGGACCAGGCCCATTCAGTTGGTTCATCTCAACCACGGGATCAAGCCAATGAGTTTGCACATTTGGATGACCTTCATGTGGAAGAGGAGTATCATTCAGGTCATTCAAATGAAAATTAGCATGATGCACATCCACCTCCAACTGAGCATGTTGCATTTGTTGCTAAAACATTTGATGTGTATGGTGATGAGAGGCTGGCATATGACTGGGTTTTGGAGGTTGGCAAACAATAGGACACAGTTGAGACAGTTATGTTTAATTTGATTAAGAAGATCCCTTATTGTTGTATTGAACTGTTGATAGCAAATCCAGGTAGCGTTGCTTCTCGTTTAATAAATTATAATGACAATAGTTCATTAGGGTTTGTGTGGTATTATCTGCATCCATCATTGGTTGGCAGCATGGTTGTAGATTTTTGGTTGGGTTTGATGGTTGTTTTTTGAATAGCAAATATAGGGGTTGTTGCTTTGAATGGAAACAATGGTTTATTTACTCTGGCTATCTACATTTGTCGGTCCGAATGTTTTCAATCTTGGATCTACTTCTTGATGGACATGAATATGCATGTGGGGAAATTGACTTTCATATATGACCAGCATAAATGGCTGACTGAGGTAGTGAAACAACTTTTTCCATAATCTGACCATATGTTTTGCTTCAAGCACATGTACAAGAACTTCAAGAAGGCTGGATTTGGAGATAAGTTTTTGATGAGGCTGTGTTGGAATGTTGCTAGGGCATACAAGGAGGTTGATTGTATCTCCAGTTTGAAATAGCTGAAATAAAGTAATCTAATAGCACATCAGTGGCTAGTTGAAAGGGATGTCAAGACTTTGTGCAACACTTACTTTGACAGTAGAGTATGCTCATAGCACGTCACAGACAACTTCAATGAATGCTTCAACAATTGGATTGTCAAGCGTAGGGAAATGTCAGTCTGCAAGTTCATAGATGAGTATCACATGCTTCTGATGACGCTTATGTATGATAGAAGGGCCAAGAGTGGCAGTTGGGACATAGATGGACTAATACCCATAGCTCAGAAGCTCATTGACATGTTCAAGGAGATGAGGAACCGATTCAGCCAATTTGGGTCTACTGATGGCTTCATTACAGTCATACATAATGGAGGGTGAAGACATGTGTCAGATATTGTGATTGTAGACAATGGGAGGTGACAGACATCATCTGTGTGCATGGAGTTATTTGTGTAGCCAATCACAAACCCATATGGGCAGAGTAAGTATCCTATGAAAACTAATGTTTGTTCCTTATGTAATGATCGCCCCACACTTATATGCATTCATTGCAGGTATTGTAGTCCTTATCATTTTGTGAAAGCATATGTGGAAGCTTACTCGATGGGCATAATCAGCATTAGAAATATGAGGGAGTGGGCAAAAGTAAGTACTAGTCTTAGATTAGATTATTTGATAGTTTTATTCACGTAGACCATTTGAATATGTGATGATTTTTTTATGTGTGGCAGCCTGCATACTCGGTGCTTCCACCTCCAGTGAAAAACTTCCTGGGAGACCAAGGACTCAAGAATAAGGAATGCGGATGAACAGGTGGAAAATGGACCAAGAAACTGCAGGAAGTGTGGTTTGGAGGGTCACAACAACAGAACATGTAAAAACCCTCATAGGGAGCAAAACACAGGGTTGTGGAGAGACATCCAGAGCAAAATCTAGTTTTAGAAGAGGTAGAAACAACAAGAAAAGAGGTGTCAAATCAGGTTCTGTACCTGGGAGATGAACATCTCAACCTCCACAACAACACAATCAGTCTTAAATGCCAACATTCCCTTCACAACAACCCAATTAGCCTAAAATGCCAACTGCTCCAACCATGCACAACCTCCATGCTTCAATGTTTCCAACTCAACCCTTTGCACAATGAGTAAGGCCTCCTCCAATAAGGCCATCAATGTTTCAGGCTGGTAGAGGTTGGGGAAAACTGGACAATCAATGGATCAATAAACCTATGGGGCCAAAAGGGCAAAGAACACCAAACATGTGATACTGACTTGTTATGTTTTGAGGTTTTCTTTAAGACAATCTTTTATGGTGATACTATTATAGTGAGGAACATGCCAACTTATTTTGGTTTGTTTATGGCGATGTAAGTATTGATATTGTTCATGACTTTTTTATGGTGATACTATTGCCATGTTTATGGTGATGTGTAAGTACTGATATTGAATGTTCATGTCAGACATTTGAATTATATTTTGCAAGTATATGAATTGAATGCATTTGATGATATTTTGCAAGTATTGAAGGACATCACAGTCTTGAATTTGCTTGTCAGACTTGATGATTGTTTTATGTATGTTTTTGAATACTTCATTTGTTATTGTTTACATCCAGTTTCAGACTTGTATTGAATAACGTATTGAATGACATATTGTTGCAACACTGATATTGAATGCTATGTTCGTTCACTTATTGTTTAGGGTAGATATAAATGTTTTACAAATATCTTCAATTGTCATTTTCATTTGGACAATAATTGTTACATTTGGAGAGTTATTACTTATTCCGCCTTGAGCTTGTTCAACTTCAGCTTGTTCAGTAGTTTCAACTAAGTAATAGAGTTTTCCCCACCACCTCTATGTATGTTACCGGGTATCACAGCTCACAACCACTCAAGTCCTTAGTGCAAGAATCACAGTTGAGGTATTTGTGCCATTGTGTATGAAGTTAATGAGATCTTTTGATAGCTCTCCTTCCAGAGCATGAAAGATCCACCCATGGACAGTCTTTCATCTAATGATCTGGACTATCACATTTGAAACAAATACCTATTTTGGAGTTTGAGCTTGAACTTGAACTTGAGCTTAAGTTGAAATTTGTTTTTGAGTTTGAACTACCTTTTTAATTTCTCTTCAGAATGACTTCATCAAGCCATAGAAACCCTTTGCAACCAAATATTTGACAGACCAATAACATCCTATTTGGGTTTTTTGGATTTTGAACTTCAAAAGTTTGCAGACTCCATTACAACCATTTGTGGGACACATATAATACAAATAAGGGCAGTATTCACTTGTATGATTGTACTGATGACAATGGTCGCAAGGAACCTGCTAGAAAAAACAAATTTTAATTACTCCCTACCCCTTATAATAGACAGTGACAGTAACTTAACCCCTATAATAAATTTGAATGTAAGAATGCCCCTGGTTCCGAAAACGCATATGAGAGATTGAAGATCACTTCCAAATCTTAATAAATGTCAACATAAACGTCAAAATGAAATCAAAATCACTAACTTACCTTCATTATGTTGTTATAAACTCTGATGCAGATGTAACTAACCTAAATAAATAGGTTAATTTAACCTAGTCTTAATAACTGCAAGTGCACAGTGTCTAACTGGTAGACAAGGGCAAATACAGGTCGATCCCACAAGGACTGTGGTTGCAATTAAATTTCAGAGTTGACTTAAACTAATTTAAATGGGGGTTACAACAATCAATAACTTATTATTTTCTAAAGCGATAAGCTTTAGAGAATCCCTTGCTTGCATCGATGATGTGATTGTTAAGAACAATTCAGTTTTAAAATCCAATGTTACAATTAACTTTAGCATAAATTATAGACTCCTAACATTGAGTGTCTTATTACGGCATACTCAATCACAAGTCTAACTTAACCAATTAAAACTGATGCTTTAAATATTAGTAAATAAAACTCTAACTACCGACTAGTCTAGATCAAATCCAATATAATCGGTGAAAGTAATTTACTAATACCCATAAATTAAATGTATTTTGCAGTTAAACACATAATAAAATAAAAAGTTAAACTAAAACAAACTCTTGAAACCCAATTGGTTTAATCTTAGCCTTGGCGAAGGGTTTAGCTGATCATGGTAGCGGTGGTCATCTCCTCGTGGTGTGGTACGCTGCAACTCATCTCTACATGAACACGAATCCCGAGAAAATGGATGCTGATGGTCTGTGGTGGCTTGGAGTAAACATCGGGGTGCAAATAACTGCCACCCTTTCTCTCCCGATTTGAACAGAGAGGAGGCGGGAACGCATGCGGGATACTAGAGCTGACGCAGGAGCGCTGATGGAGGTCCTGCTTGAGCGTGCGGGTGTGCGTCCGGAGCTGACCGGCGTTGGGTGGCGGCCGGTATACAAAGGGAGACCGAGAAAAAAGAGATAACAGAGAGGATAGGAGCAGGGACGGTGCTCTGTCGCAAGCTCTATTTCGCGGCGGTGATGGTGGTGGTTGCTTGGTCTGGTTGTAACGGTGGTTGAGAGAGAGACGTTGAGAAATAGAGAGGGAAACATGAAGGAGGGCCGAAAGAGGGGAGAAACAGGGGCGGCGGCGATTCGTGAAGGAGAATAAACAAGGAATCTGTTTTGTGCGCGAGGTGGTTGTGCTCGAGTGATGGCGGAAAAGGTGGTGCTCGGTGGTGGTGGTGGTTGTGTGGCGTGATGACGTGAAACAGGGTTGTCACGCCCTTGTTTCAGTGGGATGAAGGAGGAGGTGGTGATGGCGAGGTGAGGCGGTGATGGCTGGATTATTGCACTGCCGGCTCTCCTATCGAGCGAGGATTGTCGGTAAGGTGGGTTGGTGTGGTGGCTGAAAAAGAGAGGAGGGGAAAAAGAACATGGAAGATAAGATAGAGAAGTTTCTCCAAACTAGGGAGAGCTAAATAGGGTTCTCCTATTTTATTGGGTTTGGGTTCTCCAAAAGGCGTTGGGCTTGGGTTTTTAGGTTAGCATTTTGGGTTTGGGCTTAGGTTAAATTAGGTGGACCTATGTTTATTTGGGTTAGGTTTAGATATGTGACCCTCTACTTTGTACCACCGCTAGAATCGACCAGTTGTCATTCCTTAAATTTTAGCCTTGATACGATTTCATCGTTCACGCTCAAATTCCTACAAAGACATGAAAACGAAATAATTATTATATAATATAATAATCGAAACACTAACATATATAAATTAAGGGATATATTATGTAATAATTATGTGAATATCAAACTCATATCTGTTCCAAACTCGTGTAATGAAACCTTAAGTTCTAAACTTGGGTTTGAATCAACTTTAAATAGGGTTTAACCCAATGGCTACTGAATTTTTCCCAACGGCTACTTCGTATTTCCTTTCCCCCAACGGTTACTTCGTCTTCCTCAATCTGTAACCATTCAAAGAGTCAGAGAGAGTTGAGATTTGAGTTGTCCTGTCCCTGTGTAACAATTCCCAGTGAGTAATTTGAATGTTATCCGTAGGATGCGAGTTGAGATTTTAATCTCAATTAATTTGATCATTTGTATAAACTTTTAACTTCAACCATCAGATTATTGAAGGGCATTTTTGTCCTTCAAATATGACTTATTTCAAATATGTGCGTGCCCAGACGATCTTTGAACGTTGACCGCTAGTCAAGGGGGTAACTGCAATAGTGATTAATGATGAGTCTACTTATTGATTAGCTATTTATAATAAGGGGCAAAGTGTAAATGACCCTTTATTTTTTTGGAAATTGGATCAATAATTAGAAAAGTACCCTCATAAATAATTGGGTATCTAATTGTGAATAATTATAAGCTACACCTCTAATTGAATAATTATTAAAGGGTCTGGAAGGTCAGGCTAACAAGTGAATGGGTAAATGCAAAAGGGTACGATAAGATTATATTGATCAATGGTAGTAGCGAGTATTTATCATTGCAGCAAAAATTACTTAACAACATCGTCTATAACATAAACTAAGCTTTTTGGAATGCTTTAGATCGATTCATATTACAAGGCCTATATTCTTAACAAATCACTATTTGACCGTTTCAGTCTATGTTATTGATAGTAGTAATAGTAGTAGTAGTGATTTTGAGATAGGATGTACTATGAACTTAATTGGATTTTGGTTTTAAGTAATGAAATTTCAATTTTTAATAATAAAAAAATAAGTTGCACCTCTACAGATGGGTTTTGTTATTTGATAATTACATTTTGAATGCGTGTTTTGAAATTGTAAAAAAAATACTAGGGCGTGGATGCGCTCTACGTGAGCATATATTCAATACTTTTTAATTTTATATCAAATGAGTAAAAATTATTATTGAATTTCTAAACAAAATAATTATTTATACTTTTAATTTATTTCATTAATTAAAAATATAATATTATAGAGTAAAATATTACACACACACTATTGTAATGGCTTATTTATAAATAATTAGAAAGCTTCAATAGATTATATTAGATACTTAAGTATAATTCATGAATGCTTATGAAGGCTGATTTGATTGTAAATGTAAAATATAAGGGTAAAATCAAAAATTCAAAAGTTAGATGTAAGAGCCTTTTATAATTTAAAAATAATTTAGAATTTCGAATAAATTATGTTATAGGCTTAGGTATAATTAATCAATGTTTGCGAGGGGCTGGTTTGATTGTAAATGTCTAGATTTTGGAATGTAAAATGGGAAAAAATGTTAATAGTGTTTTACATGCAAAGGACACAAATACCCATTGTCATTGTTCACTTATTTATTGATTTTGCTTGTAATTATTAAGACATTGGGAAGGCTAAATGGAAAAATCAAGTTGAAGACAAATTACTGTTCGTTAAACCATTTAGTAGTTATATAATCTATATATATATTCTTGCAGTGTTTCAAATGTACGTATTGTGAGCTGTTCAAAAGTACACATACATTGCTCACATAGTTGTTCATGCATGAATAATAATATGTAATAAATATATATTTTTTATTTGCAAAAATGTATTATCGAAAAAGAGTGAGATGAATGCACATAGTGCGTGTCAGAAGCAAATTTTGTTTTAATCAAAATCACCCTTGTACTTGCACGTGATATTTTCTCGCCCACTTTTATGTAACGTGCTCAATCACTTTCTAAAAGAAATTATTATTTGCAACAACTCTCAATTCTCGCATGCACTCTATGCAACAACTCTCACAACCAGTTATTACTAATTAGCAATGACTTTTTCTCTTCCTTTATTCTGTATTCAAATTGTTTTCAATTTGGTTTTCATACCCTGCATATGTTTCTAAACTAATGTCTGTCATCCAAATTCATGTCGATGTTGCTTCAATGGTTTAAAAACATATTCCTACAGTGTGAATTTGGCGAATTTAGAAAACTAAAAATATATAAGCGATAACAAATGCCTACCATTTAGAGATGTGTGAATTCATACAATAAAGATAAACAAATAGGGAAAGAGAGGAAAATAAATGAGCTAAGTCGTTGGAGGATGACATATATGTTAGATGAGGAGTCGTTGAAAGATAATGAAGATTGGTTGAAGGATGACTTGTTAAATGATAAGTCACTGAAAATAGGGAAGATGAAGAGTGGTTGAACTGTTACCCGTGGAGGGTCTATTAACACAATAAAAATAATATGTTTTAGACGAATAGTTATAATCCAAAATGGTCATTTTGATCACGAGGAGAGGTAAACTTCGTACAAGTTTAGAACTGAAGATTAGGGAACTCGTAACCCCCATTCACCTTGTTGAATCACTTAGAATTTGATGAAAATTGATCAACATGTCAAATGCTCAAAAATACAATTTTTTTCAATTAATTATATGTCATATTGCATATCATCAACTAGTGGTAATAAATCTCGCATTTTAACCAAAAGTTCTCACAATTAGGGATGGCAACGGGGCGGATTGGAGCGGATTTAAGCAAATCCATCCCCGATCCGTCAGTAATATCGGATCCCCAATCCGCCCCGCAAATCCGTTTGCAATTTTAAATCAAAACCCATAACCACCCCGCGCGGATGAGCGGATATCCGCCCCGCCCCGCAAATCCGCACATAATTATAACAAAAAATTAAAAAATCAATCTCTGAATTCGTACAAATAAAAAAATACAAAAAATTATGAATTACAATTTACAATGAATTCGTACAAAAAAATTACAAAAAATTCTGAATTACAATTTACAAAGAATTCGTACAAAAAAAAATTTTTAAATACAAAAAAAAAATCAATCTTTGGATCTGATGAGATCTGAGATCAGATCTGAAATCGTATCAGATCTAAAATCGTATCAGATGGATCGCATCAGATCTGATCGTATCAGATCTCAAAATCGCATCAGATAGATCGTATCAAATCTCAAATCAGATCAGATCTCGGATCATGATCAGAACTGATCGATCTCTGGATCAAGATCTCAAAATCGCATCAGATAGATCGTATCAGATCTGAACAGATCTGATCTCGGATCAAGATCATATCAGATCTGACCGATCTCTGGATCAAGATCAGATCAAGAAGATGGATCAAGATCAGATCAGATCAGATTAGATCTGATCGATCTCTGGATCAAGATCAGATCAAGAAGATGGATCAAGATCAGATCAGAACTGATCGATCTCTGGATCAAGATCAGATCTGATCGATCGAGGATCAAGATCAGATCTGATCGATCGAGGATCAAGATCAGATCTGATCGATCGAGGATCAAGATCAGATCTGATCGATCGAGGATCAAGATCAGATCTATCTAAGCTAAGATCAGAGAAGGAGAAGGAGATTCGGAGAAGGAGAAGGGGCGATCTGGAGCTTCAAGATCTCTGTGAGAGGGAGATCTCTCTGCGAGGGAGCAGTGACGCGGCGTGAGAGAGCAGTGACGCGGCGTGAGGGATCTCTCGCGGTCGACGCGGTGTGAGGGAGCAGGGTCCAGGGAGGCAGATCTCGCGCCGCGCGGCGTGAGGGAGGGCGAGGTGGTGTGCGGTGTGAGGGAGGGAGGGAGATCGCTGCTCTGTGGGAGGGAGAGTTCGGTGGTGAGGGAGAGTTCGCTGCTTGTGGGAGGGAGAGTTCGCTGGTGAGGGAGATCGCTGCTTGTGGGAGGGAGAGTTCGGTGGTGAGGGAGATCGCTGCTTGTGCTCTGTGAGACAGTGCGAGGGAGAGTTCGGTCGTGAGGGTTAGGGAGCGATTGGAGTGATAGCGAATGAGGGAGCGATTGTGATTTCTGAAAAAACAGTTAATCCTTTATATAGGCGAAGGGCACTTTTGTAAATTTATTGGTTAAACGGATATCCGCGGGGTTTTCGGGGCGGATATGGCCAAATCCGTATCCGCCCCGAATAGTGAACGGATATTTTTTGGATACCCAAAACCACCCGAAAACCCATTCCGCCATATCCAAAACCGCTCCAAACGGATTGGGTGGGGCGGATATCCGTGAAAATCCGCCCCACTGCCATCCCTACTCACAATACCTCGTCGTCATCAGAAACAATATCAAACCATGTTGTTACTGGCTTCATATCTAAGGTATCCTCATCTACCTTTTGAAACTTCTTGTCCAACATTGCAGACTTCTAAAAAAATTGACATAAACTTGGAAATACAAGTTTCTATCTATAAAACTTCATTTTTTTACAAATTGGCCATTCGTAGGGCTGCATCTGGTTGGGAGGGTATCACCCTAGGCCAAGCTTAGCCAGTGCAGGTATACATATGATATACCTATGATGATGAGAATTATAACATTTAAAAAAAATTGAGGTTTTGTAGGTTGTTAACTATGTGCATCCACAACTTGCGCTTTGTTCCGCCACAGAGTTTGAGTCTCACCGTATTCATACAAATCTGTCCGACAAAAATGATTTAATGCCACCACAAACAAAAAAGTTTTGCGTTTCAACTGTTATTAACAAAAATTGTCGAGCTCCAAGTGTTATAAACTTTACCTGCTTGCTTGCATGTGAGGGGTTGACTTTGTAGCAGTTATACTAGCTGTGTCAAGCTATATGTCTGGCATTTGAGTCTAGTTAACGCGTGAAGTGATTATATGATTGATTCCAACATTCATCGACATCTAATGAAGAAATAACATCATACAATGCTCAAATTAACTAGTTGTTATAAAATCACAATTAGAATCATAACCCAAGTTATTGCTAATTAAGTCTAGTACCTATTATGAAAACTAATTGAATTGAGTCTAACCTTCAAATTAACATTAATTGTCAGGGTCAATACAAGTAAAATACATTGACTATCCGTGACAGTTTAAATTATATTAAATTTCACAAATACGCTTAACTCATATGAAACATCCAATGCACATGCTATATCTAAAATAATAACAAAATTGTTTTAATGGCAGGAGATTATTTCATAGATCAAGGACATCCAACAATTTGCCTTATTCGCCCTCATCAAACCAAATAAATCAACTCCTTTAACTTTCATTAGACTATAAAATGTTTATTGTCTTATTGATCAATTTTAACAAAACACCCCATACCCAAAACTCATTTATTTCCTCTTTTGGTTCATGATACACAATCAAATTTTATAAAACTAACAATCCCATTGAATTTCTCAAATAGATTTGCAAAATCAGAATGTAAAACAAAACTCTATTATATTATTTTCTCTTATACACTCACCTATACATTACATAGATCAAAGCCAACTCAAAAAGTGGTATATTTTAGTCATTCTAAACTGGTATGGCTGAGTCGTCCTCCATCTTTTACAATCTTCTCATTCTTCTAGTTCTTGGGAGTTTTAGATTTAAGTTAGTATTTTTTTTCGAATACCCCTTCAAAATTTCGAGTTTGGAATCCAATCGAAAGCCATTAAATGGGAGAAAAAAAAAATAGGATTTGATTATAATGAAAAGAACACGGAAATAAGAAAATAGCAAAAGGGGGTGATAAAAGTGTAAAACGGGGAGGGTGCAGAGAGGAGTGGTATCTGGTATGGGGAGGAGAAAATGCAAGTGGTGGTGAATGAGGGATTCTAATATTGAAAAACATGAAAGTGTTGTGCAATGCAAATTTAGTGGTAATGTTAGTCGCAAGTTCCTCCCATAACCAAACGACTTTAGCAACTCCTTGATTTGGTTTTGATGAGGGCGCAATGGGCAAACTGCTGGATGTTTTCATGTTATCCTTGTGATCTATGAAATAACTCTCGACCAACGAATCAATTTTGTTATTATTTTAAATATAGTAAGTTATTTGATATTTTGTGGAGTTTAATAGAATTTAAACTATTAAAGGATAGTCAATGTAATTGACTTGTATTGACATCTCAATCGTGATTTGAGGGTTAAATTCAATTCGTTTTGAAAATGTGCAGTTTAAAAAAAGAGCAATTCTATATGTCGAGGCTTTGGGCGAGGTTTTTGGCGAGGAAGGTGCGTCGCACGCTGGTGCAGCTGACGTGGTGAAAAAAAAAAAAAAAAAAAAATTGCGAGGGAAACGAAAATTTTGGGCGAGAAGAAGAGGGAATGGAAGACCATTCATGAGTTTATTTCCCTCTCTCGCTCTGCGTCTCTCGCTCCCTCTGTCTCTCGCTCCCTATTTCTCTCGCTCTGTGTCTCTCGCTCCCTCTGTCTCTCGCTCCCTCTCCTCTCCCTCTCCCTCTCCCCATTATCGACCCCATTTTCGGCAGATTCGACACTAAAACGAACGAAAATTTAGGAAGAAGAAGGAAATAAGGAGAAGAGAAGAAGGTCTCCTTCGTCCCTTCCCTCTCTCAAAAGGTATATTTTCCCTCTCATTTTAGGTTTTAGGTTTTAGGTTTTTGGTTTTTGGTTTGTAGTTTTTGATTTTCCCTTTACTTGGGTGTTTTAGGTTATTGGTTTTGGACAAGAAGTTGGTTTTCATCGCTCGGACGCAGAGGTAAGCCCATTCTTCTTCTCTTCGTTTCGTCTTCAGCTCTAGGGTTCATCTAGGGTGGATTTTTTTTTTTATTTCAGTGTTCTTCAGCCGAAGAGCTTCATGTAGGGTTCATTTTTTTTTTTTTCAGTGTTCTTCAACCGAAGAGCTTGTAATAATTTCAGTGTTCATGTGGATTTTTTTTTTTTTTTTTTTTTTTATGAATTGTGGGTTTTTTTTTTTTTTTTTTATAATTTCAGTGTTCATATCTGTAGAATTTTTCTTTTTCTTTAAGATTTGTTTTCATCAAAACTATTCTTAGATCTATATTCGTAATCGTGTTAAGGCACCACATGCGAGGTAATACTCGGCGAGCCCACGATTATTAAGATTAGATTAAAGAAGAATCTTCAAAATCATGACTATATTCATGATATTTATATCAGATCTAGGGTTCATTTTTTTTTTAATTTCAGTGTTCTTCAGCCGAAGAGCTTCATCTAGGGTTCATTTTTTTATTTATTTCAGTGTTCTTCAACCGAAGAGCTTCATCTAGAGTTCATTTTAATTGTAATAATTTCAGTGTTCATGTGGGTTTTTTTTTTATTTTTATAATTTCAGTGTTCATATCATGTATTCTATTTCCTACTTGAACTGTAAATTAGTTGAACCTGCCACTAAGGTCCTAGATTTTTTTTGTTTAATTTCAGTGTTCATGTGGTTTTGTTTTTTTGTATTTTTCATTTCATTTCTGTTTTGATTTCTGCTTATCATCGCCCTGTGATTTATAAACAAACATTACAGGAATGGATAGTGTAGAAGATAATGATTGTATGTTGGTGGAAGAAAATGTACAAGAGGTGAGGGAACCTAAATATGGGATGGAATTCGTCAACCTTGACGAGTTCCAACGATATTATCGTGAATATGGTAATGCAAATAAAATTATGGCTTAAAAACCTTTAGCCTTTTATTTGTAAGTATTTCCTTCTGTTCTTAAGTTTTCATCTTTCTGTATTTATTGTACATATTAACTAAATAAAGTCTTGTTGTAATGTATAATGAAATTAAGGCAGAAACAACCGATAAGGTTTAATCATATGCAACACTAACTCCCTTTGTTCTTCTCTTTGTTTCGTCTTCAACCTTCAAAGCTTCAATTTATTTTTTCTCCTCTTATTTTAGATCTAGGGTTTACGATTTTTGTTCAGAAATAGTCTATACATCTTAGGTTTATGTACTTGAGTTTCAAGATGTTAATGAACTTTTAGACCTTTGTGTGAGTTTCGACTTTGTTCGCACGCCTGAATTCCAACAGCCTTTCACACTATACTTCCCTCTTCCTTATATCCCCTCCTGTTGCAGGAATGGCATTCAGAGCGTATGTTGTCTATCGAGGTCGTCAGCCAGGAGTATACCTAAACTGGCCCGCATGTTTTTCGTCGGTATCAGGGTATAGTCATGCTTCTTACAAGGGGTTTATGTCAGTTGAAGAAGCTGAGGAATCATACAAGTTGTGGGTTCGCTCAGAAGCGGCGAGGAGAGATTCGGAGGAATCCCACAACAATGAAGATGTCACAGTTAACAATGTAGTTGTTGACGATCAAGCCGGTCCATCGAACGATCAAGCCGGTCCATCGAACGATCAAGCCGGTCCATCGAACGATCAAGCCAGTCCATCGAATGTCAGTCAAGGGAACAATGATCCTTGGGCTTTCACGAGGGACTTAATCAATACTTTGATAATTGTACTTATTATCTTAGGTATAATAAATATTCTTAAGCAGTTGGACGAATGATGGAATTATATGTAATGTAATATGTACATAAATATGTATGATGTGAATATATTTCATATTCCAATGAAATTTGTGTTTCATATTGTTATATTTTTCTTCCGTATGGTATGCTTGTCATTTCATTGTGTAGCTTGCTGTTTGCATTCCAAATTCTGCCAGGATTCTTCATCAGACTTCCTACTCTCTGTAAGTGCACTGATTTGCTTATGGGGTACGCCTGTCCCATACACAGACAACGATGACTAACCTTATCATAACCTATAATTTGTATAGTCTATTCCGTGGCTTGAATCGGGTGGCTGCAAAGGCGGCTGCAAAAATAAATAATAGGAGTCATACAAAACACATAACTAACAAACTGTACAAAGAGATACATAGAAAATACATAATATGTACCTGTGAGAGGAGCGAGTTGAATTGATCAACGCTGCCAGGTTGTAAATCGCGTGACCCCGTATTATCATCCTTAACGATAACAAACATACAAATCATAAGTGGGCAAACATACTTACTGATTCATACCTTGTAAATATAAAAAACAAACCTGTGTATTGCTTTGACTAGCCATCGGATTGCTTTCACGAGGCATAACATGAGACATACACTGTAAACCCTACAAATGACATTTGTAAATAACATTTTCAATATATGTAACTTAAAAAAATATACATTCATAAAACATATTGCAAAACATACCAGATTAGTCTCACTGGCCTGATTCGTTTGCGTGTCTTTTTTTTTTTTTCCCTTTTCTCCTTTTACACACCTTCTCGAGGGTGGATTTTAGCCTTGATTTAGACGGTCGTCCTTTGCTACGAACCGCTAATGGACTATGAATCTGGATGGCAGAACTAGTAGTGGTGCCCACTTCCAAATACCTATGTGAATCAACATGCTCATCACCACCGACAATTTTATATTGGTCCATCTTCAAAGTGATCCATTCTTTAACTTCGATTGTCTTCTTTTCATCCTCAGCGGCGAATTCAGCCATTTCATAGAAGGCATTGCACATTGTTTCAAATCGCACATTTTCAGGCTTATTTCCCCAATCTGAATAAACAATTTTCACCTTCGTATGAGCCCTCTTAACATCTTTCCTCCACCTCCGAAGAACATAGTTATCAGGTATATCATGAATCTCTCTTTCAAACAAGACTTTAAATATATGCTTGCATAAAATCCCCCTGAACTCAAACAATTGACAATTACACTTGATGCCAAAGTCGTCAACATTTAAAGAGACTACATAATGGACCGATCGTTGCCTATCATTTATCAGCAAGTCTTGTTTAATAGTGTACAACTCACAGCCACCCCCATCCATATCTTCACCCACAATTCTACAACATAGATTCCCTTGGATCTCTTGTTGGATCTCTTTAAATATTTTTGTAGTGTAAGCATTTTGAAATTTTTTCTCTATTGCATAAGGAGTAATGCATGGAAGGCTTCGGCTAAAACATTTAAAGTCCTGTTCAACTTCCTTTTGTACTTTACTTCGTTGTGCATTCTCATACTGTTCTACAAATTGCTTCAATGTGGTTTTTGAATTAACATAACCATCAAAAAAAGCATTCATGCTTTCACTCCTTTGAGTTGAAGACATCCCCGCCCAAAAACCATTTCTTTGAAATATTGGCACCCATCGCATCCTTTCAGAGTATAATCCACCCAACCAGTCATTTTCATGCAGACTATATTTATCAATAAAACCATGCCAATTTTCTTCAAACTCATCATAAGACAGGGAATCATAAACTGCTCTTTGCATTGCAAACTTGATCGCCTCATATTGATTGCAACCAGACAGTTTTTCAGGCAACTTCTTCATGATATGCCACAAGCACCATCTGTGTCGTGTGCTAGGAAATACAATTTCAATGGCCCTCTTCATTGCCCTATCTTGATCAGTGATTATAGCAGACGGAGCATTGTCATTCATACACACGAGCCATGTTTGAAAAAGCCATACAAATTCTTCAATCGCTTCACCACATATCAATCCACATCCCAAAAGAATTGACTGACCGTGATGATTCACCCCAACAAAAGGAGCAAATGGCATCTCATACTTATTTGTCAAGTACGTAGTGTCAAATGTAACAACATTCCCAAACTCCTTGTAAGCTGCCCTGCTCCATGCGTCAGCCCAAAATACATTTCTCAACCTACCTTCATCATCCAAATCCATCGTATAAAAGAAATCAGCATTATTAGCTTGCATTCTTTGGAAGTAGTTATTAAGAGCCATCACATCCCCCTCACCAAGTCTCAACTTCCTCACTTTGTCCAAATAATTGTAACAGTCTTTTTGGGAAAAAGGCAACATTTCATGGCCACCAACTTCAACCACACATGACGAATAACTCTTATTTGGTCTAATACCTGCCCTATCATTATATTCAAGCCTCTTCTTCACATACGAGCTCATATATCTGTTCTTTCGATAAAATTTCGATTTACTAGGGCTTAACACGTGATTGTGATCAAGTGTAACTCTTTTCACTAAAACTGTTCCATCAACCCCTATTTGACCTCTAATCTTAGCCTGACAACCACATTTGGTCGACGGACGCAATCCAACAACATTTTTTCCATCACCTATTTGCTTCCCAGCCCGACCACATGAAAGTTGAATGAACGAAGGTTTTCCATCATCATCTTTTTCAGTAGTCATTATTTTAACTGGAAATCCCTTTGCATTACCATATTCACGATAATATCGTTGAAACTCGTCAAGGTTGACGAATTCCATCCCATATTTAGGTTCCCTCACCTCTTCTACATTTTCTTCCACCAACATACAATCATTATCTTCTACACTATCCATTCCTGTAATGTTTGTTTATAAATCATAAAGAGATGATAAGCAGAAATCAAAACAGAAATGAAATACACAACATAGAATAAATATCATGAATATAGTCATGATTTTGAAGATTCTTCTTTAATCTAATCTTAATAATCGTGGGCTCGCCGAGTATTACCTCGCATGTGGTGCCTTAACACGATTAAGAATATAGATCTAAGAAGAGTTTTGATGAAAACACAGAGATAAAAAGATGCTTATATATATGAAATCTTAAAGAAAAAGAAAAATTCTACAGATATGAACACTGAAATTATAAAAATAAAAAAAAACCCACAATTCATAAAAAAAAAAACCCACATGAACACTGAAATTATTACAATTAAAATGAACTCTAGATGAAGCTCTTCGGTTGAAGAACACTGAAATAAATAAAAAAATGAACCCTAGATGAAGCTCTTCGGCTGAAGAACACTGAAATTAAAAAAAAAATGAACCCTAGATCTGATATAAATATCATGAATATAGTCATGATTTTGAAGATTCTTCTTTAATCTAATCTTAATAATCGTGGGCTCGCCGAGTATTACCTCGCATGTGGTGCCTTAACACGATTACGAATATAGATCTAAGAATAGTTTTGATGAAAACAAATCTTAAAGAAAAAGAAAAATTCTACAGATATGAACACTGAAATTATAAAAAAAAAAAAAACCCACAATTCATAAAAAAAAAAAAAAAAAAAAAAAAATCCACATGAACACTGAAATTATTACAAGCTCTTCGGTTGAAGAACACTGAAAAAAAAAAAAATGAACCCTACATGAAGCTCTTCGGCTGAAGAACACTGAAATAAAAAAAAAAAATCCACCCTAGATCTGAAGACGAAACGAAGAGAAGAAGAATGGGCTTACCTCTGCGTCCGAGCGATGAAAACCAACTTCTTGTCCAAAACCAATAACCTAAAACACCCAAGTAAAGGGAAAATCAAAAACTACAAACCAAAAACCAAAAACCTAAAACCTAAAACCTAAAATGAGAGGGAAAATATACCTTTTGAGAGAGGGAAGGGACGAAGGAGACCTTCTTCTCTTCTCCTTATTTCCTTCTTCTTCCTAAATTTTCGTTCGTTTTAGTGTCGAATCTGCCGAAAATGGGGTCGATAATGGGGAGAGGGAGAGGGAGAGGAGAGGGAGCGAGAGACAGAGGGAGAGGAGAGGGAGCGAGAGACACAGGGAGCGAGAGAGGGAAATGAAGAGGCTTCCATTCCCTCTTCTTCTTCGCCCAAAATTTTTGTTTCCCTCGCAAATTTTTTTTTTTTTTTTTTTCACCACGTCAGCTGCACCACATCACCTGCTCGCGTGCGACGCACCTTCCTCGCCAAAAACCTCGCCCAAAGCCTCGACATATAGAATCGCTCTTAAAAAAACCAAATTAAAAAAAACCGATGGTGAAGTGACGAGAAAAGGAGTTCGAAGGGAATGGTAGGGCCAGATGCTGACGACTGCGATCCCAATCGGCAATTGGAGACATTTTCTTTCCTTATTGTTCTTCTGTCCATTTGTGCTAAAGGAGAATAGGTATCGATTCGATTCCACTACTAGTATTCTGTTCTACTGCTCTTCCTTCCAAATCTATCATATTATCATCATCATATCCAAATCAATCCCATTCTCAGTCCCGTCCCAGCCAGCATTCAGCATTATTCTCTTATAAATAGGAATAGAACCCCCACAAAACAAAACCCTAATTGTTGTATGCTAGATTTCATTTCTTCACATTTTCGGCTCTTGCTCTGTCTCTCTGTAGGCTTCATCAGTCTCTGTATAATAACAATGGTGGCTGATCTCAAGTCCAAGTCCGATATTTCGTTCGCTGGGACGTTCGCCAGTAGTGCTTTCGCTGCTTGTTTCGCCGAGGTACCTAAATTTAAATCCATTTATTCTCTTTCATCTTGTGACCTGACCTGATTGAGTGCGTGTGTGCGCCTATTCCCTATTTGCTTTTGCTTTTTGGAAACAAAATACGAAAAAAAAAAACTATATTGATCAAGATTATCAGTTGTATGTATGTAACCACCCATTATCTTCCCCAATTCAGTTAACCCTATTGTTTCTTGGTTTAAAAAAATTCCACTCGTTATGTGCTTTAGACAAAAATAGTTGCAATGACCTTCTGCATCTTTGAGATCTGTGCCTCTTGTTTTTTCTTTGATCAAGCATATCATTTTCTGACAATGGTCAATCTTCCTACCTGATCTGATCGGAAACAATTCCAAGGAATGCACTAGATAGAGGGAAACGAATGAAATTTGAGGGTTGAAGATAACCATAAAATGTCCACATCTGAAAATTTTACTTGTTTTTTTCCCCCTCACGCTGTCCTACCCCATCTCTGTACCCTCTTTTTAGGGTTTTGGACTTTTATCTTTGCTTGAATAGTTATTATTATATACTGGAGCGAATTTCACTGAAGCACCTCTGTCTATATCAATATCGAAATGTGTTTAAATTTACCAAACTTCCAATCTCGAAGTCTAAATTCAAAATTTTCGAACAATATCTGAACTGGATTCAAATCTTTGGCTATCCATTTACAACTGTAATTGTGGACCGGATGCCGCAGCTGTGTACTATACCTCTGGACACTGCTAAAGTCAGGCTTCAGCTGCAAAAGAAGGCAGCACCAGGAGATGGATTGGCATTACCTAAATATAGAGGTATGTTGGGAACTGTTGCCACCATCGCCAGAGAAGAAGGTTTGGCTTCCCTCTGGAAAGGCATCGTACCAGGATTGCATCGACAATGCCTTTATGGAGGTTTAAGAATTGGTTTATATGAACCGGTGAGTCTTCAGTTTTCTTACTTTTGATACCTTCACGTAGATTGTTGAACTGAAGTATAGACAATGAACGAATGCATGCTTGATGTTGGGCAGGTTAAAAGCTTCTATGTTGGAAGCGATTTCGTTGGGGACGTTCCTCTATCCAAGAAAATACTTGCTGCTCTAACTACTGGTGAGCTACATTTGCTACTTGCTGACGTTTTTCTTCGTTTTCCTGTTTTTGTATCATATTCTTATTTTTTCAGAGCGATAACTTTTATCTCGATTTTTTTCTCAGTGTGGATGTTCCTTCTGATTTAGCATTTATTTGTTCTTTAATATGCTAAGCAGTCAGTTTCTACTTAAAACAGGTGCTGTGGCAATTACGGTGGCTAATCCAACCGATCTTGTGAAAGTTAGACTTCAAGCTGAAGGAAAGTTGCCAGCTGGGGTGCCCAGGCGTTACTCTGGAGCGCTGAATGCTTATTCCACAATTCTCAGACAGGTTATCATCTAAACCAAGCTATGGTGCTTTGAAATTTTTGTAGTCCAGTTTTATGAGATTTGATCGCAACTATAGGAAGGAATAGGGGCTCTATGGACTGGACTTGGGCCTAATATAGCACGAAATGCTATTATCAATGCTGCGGAACTAGCCAGTTATGATCAAGTGAAGCAGGTAAAGGGGAACATCCTGTTTAAGGAGACAATTTTCATACTTCTCTATTTTATTTTCACAACCGATGCATTTTGTCTTTCTATTTTTGATAAGCTTATCACCATGCAGACACTCCTGAAAGTTCCAGGGTTCACTGACAATGTACTCACTCATATTTTAGCTGGTTTGGGAGCTGGTTTTTTCGCAGTTTGTATCGGCTCCCCAGTTGATGTGGTAAAATTCCTTTATTGTTATCTTTTTATAGAGATTTATCTAGTATCTTTAAGTGTATATTACTCTAAAATTTTATTATCCATCAATCATATCCACTACCTTATCCATTGATGGAACTTTACTAGTTAATCGGTTTAATGCAATCTCGAAGTAAAACTTTGGTTTTCGCTAAAGAATTGATTACTTTTTCCCTCCCTTCCTTGATTTGAAGTGGCATCACAATTGTATTGGTGTTCATATTTTCACATGATTTACATTTGAACATCGCTTACAAGTAGCGATATCTTACTATTTGTCTGTGCCATTTGAGATTGCAAATAATGAAAATAGAAGAAGCTTATACTTCTTAATATTCATACATTCATAACATTTATAAAAAATTGAAACATATTGACATATTTGTGAAAAAAGTATGCATTCTCTAAGAATGGAGTATCTATTGGAGTATCCAAGTGTCGGAGTATCCAATACGAGTTTGACACAAGATTTTTTGTTTGAAAACAAAGTGTCATTTGTTACGTAGGACTTAGGAGCTAATTACAATAACATGCTTCTGAGCGGTTTCCTAAGCATCCTATAGGCCTTGACGGTGAAGTATCTAAACATTCAAGTCTTCATTCCTAAAATGGTTAGGAGTGTCCTCGAGGACACAAAATCAAGCTTTGTTATCATGTGTTGCTCGGGGAGGAGGAAAGGGATGGTCCATGACTTTGGTAGCGTTGAGGAGTGTGTAACTTCATGACTTTTACATTGCATCATGTGTGTGTGTTTTTAAAAATATATATTTTTTTAAAATTTTGAATTAATTAGGCCTCTTTAAGGACCCCAATTGGGTTTAGATTATATATAAACTCTCTTTTAGGGACGCCAGTTGGGATTTGGAAGGATGAGAGGTTGGGTAAACTGTGGCAGCTTCAAACTCTTGGACCAAATAGTTATTTTGTTAAAGTCTTGGAGAACGCATACCTCCTTTTGAAATGGATACGCAGAATGATTATGAGCCAATGGAAAAATACTAAAAAAAAAAAGATAACAAATCTAAATTTTGTTTTCAATCCTTCTGCTATATTAATAGAACAAGGATTCCAACTTCTCAAGAACAAACTCTCTTGAGGCGCCAACCTTTGCTAACTAACAAAGATTATAATACTCTCGACAAAAAACTCTCAAGGTTGCTTAACAATCTCTCAAATCTCTCAAGAACAAACTCTCTTGTGGCTCCAACATCTCAAGAACACACTCTCTTGAGGCTCCAAAACTCTTGAGGCTCCCACTCAAGAACAACTCTCTTGAGAGCTCTACTGAACATGGTATTTATCTACATCTCTCTAACTTAGATCGTTGGGGTTCTTCTGAATTTTCTATATGCCTTGAACCTATAAGCTAAACAAGTTGAAACCACTCCTAATAGAAAAGTATTTTCATATTACTTTCATTATCCCTCGAGGAGAACTTTATTCTTTTAACCAAACTACTTTCCGGCGAAAGTGGTACGGAGGAAGGTAATGTTGATAAGAAAGTTGACAAATTGCACGTGTTAGCAGTACATAGTAAATTTCCATCAAAGGTGGTGTTGGCACTTGAGGCATGCACATTGATTTGAGTTTTGCAGTGTGCAAAAGAAATAAATGAATATTTTCACACTTTTTTGGCTTTTTTGCTTCACTGTCAACAAATTTTCACTCTTTGGCTTTTTGCTCCAACATTCTTGGTGCATGCTTCAAGTGAATATTAGCCTAACAAGTATAATGTGTTGTCTTTTTTTCTTTCTTTTCCAAATAGGTCACTAAAATAACTTGGGTTGGGGTTAAGGGGGAGACACACTTGCAATTTCCTATAAAGGGTATTGATTGACGTAGAATTTTAAGGTTCCTTTTTCTTCTCTATACCCAACACATCTAAAATGTGCAAACAATGCAAAATCTTCTCGTTTGGACCATGTACACATCTACATTAACAAACATATTCCGATCTTTACCTTAGCATGGATTTGGGACTTTTTAACAAACCCTCCAAAGGTTGGTCGAATTGGGTTTTGTGAACGTGGGATCTCTTCATAGTTGCAACGACAATCAAAGTCATTTCTTGCATGTTTTAGGTAGTCGGGTGTCGGGGAGAGTCGAAGAAAGGCTTCTTCTCCTTAATGGGTGTCTCAGAACTTGATTATTATGCCCTCCAGGGCATGGAATATGATATCTTCTTCGAAGTTTTTACTTTTGGCATGCCATTATTTAATGGTGGCCTTCACCTTTGCCCATGGTTAATGTAGACTTCTATGTTATATCAACCATCTTCACTTACCTAATAATCCAAAGAACCACCTCGTTTCAGACTAGCGTTGGCGTACTTAATAGTTATGTCTTTTGAAAGGGATCCTATTCGATGACCTTCACTTCCGACAACATTGACTAACGAAGGCCTGTTCTTTACTTCAAGACACGATGAACATAAATTGTTAGATTAGATAGGCCTTTCTCTTCGTAACATGTATCATAATATATATACGTGTGTGTTTAAATATACTCCGTGTATATTTAATCATATAAAAGACACAAATATGATACGATATATATAGCAAATAGGTCCAAAAAAACACTTTCATTCATGTAATACCTGTCTAACATATGCAAGTAACTATCAATATCATCCAAGAGGACAAAAAAAACACGACCAGTGTTGTTAAAACGTCCAAATCGTACTATTTGACTCGCGATTTGAGTTAGATCGTACCTAGTCTGATTTGAGTCTCATGCCTGAATCGAGTTTGACTAGAGTCGTAGGAGTCAACAAAAACCGGAGTGCAAAATCGTGAGGTTTTGGAATCTCATGAGTCAGGGTGACAACTCCAACCAACGAGCGATCTCCATCTTTAAATCTGTTGCAGGAAGATCTGGATTTTAAATTTGTGAAAGGCAAAAAAGAAAAAGAGAAGAAAGAGGAGAGATTCCCCAACTATCTTTTGCAGGATATTTGGATTTTAGATCTGTTTTCTTCTTTAGAGGCAGAGAGGAAGAAATAACGAGGAGATTTATGATCGATTTGTTGTGGAATGATTCTATCCTTCGTTGTTTTTTCCCTTGAGAATTCAATCTTTTGTTGTTATTTTCACGTGGAAAACCATCATTCAAAAGCTTTTTTTATTTATTTTTTATTTTTTATTTTTTTATTTTTTCTTCTTTCATTCAAAAGCTCTTTTGTTGTTTTTTCCTTAATTCAAAAGAGGAAAACCTTCATCTTTAAAGGGTAGGTAAGGGATTAGGGAAGGGTCAAGGGTCAAAAGTAAAAAGAAGTGTTTTGAATTTAAAGAAATTGGGGTCCCGCCGGTATACGATACATGTGATGTATCGACTGGTACATCCGATAAACCGGTATATACAAGTTGGTACCTCACTTCTTGTGCAAAAACGAGAAATGGCACCGGTATGTAACGATGCACTATATACTTACCTTCTACCGACCAATACATCCAAGATTAGTAACTATGGGGAGGGCAACTATGAGCGAGAATATTATTATTGCCCATAAGAGTAAGATACGAACCCCGTTAATTGAGTACAAACTTGTCCCAGTTAAACATAGTCATGGATTATTATATAATATTTTATTTTTGTGACGTTCTCCAATTGAGCTCAATACTGTAGAATAGACTTCATTAGGAGGACGAGCTGCTGTGCTGTCCTTGTTTTGATTTGAAAGATTCTAACCTTCCTTATTTTCCTTACAATCCAGATGGCTGCATGTCATATTTTTCTCCAATGATTTGAGTATCCATGTCTTTAATTCCCTTATCCAAGGCTCCAAGTTAGCTCGAATTGGTTTCAAATTTGAAATTCTCTCGAATTGGTTACTTGGCAATGAAGAAGATGCGATCAGTTGTCTCTTTGTCATTGATACATATGACACACCGATTATCCACTTGCATTCCTTTATTTCTCAAGTTATCTCTTGTTAGGGTATTCCCACATAAATTGTTAGCTAGAGAATTAGATGCGATGTGAAACTTTACTGACCCAAATCTTCTTGTTATTTTGGCCTACTGTTGCCAAAATCTTAGCATGATGGTATAATGATTTGGCTATGAAGCCATCAGATTCTTTCTACCGTATCCATTCATCCCCTCCCTCTCTCCGCATAATTGATTGCAAATCATTGAGTAGGAGTGTTAGTTGGTCTATCTCCCACTGTTGAACCTGCAGAGTACAACAAAATCACTTATTCAAACAGGCGTGTAATATATATGCATCTTTAGAGATTTGTCCGAGTTCTACCTGGCTTCCCAAAACATGAATCTTGCACAATCCCCTACCTCAAAAGTGATGCTGCACACATTGCGTTTTGTTCCGAGCCAAATATCAATATCCATTATTCAAGGAAGCCTTGTTTGTTTCAACCAACTTTCCACTCCCCAGTGGCATTGCGAAATGCTTGCAAGGTAACTTTTCCACTTTACCCAATCAAGTCTGCTAGTAGCACAATGTATTGTCTATTTGTCTTGGGGTTGAACAAAAAACTAAATAACCCGATTGGTTCGGTTTAGGAAAATCGGTTTTATGTCAGTTTTAGTAACATTTTAGGCAGTTGGTTCGGTTTACATAAATTTGAAATCGATATGGTTGGTTTGGTTTCGGTTCAAAAAAATTGAAAACTGATAATAGTCGGTCCGGTTTTCAACCTGTCACATATCTAAAAGGTTGCATTTGAAGTCAGATATGGCTTCAATCCTTAATATAACATCTCTTGGAGCATGTGTCAGTTCCTTCTTAGCTTGAACAATGTATGTGAACAGCCTGAAAGCTCTTTAAAGACTCATGTTGGCTATTATTGATCATGGGTAAATATTCATCCAAACGGTTGGAAGTTGGGAATCGCTAAAGAGTGATTCTACACAGCAAGGAAATGGGCGAGGGGAGTGAGGTGGCGGGGGTGGGAGCCGTTCACCCCGCTCGGGATGCGCGCGCGAAAAGTCAACGCACGCATCTCGAGTGGGGTGAACGGCTCCCACCCCGCCACCTCACTTCCCTCGCTCGTTTCCTCGCTCATTTCCTCGACACTTAGAATTTCACATCGCTAAATTAGGGGGAGATGGTGGTATAACCTGTTGGCAATGTGCAGCCTGTGATCTTCAATCTTTTTATTCCACCCCCACCCCCACTCCAAAAAAAGAAGAAGAAAGAACTGCTTGTTCCAATAAGTAGATCCATTTAACAGATCAAGTTTCTACCAAATCTTGAAACGTGCATGCCCTTGAACATTCATATTACTCCACTATTCTTTGACTTGGTCTGCCAGGGTTGGATCTTCAAGGAACATTGACTAAAATTTGAAAGATTCATGGATTCTGATTTGATTGGGCCACTATCTTTGCCTGTTGATCCGACATCATTACCTGTGAACCCGAACGCTTCTAAAAAATTTCATCCACTTCGCCGTAGGCCAACATGCGATCAATTTTTGTAATGAACTATGACTATCTAATTGTCATACCCTTGGACATTGATGTCATTCCACCTCTCTTATTATAACTAACCTACTTGTGGGCAATAAATCTGATTATAACAAAGAGCTTTGCTACAGAGCGAGGGAGGGAGCGAGGGAAAGGGGCGAGGGATGGATGTAACCACCCATTCTCCTCGGGATGAGCGCATCGTGTTGGAGATGCGTGCGGGCGCTCATCGCGAGGAGGATGGGTGGTTACACCCATCCCTCGCTCCCTTTCCCTCGACCCCTCCCTCGACCCCTAGAATTTTCCTATAACAAAATATCAAAACACCCTTAATATGGCCCTAATTTCAATTTCCTAAAATTACCCTCTTATTATTATTATTATTATTATTCTTTTTTTCTTGATAAACACTATCTGGTATTTCATTTCTTAATAATAAAAGAGGATAAGTATTAGTTGTTTGTGGCAGGTGAAATCGAGGATGATGGGTGACTCAACCGCATACAAGAGCACACTTGATTGTTTCATCAAAACTTTGAAAAATGATGTAAGTTAAAATCCTGTTACACTTCCTTAAATATTATATGGCTATTTTCATCTACTCTAACAATATAGCTACGACTTCCATCATTGAAATTTATTGCAATGAAATCCACTTTCTACTCCAATGTTAGAAAATTTTGTTACTGAGAATTCTCATGATTACGGTTATAAGCAAGGGTGGAGGTCATGTCATTAACTAACTAGTTTCAAGATAAACATTATCAATAATTTGAATGTGTAGTTTGTAATATACAATCTTGTTATTATTTATTTTGTTTAGTTATATATATTGAGGTCGAACCTGGGTCTATTAGATGCAGTAATCTCGACAATGGGATGAAGTTCTATGTTGTCTGGGCAGAGCTTCACCTGGTTATAAGTAGTGCACTAGCAAATGTGCCGATCTATTATAAAGGAGATTGGTACTTATTTAGGAGTAACACTCGTATCTTCTCGTGGAAATTCTGAATGACAATTTTTTTTTTTTTTTTTGTTAAAAGCATATAGATTAATAATTACAATAAAGTTGTGCCATTTTCTTGCTTATAAAAAAGAAAATCGTTTTTGGCATGTTTAGACACTTGTACTCGAGCCGTCTGACCCCACAACTTGCATTTTGCTTTAGACAAGTTGGCCTCTACGGATGTTGAGAAATAGGAATCCTGAAAGGAATGAAACAACTAAGTTATGAGCCTCAAAGTTGAAAATGCCAAAGTCTTATGATGATCGGGCAGAGGAAGAAAATGTGAGTGACATTCTCCATGTGATTTTGGCAAAAGATGCAACAGATTTGGTGTATTGAAAGTGGAACTTTCAAGTTGATCATGAACAAAAGCACGAGTAACACTTTTAACAGAGAAGAAGTTTTTTTGTCAAACAACCAGATGAGTTTGTCAGAGCTCGGTGATGGTCTGATAGTTATTTCCAGGATATCTCTAGCCACCGGGCCAGGAAGGACATGATCAAATATGTATTCCACTGTGACATCTGGCTAGAGGAAGGAAGCCAAAGATCTGGACAGAGGAAGGAAGCCAGAGATTTGGAATGGTACAAGGGGTAGTCGAGGTTAGGGGTAGAGGTAGGCAATCGACAAGGATGAGTCCTGGCTTGACCCAACAATCTTACTAGAGGTCAAATGTGTTCTCCCGATAGGACCAGTGTTTTAAAAAGCGATTGAGGCGTTTGAGTCGACTCGAAGCGCCAGGAAAATGATCTGAAACGTACGAGTCAAGAGAGTGAGTCAATGGAAACACTTTTGGTGTCTGACTCTCAGAGCGTACGAGTCAACTCGGGCTAGGGCGTACGAGTCACACCAATAAGGATTTCTGATATGAGGAAGATCAAAAGACTGAAATAAATTTCTCCAAATTGAAACCAAATTACACCTCTTTTTATGATTTTGTTTCTGTTTTTTGTAGTTTCGTTTCAGAAAAGAAAGGGAAGAAGAAAGAAGAAGAAGGGGGAAAAAGAATCATAAGGGAAAGAAGAAGAAGAAACCTGTTTATTTTATGTTTGTGACTGTTCTTATCGGGGACGAAGAGAGAAAGGATGGTGCATCCATAGTTACCGACTGATTGTGATGACTCCATTGGTAAGGTCGAAGATCTCTATCTTCGGTCCATCTACCATCGCTTCTTCAATGTTCTTCTGTTTGTTGCAACCAAGAGAGAGACATAAGCATATTGTAGGCTTTTGAAATATATCACACCAAGGAATATTTTTTATTGGCTTGGATGTTGCCTGTTGGTGTCAATATCAGACATCATGTTACTACAAGGCTTTTCAAATATAACACTTGTTGTGGATGGCTTGTCCAAGTGTTGGCTATTTTGCAAGTGTTGCTTTGCTTGGCTGGTTATATTACAAGTGCTTGTTTGCTCATTTTCTTTCAAAATAGGGATTGTAGTCAGGCTTCGGATTTACTGAAAAAGGACAACAAAAAATAAATATATAAATCAAGAATCCAAAAATTACTTGTAAAAAATTGAAGTAACAAATCAACAAGTAAATGCTCTCTTGTTTGTTCGTTTGTTTTTTTAATTTTTTTAATTTATATTTTAAAAATAATTTTCATCAAATTTTTATGAAAAAAACACCTTGCTACAGCTCGAAGATGAAAAACGTTTTTTAAAACATTGGATAGAACTTGCCAGATGAGATGGCGTTAAAGCAGTCAAATTGCATCTCCAAGCAAAAGAAGCGATGGTTGGAGGTTTGAATATATGAAAAATGCTCGTTTTATTGAAGCAAAAGGCTTTGAGTTGAAGGACACGTAGATTGAGGGTTGAGGAAATTGCCTGCCACAAGTTATTTGCCATTAAGGCACGATTTTTATTCCTGGCTGATGGAATGTTGAGACCTTGATAGTGAGGCATAGTAATGCGATCCCAAGTATACATATGCTTGAACTTGCTATCCATCGTTCATTTCCACCAGAAGTTTCGAGCCAGATTGTCTGATTTGGTGGTGATAGAGCATGGAAGTAGGAAAGTTTGCATTGTATAGACAGACATCGAATTTAGGACAACTTTGATCATGTTGACTTTATCAAGTAGGAATCGGAAGGGGAGTGGCGCCTGATTTGGATACCTTTGATAAGGCCCTCATTTTCTACTCAGGCCAGAAGCTTGGATAAGGCTTTCGCCATTAAAATGAAAAGTAAAGGGAAATCAGGTCTCCTTGTCGATGCCCATAGTGGGTTTGATGATAGGGATCTATTAAGCAAAACTTGGAGTGAGGAGATGGAGATACATTGTTTGATCATTTAGATCCATCTTCTAGCAAAACCCAATTGCTCAAGGATTTGGAACAGAAATGACCATTCAACCCTATCGTAGGTTTTGGCCATGTTAATTTTAATAACCATCAAACCTTGTTTTTTTTTGCGACAATGTTTCATTTGAAAGAAAGTTTCATGTGTTAGGTTGACATTGTTTACAATTGAGCGGTCTTTGAGAAAAACACCTTGGTTGGAGGATATGATGTTATCCAATAGGGTTTTCAAACAGTTTGCCATTTTTTTGAAATGACCTTATATATGACGTTGCAAGGCTCGATGGGTCGAAATTTATCAGGAGTGATAGGATTTGAGACTTTCGGGATCAGGGCTATGAAAGTCTCATTGAGTTTTGGGTCTAACATTTAGGTGGTAAATTTTTTTTACCACTACTTCAATCACATCATGTTTCACTATTTCTCATTAATGTTGAAAAAAAAGCATGAAAACCATCAACCCAAGCCTTCTGACTACCAATACCAAAGAGACATGACATGAAATTGTTAGATGGGGGAAACACCTGGGTCGCTTCTAAAATATTTCATGGTTTTTTTTTTTTTTTTAATTGGCATAGTTTGTTTGTAAATAGTGAGGTTATTTCTTATCGTTTTTTGTGGCTTTTTGAGTTCCTCACTCGTTCCAAAAGTATATTCATCTTTTTTTGTCAATGAAAAAAAACTGCAATAGTTGCTTAGTAGTAGTAAGTGGGAATTGTTTACTTTCCCTTGTGAATTCACAATATTCTATCATGAGGCGCTTGGTGGCAATTAGTGGGAATTGATTACAACTTGTAGGAAATTATTCTCATACATGAAGTGTTAAGTTACGTGTTTTCTGTTAGTAATATGTGGTAGATAATATTTCAAGATCATAACTTATATTCGTTCAATAATTTCCTTCTTAAATGTTCATTTTTGTGGTGTATTTATTTTGTTACGAAGTGTATTTAGTGTGCTTTTTTGTTTGATACTAGCATATTACCCATGCCGTTGGCACTCCCATACACTTTTTTGCTGCTAATTATCCTGAACTAGACACCCTCACCACCATCCTATTGCCCTCAATCAGTTCCATGAGAAATCATATTTTAGAATGTAAATTAATCTTTTTGAGGTGCAAACCTATTTTATGGTAAAAAAAATGCTAATTATTTTAAAATTAGAATTGATTGAATGTTCAGGGTCTTTGTTTGAATGTTCATTAAATGTCTGTCAGTTTCTTTGAAAAACATTTTAAACTCTTAGAACATGAAAAATATTTAAAATACTTGCATGTTTTAATATTAAAATACATATTTTAAAATTTTAAGTTTTGTATTGATCATTGGTTTTGTTGCGTTTCAATGATACTGAGATTACTAAAACCCGACAACTACGTTGATAGTTATGATACTTTTCATTTTGAAAAATTAAAATACAATATCTTCTCTATCCGCTACATGTACATTTCACCATTTTTTTTTTACAAATTTTCATTCTTTTGCCCTTATACATATTTTATATTTTACAAGCATGCCATCATAGAAAATGAATCTCAACCCTCAATACATTTTCCAACTTTCAATCCTAGCCATCTTTTATCTCAAATCCTTATGACAATGAATAGTAAAACACCATTATGAATTGTAATATAGACTAGCATAATACCCGTGCCATTGGCACTCCACAGATGTTTATTTATTTTTACTGATAATTATCATACACTGGACACCCACATCACCATCCTCACCATTGCTCTCAATCAATTTCATAAAAATATCATATTTTAGAATACTAATTTTTTTAGAGTCAAACTCAGTTAAAATTATAATCGATTGAATTTTCGGAGTCATTGTTTGAATATTCAATAAAATGTTCTTTAGTTTCTTTAAAAAAATATTATACTCAGGCATGAAAATCTATAAAATACTTGCATGTCTTAAAAATAAAATACATATTTTGAAGTTTTAAGTGGTTGTATTGATCATTGATTTTATTGGAAAGATCTTCAAATTTGCATTTCAATGACCAAGTTTATCAAAATTTGACAATTATGTAAATAGTTATGATAGTTTTTATTTTGAAAAAAAGGAAAACACAATACTTTCTCTCTTCGCCATGTCGACATTCCACTAACTTTTTCACAATTTTTTTTTATTTTCTTTGCTCTTCTACATGTTTTATATTTACAAACATGCCATTGTAGAGGAGAATGAATCTCAACCCTCAACATCTTATAAACTTTCAATCCTAGGCTTCTTTTATATCCAATTCTCATTTGATGTTTGTCTTAGTCAACAATGAATAGTAAAACACTTATGTAAGATAGATTGAGGTTATTTCTCATTTGGGCCCCATTAATTTATAATTATTCCTTTTTTTATCCCCATTTGTTTTTGTATTCCAGTTTAACACCCATGACCGTGTATTCAACCACTCTGACTAACAAATTTCATCTAATATTTTTAAAAGGACAAGCTTACCCCTACTCAATTTTCCAAACCGAATGAGTTTTTTTTTTCCTTTTTAACTACCAACAAACCCACCCTCGCAACCCCTCTCACTCCCTTCTATTTTCTCTCCCTCACAAAGCAACATGAACATCTTGAGACAGAAGATAAAAGAACTCATTGCACTAGAGATGCGATCGGAAAGGAAGATTTTGTCGGAGAGAGAGCATCTCGGCTGAGAGATCCGACCTGAGAGGAAGATTCTGTCGGAGAGAGTCTGGCCATGAGAGAGGCAAGAATGGTGACAATCTGTTGTGGTCTGGCGATGACGAAGAAAGGGGAATCGTTGACGATGAGATGGCGGCCCGAGGTAGGGATGGAGGCGGTAAATATGTTGTTGACTTGGAAGGAAGACTTAATGGATTCTTCATGTTTGAAGCTTGGATTCTGCAAAAATTGAGAAGAGGTACAAAATGGAAGAAATCCCAACTAAACCTCCACAAATTGTCTTTTAGAGTCAAAGATGAGCCTGAAACAGAGCTAGGGTGGAAGAGGTTTTTGGGGTTGCAAAGGGTTGAAAGAAAAAGTGAAAAGAGGGTTCGTTAGTGGGAAGAGAGAGATTAAAAAGAAAAATGAGAGAGGGTAAAATTGTCTTTTCAAAAATTTGGATGTAATTCATTAGTCAAACTGGTTGAATAGACGGTCATAGGTGTTAGATTGGAATACAAAAACAAATGGGGGTCAAAGAGAAATAACTATAAACTAACGGAGGGCAAATGGAAAATAACCCTTCATATTATTGCATCCTATTCCTTTTGCATAGTTCCAACATTTTTCTATACATTCCATTGCATCCATGCACAGTAGTACATTTTTTCGAAAACTTTGGTGAAATCAAGGTAATGAGACTTACATATCACTTATGTCCATGTTGGTTGAATAGAAAAGATAATAATAAGAGGCATTACAAATTTACTTAAGAAGCCGCTCTCTTAATGCCCTCTGAATAGTGTTTCATTTTCATTGTGTTAACAACAAAACTAACTATTGATGTTATTTGCAGGGACCTCTTGCTTTCTATAAAGGATTCATACCAAATTTTGGTAGGCTAGGCTCTTGGAATGTGATCATGTTTCTGACTCTGGAACAGGTAAAAACAAGTGCATTTTGGGATGAGTCGTGATGTCACAGAATCAATACTGTGACTAGTTTGAGATGAGTGCCTAATCAGATAAACCTAAAGAATATCTGCAGTGAAGCAAATGCACATATCACAAGATTTCACTTTATTATACTTCCCTTGAAATGCGTTGAATCTTTTCTGTGAGGCAATATTTAGGCAGCCGTGACTCCATGGGTTTCACCCTCCCAAAATAGAGAGCACAATAGGGAGGAATGAGAGTTAAAAATAGTCAAAGAGAGGTGAGGGGAGAGGAAAGTGAAGAGCGTAAAGGAGGGGTGGACACTACATGTTTTCTGTCATATTATTTAGGCTATTCTGTTTGTTTTGTAGCTTGCATGTTTTGATCCATTTTCTCTTTTCTTGACAGGCCAAGAAGTTATTCATTAGGGAAGTATAAAACCACCAGTTTTGTGCATGTTGGAAAGTGAATTTGATTTCCGGCGCATTCAACCTCAAGCTGAGG
>OY747125.1:0-2500 GCA_963556465.1 Berberis vulgaris
ACCCTAAACCCTAAACCCTAAACCCTAAACCCTAAACCCTAAACCCTAAACCCTAAACCCTAAACCCTAAACCCTAAACCCTAAACCCTAAACCCTAAACCCTAAACCCTAAACCCTAAACCCTAAACCCTAAACCCTAAACCCTAAACCCTAAACCCTAAACCCTAAACCCTAAACCCTAAACCCTAAACCCTAAACCCTAAACCCTAAACCCTAAACCCTAAACCCTAAACCCTAAACCCTAAACCCTAAACCCTAAACCCTAAACCCTAAACCCTAAACCCTAAACCCTAAACCCTAAACCCTAAACCCTAAACCCTAAACCCTAAACCCTAAACCCTAAACCCTAAACCCTAAACCCTAAACCCTAAACCCTAAACCCTAAACCCTAAACCCTAAACCCTAAACCCTAAACCCTAAACCCTAAACCCTAAACCCTAAACCCTAAACCCTAAACCCTAAACCCTAAACCCTAAACCCTAAACCCTAAACCCTAAACCCTAAACCCTAAACCCTAAACCCTAAACCCTAAACCCTAAACCCTAAACCCTAAACCCTAAACCCTAAACCCTAAACCCTAAACCCTAAACCCTAAACCCTAAACCCTAAACCCTAAACCCTAAACCCTAAACCCTAAACCCTAAACCCTAAACCCTAAACCCTAAACCCTAAACCCTAAACCCTAAACCCTAAACCCTAAACCCTAAACCCTAAACCCTAAACCCTAAACCCTAAACCCTAAACCCTAAACCCTAAACCCTAAACCCTAAACCCTAAACCCTAAACCCTAAACCCTAAACCCTAAACCCTAAACCCTAAACCCTAAACCCTAAACCCTAAACCCTAAACCCTAAACCCTAAACCCTAAACCCCTAAACCCTAAACCCTAAACCCTAAACCCTAAACCCTAAACCCTAAACCCTAAACCCTAAACCCTAAACCCTAAACCCTAAACCCTAAACCCTAAACCCTAAACCCTAAACCCTAAACCCTAAACCCTAAACCCTAAACCCTAAACCCTAAACCCTAAACCCTAAACCCTAAACCCTAAACCCTAAACCCTAAACCCTAAACCCTAAACCCTAAACCCTAAACCCTAAACCCTAAACCCTAAACCCTAAACCCTAAACCCTAAACCCTAAACCCTAAACCCTAAACCCTAAACCCTAAACCCTAAACCCTAAACCCTAAACCCTAAACCCTAAACCCTAAACCCTAAACCCTAAACCCTAAACCCTAAACCCTAAACCCTAAACCCTAAACCCTAAACCCTAAACCCTAAACCCTAAACCCTAAACCCTAAACCCTAAACCCTAAACCCTAAACCCTAAACCCTAAACCCTAAACCCTAAACCCTAAACCCTAAACCCTAAACCCTAAACCCTAAACCCTAAACCCTAAACCCTAAACCCTAAACCCTAAACCCTAAACCCTAAACCCTAAACCCTAAACCCTAAACCCTAAACCCTAAACCCTAAACCCTAAACCCTAAACCCTAAACCCTAAACCCTAAACCCTAAACCCTAAACCCTAAACCCTAAACCCTAAACCCTAAACCCTAAACCCTAAACCCTAAACCCTAAACCCTAAACCCTAAACCCTAAACCCTAAACCCTAAACCCTAAACCCTAAACCCTAAACCCTAAACCCTAAACCCTAAACCCTAAACCCTAAACCCTAAACCCTAAACCCTAAACCCTAAACCCTAAACCCTAAACCCTAAACCCTAAACCCTAAACCCTAAACCCTAAACCCTAAACCCTAAACCCTAAACCCTAAACCCTAAACCCTAAACCCTAAACCCTAAACCCTAAACCCTAAACCCTAAACCCTAAACCCTAAACCCTAAACCCTAAACCCTAAACCCTAAACCCTAAACCCTAAACCCTAAACCCTAAACCCTAAACCCTAAACCCTAAACCCTAAACCCTAAACCCTAAACCCTAAACCCTAAACCCTAAACCCTAAACCCTAAACCCTAAACCCTAAACCCTAAACCCTAAACCCTAAACCCTAAACCCTAAACCCTAAACCCTAAACCCTAAACCCTAAACCCTAAACCCTAAACCCTAAACCCTAAACCCTAAACCCTAAACCCTAAACCCTAAACCCTAAACCCTAAACCCTAAACCCTAAACCCTAAACCCTAAACCCTAAACCCTAAACCCTAAACCCTAAACCCTAAACCCTAAACCCTAAACCCTAAACCCTAAACCCTAAACCCTAAACCCTAAACCCTAAACCCTAAACCCTAAACCCTAAACCCTAAACCCTAAACCCTAAACCCTAAACCCTAAACCCTAAACCCTAAACCCTAAACCCTAAACCCTAAACCCTAAACCCTAAACCCTAAACCCTAAACCCTAAACCCTAAACCCTAAACCCTAAACCCTAAACCCTAAACCCTAAACCCTAAACCCTAAACCCTAAACCCTAAACCCTAAACCCTAAACCCTAAACCCTAAACCCTAAACCCTAAACCCTAAACCCTAAACCCTAA